>LR738712.1:586924904-587010561 GCA_902687465.1 Secale cereale
GGTGGACCGGGGGGTGCTCGGCGGCGGCGGTTGAGTAGGGGAATCGAGGGTGCGGGGGGTCGGCGGCGGCGGCCGGTGGACCGGGGGGTGCTCGGCGGCGAGGGGGGCCGGATCTGGCGAGGTGAGATAGCGATCGAGATGGAGGGGGGTCGAGATCGAGTGTCCATGAAATTTAAAAATATTCATGATAGTTCAAAAAGTGCCCATGAAATACAATCGAGAAATGAAGGCGACGATTTAAATACAATCGATCTTAGCTAGCTATCTGTTCACAATCTTCTTGCCCTTCTTTTTCGCAAATGGAGTTCTTCTGCGGAACGGACGTCCTTTAGGTAGGGTGGTCCTGCTTCTTCTTGTGGTGCTACTTCATCATCGTCATCATGTTCGATCCTCGGGTCGCCGTACTTGTCGAAGTCTTGCTCATTGGCTACTCCATCCATTCCGATGATCTTCCTTTTGCCTCTCCTCACGACAACTCGACTGGGCTTTGACGGGTCGGTAATGAAGAAGCATTGGTCAACTTGGGAAGCCAGTACCCATGGCTCATTTTTCGCGGTGACGTTTGCGCCCGCGATCTTGGATTTGGCTTCCGATATAACCATGGTGGTGAAATACCGGTCTTCTTTTAGGACGCTCTTGGCCCATCTGACACGGAACATCGGGACCTTCTCTACAGCGTAGCTCAGCTCCCAGATCTCCTCGATCCTTCCGTAGTATCTGTCCTTGTCATTACCGGTGTAGGATTCCATCGTTACCCCGGAGTTCTGATAACCATCGCTCTTCATGTCCTTGGCCTCGGTGTAGAATGTGTAGCCGTTGATATTGTACGCCTCATAGGTCATCAGGTTGTGCTCGGCACCCTGTGACAAGGCGAATATGAGTTGTTCTTCCGCGGAAGAATCCTCATGTAAAGGGTACGACAGAAGCTTCTGCTTGAACCAACGCGTGAAACATGAGTTGTGCTCTTTGATTATATCTCCGTCCGTCCTCTGTTGGCCTCGGTCATCGTACGTCTTCTCAATAAAGGTTTTGTGCTCTACCACCCAAGGATCGACCACGTCTATGTGTTGTAGCGCGACTAGGTTTGCTCTTTCAAAGTCGGCGAGTTGACCCTCGAAGTCGACATGCTTTTCGCGGCGACCCTCACGGTGACCCCATCCAGCGAGCCTGCTGAGGTGCCTGTTGATGGGCAGACCAACGGGGTTCTCGATGCCTAGATAATTCGTGCAGTAGGAGATGCACTCTTCGGTCAGAAAGCCCCTGGCTATCCTTCCCTCTGGACGTGACATGTTGCGAACGTATCCTTTGATGACACCATTCATCCTTTCGAACGGCATCATGTTGTGCAGGAACGTCGGCCCGAGTTGGATGATATTGTCCACGATATGGACCAGCAGATGCACCATAACATCGAAGAATGCGGGCGGGAAGTACATCTCAAGCTCGCATAGTATCACCACGATCTCTTCCTGTAGCCTTCTGAGTTGCCTCACGCCAACAGACTTCCGAGAGATGACGTCGAAAAAGTTGCATAGGCCAAATAGGGTTTCACGGACGTGAGCGTCCATGATCCCACGGATTGCAACTGGAAGTATCTGCGTCATCAGCACGTGACAGTCGTGAGACTTCATCCCGCTGAACTTCAGCTTCGCTGGGTCTAGGTATCTGCTTATCTTCCCCGCGTAACCGTAAGGAAGTTTTACTCCTACGAGGCAAGTGAAAAACTGCTCGATCTCCTCCTGACTTAGAGTGAAGCACGCGGGAGGGTAGTCATTTCCGGTCTTCTTGGCCTTTTTGCCTTTGCGACGACTTTCCGTGTCCTGCTTCGCCTCATCATCATCATCATCATCATCATGATCATCATATATAGCGTGAAGCTCCTGCCTGATGCCCATTTCAAGTCTGCCCTTGCTTTCGGCCCATCTTTGGTCCTCTCTGGCATGTTGAGCAGGGTACCAAGCACACTCTCGCACACGTTCTTCGTGATATGCATTACATCAAGGCTGTGAGGCACACGGTGGATCTTCCAGTATGGCAAGTCCCAGAAAACAGACCTCGTTTTCCATACCTTCAGCAGCGGCTCTGGCGCCTTTCGCTTCTTTCCCGGCTCTGGCGCCTTTTGCTTCTTTCCCGGCAGTGGGCAATCTTTCCAATTTTTCAACAGCTCGTCTATTTCCTCGCCGCTCCTCGTACGCGGGCGTCCTCGGGGTTCGGTTTCACCATCGAACATATCCTTGCGTTTTCTCCACATGTCATTGTCGCGAAGCCACCTTCAATGTCCCATGAACACGGTTTTCGAAGACCCGGGATCTCTATCTAGCTAGCGATACGTTGTGTCATCCATGCACCTGACGCATCCAGAAAATCCGTGGACCACCTGCCCCGCAACATATCCGTAACCGAGATAGTCGTGCACCGTCGTGAGCAGCGCGACTCTCATAGGGAAATATTCTTTCTTTGCGGCGTCCCACGTATTGGCTGGCGTTTTCCACAGCGTGTCTAGCTCCTCTTTCAGCAGCCCCAGATACAGATTGATGTCGTTCCCTGGTTGTTTCGGTCCTTCAATTAGCATACTCATGTGAATGTACTTCCTCTTCATGCACAACCAGGGGGAAGGTTATACATCCACACAAACACAGGCCAGGTGCTATGTGTGCTTCTCTGGCTGCCCAACGGATTGACTCCATCGGTGCTCGCGCCCAGCATGATGTTCCTTGGATCGTTCCCAAATTCTAGGTCTTTGAAGTTCAACGCTTGCCACTGGCTCGCATCCTTAGGGTGACTCAACATCTTGTCTTTTTTATCTATCTCCGGATCATTTGCGTCATTTTCTCGCTTCTTCTCCTCCCTATCTGCGTGCCAACGCAGGAGCTTTGCTACCTTAGGGTCCGCGAAATACCGCTGCAGATGAGGAGTGATCGGAAAGTACCACACCACTTTTCGAGGAGCTTTCTTCCTCTTCTTGTATCGAGTGACGCCGCACACCGGACATATGGTAGACTCCGCGTGCTCGTCCCGATAAATGATGCAATTGTTCATGCACACATGGTATTTCACGTGCGGTAAATCCATAGGACACACGATTTTCTTCGCCTCCTCCAAACTGGTCGGGCACTTGTTCCCCTTGGGAAGACGTTCGTGCCAGAATGACATGTTCTCGTCGAAGCATGCGTCGGTCATTTTGTGTTTTACCTTCATCTCCAGAGCCATGAGCGTTACTTTCAGGCGGGTATCCTCGGGCCTGCATCCTTCATACAATGGAGTAACCGCGTCTAACTCAAGTTGATCCATCTTGGCCTTCTCTCGGGCGGCAGCTCTTGCGTTATCGGTCTGCTTGAGAAGCAGCTCTTGAATATGAGGGTCCTGCACCCAGCCCATCGATGGTCCAGCGTCGTCTGCTCCGCCAGCATCATCATCTTCATGATCATGCCCGTCGTCTGCTCCGGCATCTTCCTCATCATCATGTCCTGCATCTTCTACATGATGACTGTGTACAGCATCACCGTCGTGATCATCTCCTGGGGATTCTTCGTCTTCTCGCCCGCCCGAGCTGCGGTGGTTGTCTTTCTGCCCTTCCTCATTTCTTGCCCGGCCCCCATGGACGACTTCGTAGTCATCTTCATCACCTTGCCACCGATAGCCATCCATGAAACCACGTAAGAGCAGGTGGTCCCGCACCTGCCCGGAATCCGGGTCCGCAATAAGGCTCTTCAGCTTGCATCTTCGACATGGACATCTTATCTCCGTCTCGTTCTTTTGAAGCATCTCGGCCTTCGCGGACCTAAAAAACCTATTCACGATGCCTTCGGTCATCGTGCGCACCATGGTCGCCTGCGGGGTACAGCAAAACGATATTTTAGAACCAAGAAAAAATTTGCCATGACTTTCCCTAAAAATAGGACAAAAAAGAATGCTTAATGCCAAAATTCTAACCGAAACGGAAATGAATCAACATTCCGGGAAAATATTGGCAACTATCGCATTTCAAATACCGATACACCTCCAAACACAAACACATATGCAACACAACAAACATATGCAACACCACGAACATACATAGATCTAGCTAGGCCATAAAAAGTGCATGTGCACATTGTTGTAGGGAGAACAACATAAATATAGCTTCCCCCCTTACTTACCTATCAAAACAAGGTAATTTAACCACTTAATTTGAATGAATCTATGGTGGAAATGAGGTGAAAAAGAGGAGGGACCCGAGACAAGGAGGAGGTGGAGAGAATGAAGTGGGGAGAAAGTGAGTGTGGGTAGGAGAGGCTGTCCAAAATATCTTGTTGCTGCCCACTTACTAATGGCGCACCCACTCTAAATGCGCCATTAGTAATCAAGGTTACTAATGGCGCATCTTCAGTTAGTGCGCCATTACTAGTTTTGAAAAAAACATACTAATGGCGCACTGTCCCACAGTGCCCCATTACTAGTTTAAACTAGTAATGGCGCACTGTGGAACAGTGCGCCATTAGTAGTTTTGCAAAAAAAAGAATAAAAAATATAATAAAAAAAAGAACATTAGTGACGCACTTTCCTACAGGTGCGCCATTACTAGTTACAACTAGTAATGGCGCACTGTGTCTGGATGCACCATTAGTATGTTTGGACAGGCGCACTAGTTCAAAAAAAAACTTTTTGATACTAATGGCGCATCCTGGGCCAGGTGCGCCATTAGTAGTTTGAACTCTAATGGCGTATCAGAGGGTGGTGCGCCATTAGTATATACTAATGGCGCACTGCTTGTCTGGTGCGCCATTAGTATCAATTCCATCTATAGCCCTTTTCCTAGTAGTGATGATAGAACATAAAAATTCTAGCCCGCACATCGGGCGGGCCACTCTGCTAGTTACCATAATAACGACTCATCATCATCATCACCACCATCATCATAATAACAAGTCCTCCTCATTATCGTCATGGTCATATAAAAACTCATCATTTTAGCACATTCTAGTACATAACTCATATCATCATCATAATAACAACTCCTCCTCCTCATCATAGTCATAACCAACACTAGCTAATTGTTCTTAGCACATGATGAGTACTAGCACTAGTAGATAAAGGGGGATCAGACCCGGTTCATCTGGGCCTTTAGCCCCGGTTCTGGAACCGGGACAAGAGGGTCGGTACTAATGCTCTGACCCTTTAGTCCCGGTTCAATCCAGAACCGGGGCAAAAGGGTGTCCACGTGGCCTGTGCACCGAGTCCAGGCAGGAGGGGCTTTAGTCCCGGTTGGTGGTACCAACCGGGACCAAAAGGCATCCACGTGTCAGCATTTCTGTGGCTGTGGTTTTTGTTTTTTTTTTTGAAAGGGGAGGGGGGGTTTTAGGTTTTGGGGGTTAATTTAGGTGTTTGATATATTGTGTTAGCTAGCTAATTAATAGAGAGAAGTGTTCTCTCTTATGTCCGTGCTTTTGGTCGACGCTACATACTACACATACGTATATATATATGGACTAGAGTCACGCTAGCTAGCTAGCTAGCTGCTAGCTACTAAGCAAACGAAGGAACAGAAGATCTCGTATATATAATCAACATATATATATGCATACAGAGAGAAGTAATAATATCGACCACCTCTCCTTCTCCGAGAGATTGGTCGAACAACAAGTTCTCGTATATCTATCCGACACTACCGGGCACATATATACAATAATTATCTCTTACAAAAATAATCTCCTAACACATGGATGCAGGGTCCACATAGTATTCTCCGTCTTCAGCGATCACGTGTTCAAGGAAGAATGCCGCCAATTCCTCTTGAATTGCTCGCAGACGATCTGGTGTTAGGAGTTCATCCCGCATCCGAAACATCTAATTTGAAGTAGGGGGTCAATACATGAAATGATGCTATAAATTTGTGAATATTATTGATTGCTTACGCACTTTAAATTGTTCATCAGTGTAGCCCCGCTCATAGGTCGTGTGGCGGATGGACTCGCAAATGTAGTATCCACAATAATCATTCCCGGGTTCCTGCCACAACCACTTTACAAGAAATAGAGCTTAATCAAACTGATAAGCAAGAATGCCAAATTGGTATTGATGAAACTAGCTAGCGCTTGAATCAAGATATAGGAGATGCGCGTGCGGAACATGCTACTATATTGTACTTACTTTCGGGTATCTAAATTGTAGCTTCTTCGGCAGTCCCGGAGCTTTTTTGATGAATGTTTTCCAAGCCCTGCCAGACAAAGGAAACAATTAGTTGATATCAGAAATGAAGTTGCTGATATATATGCATGGTGGATAATATTGATCGATTTAACTTACCTGGCTAGTATTTGAGTCATGTCCGCATACTCCTCGGGATCTTTACGTTTAGAGTCGAAGACGGTTACTATTCCCTTCTCAAGCTTAATCTCTAAGAGAATATAGTGGAAGCTGCGCACGAATGCATGAGATCATTACATCACTATAAACTTGACTGATATATATAAGGGAAACCAAATATGCACAAGACATTAACACTCACTTGAAGTTGTAAGGAAAGAGTATTATATCTTTGTTTTCATTTACCACCAACGATCGTAGCAAGTTGGTCTCGGTATCGCCGGGACGCAATTTAACCTCGGTTGCATCTATGAGGTATGTGTTAATAAACCCAATATCACCTACTTGTCTTTTCTTCAATTCGACGATCTTCAATCTGCATAATATAGTGAGGATAATTATAAATACATGTAATGAAGATCAGCTATATAGAGAGACTTAATGACAGAAGTAGTACTACTTACAGACAGTAGCAGGTGATCGTTGTTTTATCGAGGGCCAATTGATTGAAAAATTGATAGAACTCCTCAAATGGAACAGGCAACAGGTCAATTCCAACGAGGTCATGCTCCGGTTTAACTCTCAAATACAAGTTATTCCTCCCCCCAGACTCTCTGCAGATTTTCATGTACCAATCATGCAATCTTCGCATATTCGTTGATAGAGATCTTTCATTTTTGACGAGAGGCTTTTTGTACTCGTATCTTTCTATCTGCACGTCCATGAAATCATAGTGTACATCATCGGACGCGTAATCTGCAAGATTGGTATAACCGGGCACCATCCTCGGATCATTAGCGACCATGTCGCTAGACACCATGAGCGGGGGGCACGATTGGTTCGCTTGTTCGCCGAGCTGGTCAATTTGTTTCCCAGCTCGCCCTTCTGCTAACGTCTGATCACTTTTTGTACTTCCGGACCGCTTGGCATCTTGAAATGTCTTTTGAATAATGCGGTCATAGTTGCCCTTCGGCTTACTTTTCGCTGGTTGCTTCAGGGCAGCAAGAGTGCGCTTTGCTTTCACCGCATCTATCTTCTCCTCTGGAGGTGGATGTCTCTGTGCTTTCAACCCTTCAAAAAAGTCCTTCACTTCGCCTTCAGCGATCTTCGAGTTTTCCTCGTCGGACCTCTCGTACGGTAACTTCTCTAGAGGCGTGAGAGAAGGACCGAATCTGCATCGCCTCCCGCCTCTGGCTGTACTGGTAGACGTCGCCGGACCAGACGAAGCGGCTGTCTTTTTTACTTGCTTAGGCGCCGGAGCAGGAGCAGCCGGAGCGGCGGCAGGTCTCTTCCGCCCTTGCTGATTAGGCGAAGGAGGAGCTGGCTGTCTGCTCGGGCGCGCCGGCGGCGAAGGAGGCGGAGTGCCGCCACGCGCCGGCGGCGAAGGAGGCGGTGTGCCGCCACGCGCCGGAGAAGGAGCCGGAGTGCCCTGATGGTCACTCGCCGGAGGAGGAGGCGGTGGAGGAGGCGGAGTGCCCTGACTCGTCGGAGGAGGAGGAGGAGGCGGAGGCATCCAGTTCAGAATGTTGATTAGGTCCTTCCGCCATAGGCATGGAGTCTTCAGTGAAGAACCCAGCCGAGTCTCCCCTTCACCGGTAGGGTGGTCAAGCTGGAGCTCCTCAAATCCCTCCGTTATTTCGTCGACCATCACCCTAGCATATCCTTCTGGAATCGGCCGGCAATGAAAAGTGTCATCTGGTCCAGAAGGATAAACAGAGCCAGCAGCCGCCTTGACCTTCAGATTCATCCACTGTGCCATAAGGTGGCAATTTTGTGCTTGCGTGATAGCATCCACAGGATTCCTGGCAGTAGCCGTCAAGGCAAGCTCTGGCTGAGGCAGCTCGGTGGAAGCCACGCTGCTTCTCCGTTGAGATGGCGGGGTAGCTTCGGGGGAAGCTTCGGCAATTCTTTCCCGATCTGCTTCCCGTTCCTCTATCGCTTGTATTCTGGCCCGCAGCGCCTGGATTTCGGTCATCTCCATTTTCTTCCTCCTGTCGTGGCATTTGTAGCCTCCTGCGTCCGGAAACCCAGCACGCCACGGAAGGGAGCCTGGCGTGCCTCGTGTCCGTCCAGGGTGCTCAGGATTCCCGAGGGCCATTGTCAGCTCGTCGTTCTCTCTGTCGGGGATGAACGTCCCTGCATGCGCTGCTTTGATATACTGCCGCATCTTCCTGAGTGGTGTTTCCAATTGCTTGTCCGTCCAAATGCACCACCCTGTTACAGGGTCCAAGGATCCGCCAGCCCCGAAGAACCAAGTCCGGCAACGTTCTGGCCAGTGCATTGTCTCTGGTTCGATCCCTTTCTGAAGCAGATCATTCTCAGCCCTGGCCCACTTAGGCCGGGCTATGAGGTAGCCGCCCGACCCCGTGCGATGGTGATGCATCTTCTTTGCAGCATTTATCCGGTTTGTCTCCGACATCTTCTGACTCTTTTCCGACTTCTTATGGGCCACAAATGCGGGCCAGTCATCTTTGATCTTCTCATATATGCCCACGAATTCTGGAGTCGTTTTCTCTCTGACAAACGTATTCAGTTTTTTCTTCCATGCCCTGAATTGGTCTGCCATCTTCGAAAGTGCATAAGACTTGATTAAGTCCTCTTTAACTGGCTTCGCCGGATCAACCTCTCGCGGTAGGACGAAGTTTGACTTCAGCTCAGTCCAAAGATCTTCTTTCTGCATATCTGTGACATAAGTCACCTGAGCGTCGTTTGCAGCCGGCTTTAACCATTGATGGATGCTGATCGGGATCTTGTCCCTAACCAGAACCCCGCACTGATTAACAAATGCGTTCTTTGTGCGGATGGGTGCAATCAGCTCGCCGGAGCGCGAGATTTCTGAGATCTCAAACTTTTCATCCGGCCTCAACTTTTTCTTCGCTCCTCGTCTCTTTACCGAAGATTTGCTCGATCCGGAGGGCTAGAAAAGGAACAAAGACGAGAGTTAATGAATGAATCAATTAACTAGTCAGCACATGCTTAACTAACATATATACCTCCTGGCCGGACTCGGTTCGGTCACCGGAGCCAGCATCACGGTCTCCTTCTTGCACCGGCATTGGGTCACCGGAGCCGTCCTCACGGTCTACTTCTTCCATGTGCATTGGGTCACCGAATTCATCAATATCATAGCCTAGATCTTCCAGCCGCAGCTCTTGTTCGACCTGCTCATCGGTGTCGTTGAGATACGACTTGACGGCATTTTGTCCGTCTGCGATTATGTCCATCAACATCGCTTCTTGTGCTAGGTCTCGGGTGTTGTCGTCCATTGTTTCTACAAATATTTACAACATGCCAATTATTATTCAAACATGACAGATGGATATATTAATGGCAAACGTAGAACTAGCTTCAACCCTCGACTGCTTGGCGATCCACAAACCCTAGACCCCCTCATGTCACATTTTGTCTAGCTAGTGTCAAAGGATTCAACAAAACCAATACTTCATCATTAGGCAAAAGTAACAGTAGAATGATGGTACGAAGCTCTCCAAAGTTGTTTTGGAACGGAGTCCCAGATAAGATAATCCGTAACAAAAGACGGATTATTCTATCAGGAACTCCGTTCCAAAACATCTTTGCATAACTTCGTACCAACATGCCCCGGTTACTTCTGGCAAATGATGAAGTCATGGAATTTTTCAATACTTTGACACTAGCTAGGCAACCTCTCTCGACCCCTCGACCCCCGACTGCTCGGCGATCCACAAACCCTAGACCCCCTCATGTCACATTTTGTCTAGCTATAGTGTCAAAGGATTCAACAAAACCAATACTTCATCATTAGGCGAAAGTAACAGTAGCATGATGGTACGAAGCTCTCCAAAGTTGTTTTGGAACGAAGTCCCAGATAAGATAATCCGTAACAAAAGACGGATTATCCTATCAGGAACTCCGTTCCAAAACATCTTTGCATAACTTTGTACCAAAATGCCCCGGTTACTTCTGGCAAATGATGAAGTCATGGAATTCTTCAATACTTTGACACTAGCTAGGCAACCTCTCTCGACCCCTCGACCCCCGACTGCTCGGCGATCCACAACCTTAGACCCCCTCATGTCACATTTTGTCGAGTGTCAAAGGATTCAACAAAACCAATACTTCATCATTAGGCGAAAGTAACAGTAGCATGATGGTACGAAGCTCTCCAAAGTTATTTTGGAACGGAGTCCCCGATAGGATAATTCGTAACAAAAGACGGATTATTCTATCAGGAACTCCGTTTCAAAATATCTTTGCATAACTTTGTACCAAAATGCCCCGGTTACTTCTGGCTAATGATGAAGTCATGGAATTCTTCAATACTTTGACCCCCGACTGCTCGGCGATCCACAACCCTAGACCCCCGACTGCTAGGCAACCTCTCGACCCCTCGCCCTTCGGCCTCTCGATCGGTCCCTCGACGACCCTCGACCCCTCGACCTTCGGCCTCGGTCCCTCGACGACCCTACCCCGGCCCCCCCGGGGAGAGGGTGTATACATATCCGATAAAAAAAGAGGAAGAAGAAGAAAAAAGGAACCGCTAGAGGAGAAGATCGAAGAAAAAAAAAGAAAAAAAAAGGAGAAGAAGAAAGGAATAGAGGAGAAGAAGAGAAATTTCTCTTCTTCTCCTCAATTCCTTTCTTCTTCTCCTCTTTTTTTTCTTCTTCTTATTTATTTCTCCTCTTTCTTCCTCTCCTTCTTCTTCTTTCTTTCCTCTTTCTTATTTTCTTCTTTCCTATCCTTCTTTTTCTTTTTTTTCTTCTTCTTATTTATTTCTCCTCTTCTTCCTCTCCTCTTCTTCTTTCTTTCCTCTTTCTTATTTTCTTCTTTCCTATCCTTCTTTTTCTAAATTTGTAACTTTTGCATATATATATATATATAAAACTTTCTATATATATTTAGCATATATAAACAAAAAACTATATAGCTAGCCACATACACATATATATACATCACATATACACACATCACATATATACAGCAACTTCCTAAGAAAAAATATATTTATATACACATAAATATATATTTAACATATATATTTAGCAAATTCCTAAGAAAAAAAAAGATATACACATACATATAAATACAGCAACTATATATACAGCAACTATATATACTGCAATTTATATAAACATAAAAAAAATATACACATATATACATATATATACACAGCAACTATATATATATATACAGCAATATTAAACATATAAAAAAAAGGGAGCCGGCCCTCACATCGGCAGGGCTGGGCGGCGCGATGGCGGCGGGGCGGGGCGGCGACGAGGCGGCGTCGGGGCGGGGCGGCGCGACGGCGGCGGGGCGGGGCGCGCGGCGGCGCGGGGCGACGGGCCGGCCGGGGCGCGGCGACGGCGCGGGGCGGGGCGACGGCGCGGGGCGCGGCGACGGCGCGGGGCGCGGCGACTGCGCGGGGCGGAGCGACGAGGCGGCGTCGGGGGCGACGGCGACGGGGGCGACGGGGGCGACGGCGACGGCGACGGGGACGGAGCAGATCGAGGGCGGCGTCGGGGCGGGGAAGAAGGAGAAACTGAACGAAATTTTCGCAAGTGTAGCTTATATAGGAGGAGTATTAGTCCCGGGTCTTGGCACAAACCGGGACTAATAGCCCCCTTTAGTCCCGGTTGCTGCCACCAACCGGGACTAAAGGTCCCTTTTCAGCAGCCCAAAGGGCGGGAAGGTGGGGCCTTTAGTCCCGGTTGGTGGCAGCAACCGGGACTAATGCCACCCTTTAGTCCCGGTTGGTGGCAGCAACCGGGACTAAAGGCCTTGCCGCGGTGCGGTGGGAAGTTTAGTCCCACCTCGCTAGTTGAGGGAGAGCAGCACCAGTTTATAAGCCCCGCTGCCTCTCTCCTCTCGAACTCCTCTAAACTGCAGGCCTAAGGGCCTAAACTGACACTGCTTTGCCTGTGGACTTGCTGGGCTTTCTACGGGCCTGAATCCTGGCCCATGGTTGGGTTTCTAGTCGTATTCAGGCCGTGTGGGCCCAGCAGGTGGCATATTTTTTCTTTTTTTTCTTTGTTGCTTTATTTTTAGTTTTGTTTCTACTTTCAACAAAATACTTACTGTTGCTATTTTTATTTATTTGTTTTCTTTGTTTCTTTATTTATTTGATTTTGTTTCTACTTACAAAAAAATATTTATTGTTGCTATTTTTTGTTCAAGTTTTTTTGTTTTGTTTTCTGCATTATTTATTTTCTTTTGTAAAACCAATTACGAACTTTCTGTTAGTGCAAGTAGTATTCAAATTTGAATAGTTTAAATTTGAAATTATTTGTTTTCTTTGTTGCTTTATTTATTTTATTTTGTTTCTTTTCAGCAGCCCAAAGGGCGGGAAGGAGGGACCTTTAGTCCCGGTTGGTGGCAGCAACCGGGACTAAAGGGGGGCATTAGTCCCGGTTGGTGGCAGCAACCGGGACCAAAGGTCCTGAGCTGGCGCGGGTGCGGTGGGATGTTTAGTCCCACCTCGCTAGCTGAGGGAGCTCGAGAGTGGTTTATAAGGGCTGCTGCTCCCACCCTCTCGAGCTCCTCTCAAATGCAGGCTTCTGGGCCTAACTCTGCGCGCTGCCCTGTGAGCTTGCTGGGCCTTATATTACAGGTGGATCCTGTGCTATAGGCCTTGCAGGCTCACTGGGCAGCGCCCAATATTTTTTTCCTTTTTTGCTTTATTTATTTCTAAGTTGTTTTTTGCTGTATTTAGAGTTGCTTTATTTATTTTATTTTCTTTGGTTATTTCTAAGTTGTTTTTTGCTGTATTTAGAGTTGCTTTATTTATTTTACTTCCTTTATTTATTTTCTTTGTTGCTTTATTTATTTTATTTTGTTTATACTTAATTACAACAAAATACTTATTGTTGCTATTTATTTCTAAGTTGTTTTTTGCTGTATTTAGAGTTGCTTTATTTTTTTTATTTTCTTTGTTTATTTCTAAGTTGTTTTTTGCTGTATTTAGAGTTGCTTTATTTATTTTACTTTCTTTATTCATTTTCTTTGTTGCTTTATTTATTTTATTTTGTTTATACTTACAACAAAATACTTATTGTTGCTATTTATTTTTCAAGTTTGTTTTGTTTTGTTTTGTTTTGTTAGTGCAAGTAGTATTGAAATTTGAATAGTACAAACGGACAATGGTATCATACTCGTTTGTTACAAAGTTGGCATGGTATCATCATAATAGTTGCGGAAATAACTCTTCACTTTTTCTTCGCTTGTGTCATTTGCTTATTGCGCCGTAACCATGGATAATCTTCATCGTTTATCAGGATGCTTGGGTCAGCCTTCACTTCTTGATCAACTTGGCGACCGTTGGCACTTGTTGTCATCTCGCTCCGAACTTGTAAGCTAGTTGCTGCTGCAAACACTTTATTACCCTTCCACACCTAAGGCTTTGTTAGTTTTGATACCCGGGAATGGGATTGCTGAGTCCTTGTGGCTCATAGATTCAACACACACCAGATGCAGGTACCGCTGAGAACGATGCAGGAGATGGATCAGGACTTCACTGGGAGTTTGATGAAGAGCGTGGTCGTTACTATGTCTCTTATCCCGACGATCAGGAGTGGTTCCTATTAGGGGCGATCAGGCCATGTGTTTATGGTATCTTTCTCGTTTGGATTTCGTCCGTAGTCGGACCCAGTGTTTTCGTATGATTGTATGTTATTGTATTCATTGTGTGACGTGGCGAGTGTAAGCCAACTATCTTTTACAATTTCATCCTTGAACTTTTACATGAGATGTGCGAAGATACCATACTTGAGATCATTCCAGAATGCGCTTATGTCTTTAAGTCGTGCCTCGACACGTAGGAGACATAGTCGCATCCTGGGCATTACAAGTTGGTATTCAGAGCCTTCTCCGACCTAGGAGCCCCCTGATTGATCAAACCGCTGAAGTCTAGGCACACACAGAAAAATGGTTGTGTACTCCTGGGAGTACGTACTCCTACTCCTCATATACCATATAGATGAATCTTTTATACCTCTTTATTATTTTTAATATACTTCATTATTAATTATTAGATACCTCAAAATGATTTTCATGAAAAAATTCATGTGAGTCTACATATTTTAAATGTTTACGTATATACTGATGTGTTTGTATGTGAAAAAGGTATATTACAAAAAGTACATCGCAGATGATATTTTTTCAACAAAACTCGTATTGGGGTGTCTTAGAATATTTAATGAAGTATATTGAGAATGATAAAGAGGTATAATTAATGCGTATATGAGGTATATTGAGGATGGGAGTACATACTCCCGGGAGTACAAAAGAGGAGTCCTATATATATATATACAGCCGGTCTATTCTCATAACATTATGAGAATAATATTCTCATAACACTTCCGAACTGCATTGGAAAATTGCATTGGAAAACTATGCGCACTGCTTCCTTCTTCTGCTGCGAACCACATAGAGGTGCAGCAGGAAACATTCATTTAGGAGCGTTTCTGGCTAGTTTGATCGATTTCTACTGGTTTATTTGTGCGTGCGCTAATTTAATATGTGGTTAAGCACTGAATTCAGCGAGAAAACGACGGAAATCCTTGGATTTGGCGGATCTGCGTCCGTTCTTCCGCTGGTGGAGGAGTTTCGGATGTTGCTGTTGGCTGTTCGTATTCTATTGATGTTTGTGTGTTACCATTATCGCGTTGATGTTTGTGTTATTCCGCGACAGATTAATCTGCTAATAGGATTGAAATTTCAGTATAATTTGTCGAGTATCTCTCTGTTCTAGCGGAAAAACCTCTGTTCTCTGTTCTTCGCCGTGCGGATCGAAATTGTTGTGTTTTGTATGTAATATTCTGTTTTTTCGGCAATTACAGGCTGCTTTTGATCTATCCGTATGAATTGGAGCGGATTAAGTTGTTAATTTTGAAGAATTGAAGTTTTTTGTCCATGTTTTTTTGCGGCGCGACTGGCTCTGGTCGTTTCTCAAAGATGTTTTCTGAGATTTTTTGCATTTTATAGTTGTTAGAACTGCATTGCAGGCTGTGTTTTTCGTCTGTGAATCGTGGTCAAGAGCGGTGGACTGCAGTAATATGCAATGCGCGGTGAATTTTTGTAGTGCGGCGAACTGCATTAATATGCAATGCGAGCCTGTATGAACTGCATTACAGCCACGGGGGTGTGGGGGGACTAGTTTGATAAGTTTTTTTGATTGGTCAAGCGCGGTGGACTGCTTTTTTGCGTTGCTTCTAGTGTATTTTCTTTATGAGAATTCTGAGTATAAGTGAACTGCTTTTTTACATATAGTTTTTCGTGTGCATCCTATCAGCAGCAACAGTTGAAGAACATCCATACTGGAAACCCCCAACGAGCTTTTCCTTTTTTTAACCCAGATACAGAACTAGAGTTTTTTTTAATAAAAGAGGACTGCATCAACCTTCTTAATTGGAGCAGTTTTGTGAAAGAATTCTCAATGTGAACTGCTCTGATAGTTTTGTTTTTTATGTGTATCCTAGCTACAGCAGCAGTTTTGAAGCAATATCCATACTAAAAACAGACTACTGAGAACTTCATATAGTTGATAGATAGAAACCACGGTTCTGCGCTCATAATTAACATAGTACATCATCAAGCAATCTAACGCAACATAAGCAAACGTTGTCCCAAAGCAAACTACAACGAAAGCAAACTAATCTACATACGCAGAGGGAAACTAATCGAGCACTTGCGACAGGAATCCTTGGGTTTCAACATCTGTCCTGCTTCACTAGTTCCACCCGTTGGAGTTGGAGGTGGAAGTTGATGCCCCCTTGCCCCACGGCTTCCAGGATGACCTCGGGCGCTTCCTGGTCTTCTCTGTTTCAGCGCGCGCGAGGCCTTTCTTCATTGTGGTGATTCGGTTCCATATCTCGAACGTAGTGTAGGCGTCCTTGGCAGCATACTCGACGTGCTTGGTGCTGAGAATGGAAGTCCACAGGCTGTGGTCGTGGTCTGTCATCTTCATCTTCATGTCTGCGTACTCGTCGTCGATGATGGCAGCAGCTACATCGCCAAGCGAGTCTAGTGGCTTCGTTCCATCAGGCACCCTCCAGTTCGTCTGGATGTCGACGAAGTTGGGGATGTGGAGGTTGCAGCGTGCGAGCTTCTCCTTGTCCTGCTTGATGGCGAAGCCAGCGAACTCGAACCTAAGGAAAGTGAACCGCAAGTTATACCTTTCGAAACTGCATTCATAGGCATATAGAACTGCAACACGTACTCGGCAGAGAGAATTTCTTACCTTGGGTCGCCGAGGAACCTGTTGAAGGGGATGCATCTCTGGCCCAATGTACCACATACCTGGAAAAGAAGAACTGGGTGGTACTTGCCGATGGATAGTTGAACCAGGGCCGCCCTCTCGTGGTCGGGTGTGTACTCCACGTCGATGCCAACGATCTTCTGGCGGCGCCGCTGGAGAACTGTCTTGAACTCTTCGACGTACGTCGCCATGGCGGCGACGTCGGTGGTGTAGATCACCTTCAGCTTCGTGTTCCCGTGCGCATGCACGTTGTCGTAGGTCCTGCTGAACCCCATGGCTGCAAAGAGGAGGAAGAGGAGGAGGAAGGGGCAGCGTCGTGTGTTTTGTGCGGACGGTCTGGTTGATGGAGCGCGAGATTTAAATGGGAGCGGCAGCAACTTCTGCCGAGGCCACGATCTTGTCTCCCAACCGTGTTGGCGATCGTGGGTTCGTGATGATCATTGCAGTTCGTGCGGCGTGCAACCGGCGGGATAGAGGAGGGGTGGGGGGCGCGGGCGCTTCGGGCGATAGTGGGCGCATTTATTTTAGGGCAGGCGAACCGAATCGTCCGCTGTAAGCGAACTGCATCGCTTCAGAAGCAGAATCGTCCGCCGTAAACGAACTGCAACGCTTCAGAAGCCGAGGCGGTTTTCCGTAAGCGAACTGCATCATGTTACAACACCAAGATGTTTTTTTATTTTTTGTCTATGACCTGTGGGCCTGTCGGACGGGCTTTTATTCATTAAGTCTCTCTTGCAGCCCCCTTGCCCGCTTCCACTTCCCTCTCCCCCGTGCCCGCAAAGAAATCCCCCCGCCCTCGTGCTCTCGTGGTGGAGAGCGACGACGCCCGCAGTCGCCGCCGTCCGTAGGGGCTCTCTGGTGGTGGAGGGCGACGACGCCCGCAGCCGCCGCCGTCCGTAGGGCGCTTCCTCCGCCGTAGCCGTCCGCACCCGCCTCGTCCGGCCGTCACTTCGTCCCACGGTGAGCCCCAAATCGCCCCTAATCCGTTCCAGATCTTGTGCTAGGGTTATTTTTCGTGCCAGCATTCTCTTCTTAAGGTTGTTTTGTATGCTTGAAATTGGAACTCCGTACGGATTGAAAGTTTTTCTCTGCCTGAATTTGGGGTTTGCTGTCTAGGGTTTAATTATTATCCCTTGCTGATTGGAGGCACAGTATGGCTTCTTCCTCACCAATTGATGCGTCACCAGTTAGAACAACTTCTCCATCTGGTAACTACATCATAGTGAACTGCAGTTTTCATTCAGGGTCAATTTACTTCTTTTTGTTGAACGAAATAGTGCACTGCATCTTAGATTCCTTTTTAGTATGTCCTTTTTTTAAGACACGCGTGGCAAACTGATATGAACTGCGTCAAGTTAATTGTTTTTTACTTTTTTGGAAGGACATTAAGTTAGTTGTTATGTTTTTTTTGTTAAACATAAACTACTAAAAGAGCACTGCATTTTGAACACTGATTTGTATTTTTTTTGTCTATCCACTATGCGGTTTTGCGAAATCGATATGAGCTGCATTAAGTTTTAGTTTTTGCCTCTCACAAAACTGCATGAATTTGTTTTGTTTTGCATATCTAAGCGCACTTCTTTTTTTATATGCGGTCAATTGGTCACTTGAACGAATTAGTGCACTGCATCATATAACCCTGTGCCAATGTCCACTATCAGACACGCGTGAATATATATTCAAGCGACATGAACTGCATTTTTTAGGTTTACTGTTATGTTTTTAATTGTTAAACATAAACTGCTGGAAAAGTGCACTGCATTTCTACATTTTTTTTGTTTTTCCAAGTTGATATGAGCTGCATTAAGTTTAGGTCTTCATCTCACACACACATCTTTTCTTATGTTTTTTCTCACCCACAGTTTTATCTCCTGGTGGGTCAGGGGATGGTGGTGTTAACTATTTGATTACACGTTATTTCACAGCCGATGTTGTCGGTGGCGGTACATCTGATCAGGTCAACATTCCACCTGAGTTGAGTGAAACCCAGTCGCAATCTGTTGATGGCACAGAGCCAGTTACACAGGATTGGATGGTCCCTGATCAGATTGCAGCCGATGTTGAGAGGAGAAGGCAGAAAGCTATTGCGCTCGGTAATACTTTCGTGAAGGCTCATAGGGCAAAGCAAGTAAAGTTAGGGGAGGGTAAGGAGATAGGAAGGAGGATTGCAGATTCAAAGAAGTCTGCTAAATTTGCCCCCGCAAAGAATCCTGTGAAGAGGAAACTCAACACTGTCGCAGAGCAAGGTTTAAGTTCTCCACGCCGGAGCCTGCGTGTTGATTACTCAAAGAGACCTAATTACGCCGAGGTTGATGTGGGTGGGATTCAAGGAAAGCGGAGACGGGCGGACGATCACTCTCGTGTTGATTCTGAGCGTCGATCTAAGCTTGCGCGGGAAAATGCAGCTGAAGAAGCTCTGGACAGTGATTCTGATGAGGAGGATGTTGATGTTAGTAAGGTATACGCTGTTTATTTACTTTTTCTTCTGTTTTTTAAGTTGTTTTTGCATGAGTTTGCTGATGTGAACTGCATTTTTTATTCTTTGTTTTTTTTGTAGGCTGCTAAGAGCACGAAGAGGAAGAGGTTTGAAGACGATGTTGCGCACGAATGGTGTTTCAACAAGACTGTTCGGCTGTCCATTCCAAATGTAATCAAAGCTGTCGCTTTGCTGGGTGAGGTGCACAGAACTTTGGTGCGGCAAGCAGGTTTTGGCATTGTCTTTGACCTGAAATTAGAGAAGAATGTTTCTCGTGTTTTGATGTGCAAGCTGATGGGAAAGATCGACCCTGACACGATGAGACAGGACTGTGGGCCAAACAAGGTTCTGGAAATCAATCGCGAGGTTGTCCATCACATTTTTGACTTCCCTATGGGTTCTCACACTGCTCCCAGGCCTGCTGCCAGCGGCCATGATGATTCGCTGACTAACCTGAAGGATGAACTCGGGTTCAACCGTTCTCGTAGCATAGATGCGAAGGACCTACTTACCTTACTTCGCACGCTGGCTGCGGACCCTGCGAAGGTTGATAAGACGGTGAAGGTTTTTTTTCTCATTGTCTTCCAGTGCTTGCTTTGTCCTAGCCCCGCAACTCGGTTGTCCAGGGTAGCTGCTATGGTTGAAAACATGGATATTGCATCTATGGCTAGCATGGATTTTTGTCAGCTTGTTGTCGACGAGCTGCAGGCCGCTGTGTACAAGTGGAATTCTACAGAGAGCAAGCAGAACTGCGCTGAGGGTTGCACCATCGTTCCCTTGTTCATGTACCTGGATTCCTTGAACCTTCGAAAACTATCGGTGATGGATAAACGCACTCCACGCGCCGCAATATTGTCCCATGTGCAGTTGAAGAAGATTCACAACGCCGACATCATTGTCAGGGGAAAGATACACCTGGACTCTTACAAGTTTGGCAAGCTGCCGGTGAGTGCATAGCCATGTTTTGTTTTTGTTTTTATTCCTTTTTTTTCGCGCATGCTAAATGTGAACCTCTTATGTACTTTTTTTGTGAACTGCATCTCTTTTTTTTGTTAATTTTTTCAGTGGAAGGCGGAAGCGGACATTGTGTATAAGCGGACTGCAGTTGCGGAAGCCCCTGAAATGTTTTGTGAGCCTCTTGCTAGGGCGGCTCCAATTCGACGGGGTCGTGGTTTTGCTAGGGCGGCTGCTGGAGGTTTTTCTGGCCATGCTTCTGCTGATCGTAATAAATTTGTTCAGGTCGATGAGCTTCTCGATAGGGTCATCAATATAACTAGTGATTTCCCAACATCCGGCTCCAGGATGAGGAATATTGTCGGTTTGTTTCCTGAAGGCAAAGGCCCTTCTAAAGCAGAAATCGAGGCCGCTCATAACTTTGACCGTGGGCAGCTTGAATTCCTTAAGAAGGCTGTAACGAATATCAGATCTTCATTCGTTCAGTTTAAGCAGTCTCAGGATGACAGGTGTGCTACGTATGAGCAGGAAGCGGATGCAATCGTGAAGGAAATGAACAGGCATGAAGATGTTGTCCGGCCTTCTCTGCCCGACCCCGCAGATGTGGATGTATGACTTTTTTCCATATGTGAACAATTTTTTTACCCATATTTTGTTATCTATTTTTTCTGTGCGTTTGTGGCATTGACTATTTGTTTTTTCTATCCTTTTGTTCTTTTCGCAGTGTGTTGGGGAATCTTCCAAGGCTAACGTTGGTCGTGTTGATGAGCACCAGGACCACGACGGTGTTGATTCTGATTACTTGTTTGACAGGCCATTATCCCCCGTTGACGAAGCTGCCAAAGACAATCCTATTGACGAAGTTGTCATCGACAAGGTTTGACTTCTTCCTATTATTTTTTTTGTTACAGTGAACTTCATTGTTTGATTTTTTTGTAGTGTCCAAAACAAACAATCATATTTTTTTTTGCACCAGCAGTGGCAGCGAACTGCAGTTTTTAACTTTTTTTTTGTATTTTTGTGCACCAGAAGTGGTAGTGCACTGCAGTTGTTGTTTAGAGAAGAAGCATCATCTTTTTTTTAGCAGTGAACTACATGATCTGGTGTTGGTTTTTTAGTTGTAGAACTGCAGATTTGGATAATAGTTTTATTTATGTTTTAATGTTTTTTAGGTTGTCGAATCAAACGTGGAGATACATGGGAAGGAGGCAGATGGTGACGATGCTGGCAAGGATGAGGAGGCTGACAAGTGTAAAGAGATGGAAGGCAACGACGCTCCCCTAGTGAGTATAGAGAATTTTTGCATTTTTGTGTTTTATTTTTTATTTTTCGTGGTAGCTTCATGGTCCGTTTTTATTAGTGAACTGCATTCTAGCTTTTTTTGTGTAATGTGTTTTATTTTTTAACTCATCAGAACTGCGGATTAAATGTTGAAATCCAAGCGGAGCGCAACATTGGGGATGATAACGTGGAAGGGAGAGGAGGGCAGGAGCCTGATGCGGAGGTTGATAAGGCAGAAGGTAGAGAAGGAGGGGAGTGTCCTGTTGAGGCTGATAAGGCACAAGAGAGAGAAGGAAGGGAGGACATCGTGGATTGTGATAAGCATGAAGAGAAAGAAGGAGCTCCTGGTGTTACAGTTGAAGTTGCAGAAGAGACAGAAGGAACTCGTAGAGTCGGATTTGACGATGCCGGGACATCCGCTGGCATCGATGGTGTTGTTGGGCCTACTGTTTTGTTGGTTGGCGACGAGGTGCCTGAGAAATTTTGTGTGGTCCCTCGCGCCCCTGAGCAATCTGTTGGCAATCTGGCTTTCCCAGCCGATACAACCAAATTCCCATCTGAGATAGTTTCGATTGATTCTGAAGAGGAACAACCAAGACTCTCTCAGGACATGAGTAATCAAGCGCCGCTTGACGATGATATTACCGGGCTGGAGCACTTGACGCTCAGCGAAGATGTATATGAGCAGCAGAAGGAAGTTTATTCTGAAACCGAAGGTAAGCGAACTGCATTATTTTTTGTTCTTTTTTCCGGTGGCGAAATGGACCGTGTGTGTTTTATAATCTGATATCGTTCCCACTCTGTATGCAGATGAGGAATTACCTGTTGTTACTCCTTCAAGGATTGAACCAGCTCTTATGAGGAGATACAATGAGTTGTATGACGCTGTTATGAGGGCTAGGAGGGACAAGAAGAAGCAGTATGACATTTTCTGTCTTACGCCCCGGTTAATTAATATGTTATTTTTTAAGGGACGCTCCCATCTTATCACTTTTTGCTGTGCTTTTCTCTTCTTGTCTGAAGGCATCTAGTTGCGTTCAAGGGCGAGTTTGGTGATATTACTATCGGCCATGTTGGCGAGTCTTTTTGGTCGTATGGAACGCTGAGCACGCGCCTCGCAAACATTGGCGTCTCTATGCTAGCTGAAAGGTTCAAAGGATCTCAAACTATGATTGTCCCGTACAACCTATGTGTAAGCATTTTCATTAATTTATATTTTATCCCCCTCGTCCAATTTTTATTTGTGCTATAACCATTTTTCAATAACTCTCTGGTTTTGTCTTTTTTGCAGAATTCCATTTGGAACGGCGGTGCCACAAATAGGGCTTTGAAAAAGATGTTTTCTTCAAGCGCAGAGGAACGTGTGGACAAGAAAAACTTGGTAACGCATCTTGACCATTTTTCGTCATCTTGAAAATAAGTTTTCTGTTTTTTCTATTTTTTCTCATCTGGTTTGTTTTATTCTTTTTTTTATTTCAGATTATGTTTGCAACATTTGACCCTCCTCCCGCAACAATGAAGGACGCGATAGGCCACTACTGCTTGGTCACTTTGAACCTGCGAGAGAAGCGTTTTGAGCTTCTGGACTCATTGAACGAAGAAGACAGCGCTGCTGCAAGTGTTGTCTTCAGGAAAATGGTCAGGAACATCAAAAAAGTCTGGAAAGATGGCAGCGCAAGCTGCGACGAGCCGTTGAACCCTCCCACCCTGGACGGCTATGCGCTGACTCATATTAACGTCCCGCAACAGGGAAACGGGTTTGTACCTGTTCTCCTTTTTTCTTTTTCCTCCTTCATTTTTTCTTGTGTAAGTGAGCTGCATTGTTTTTACTAAATTAGAAGCACCTTTTCCCTTGAGCGAACTGCATTACTAATGTGTTATTGGTTGTTCTCCCTCGGTTTCTTGTGTGTATGGAGCTGCATTGTTTTACTAACATCAGTAGCACTTTTATTACTGAGTGAACTGCATTGTTAATGTGTTTTGTGTTGGTTTTCTTTGCAGGCATGATTGTGGATTTTACATGTTCCAGTTCATGCAGACCTGGGATGGTGAAACGATTGCCAAGTTTGGGAAGGAGCACATTGGCTACATCAGGAAGGCTATGCTCTATAGTTGGCTGACCTCGTCGCATTGCTGTCTGGACCTGACATCACTTTTAATTTTTAAAGAAGGTTATTACATATATTTTTTCAGTCACACACCTTTTTTATTAAGTGAACTTCATTGGTACAGAGAGGGGAGGTCGACTACTTTTGTTAAGCTTTTTAGTAGAACCCCATTTGTGTGTTTAAAATGACTTTTCCTTAGGGAACTTGATGATTCTTTTTCACTACTTTTGCTCATTATCCATTTTTTTGTGCAGGCTTTGATGAAGGCGCACACCAAGGTGGTATTTCCTTGTTTGAAACTCAGGTTCATACTCCAACTATTCAGAAAGTTGTCCTTGATGAACCTCCCGTTAAGGTTGTGAAAGAACCTGTGTGTAAGAGGTTGAGGAGTGGCGCCGGCACTTCGAATGAAAAAGCTCTTGAGAAATCTTCTGTCAATGTCAAGCATGTGAAGAAAGCTGCGAGCCCTCCGAATGCTGAAGATAGCGATGATGATTTTGAGAGGCCACCACCAGTGCCTAGGAGGACCAGGAGCGCAGGTCTGGAACGCCCGACGGACAGTGAGGCACTAATTCTATCAAATAAGAGGCCTATGCAGAAGCCATCAAAGTTTCGATCTCCTGTACAGAAGTTGAATCCTGCGAGATTCAGCCATCTTGTGGAGATGAGGAAAGTCTTGCAACTCATCACGAGCACACAATTCAGACAGAAATACAGCGAATCAGTTCTTTTTTCGTTAGTTTTTTATATTTTTTTGATTTCTAATGTGTGTAATGTTCTTTCTGTGTTTTTGCTTTTGTGCTACTAACCCCCCCACCTTCGACGTTTCTTTTGTGCAGGTGCGCGCTTTTCATGCACAGGAATCCTATCGAAGTCTACACCGTGACTGTGGACTACTTGTTCTTAACTTTCACCAAAGGTGGTTTTATGGACTCGGAATTGATGGATCATATCATCAGGTTCTGGAAGAATGACGAGAGTATGAATGTGGTTTATCGATCTGGCGAACGCGTTCTGCTGTCCCCTTTGTTTATCGCGGTATTTCTCTTTTTTTCTTATTGTTTTTCTGCTCGAGTGAACTGCAGTAAATAGTGTATAATAATTTGTTTTTAGAATGTACTGAACTGCATACATTTTTTTTGTGTCTTAACCCATGCATCTTAAAACGAAACAAATTATGGTGAGAATTTGTGAACTGCATACTGTTTTTTAGAGAAGCGTGATCCGTTTTTTTATTAAGCATCGGAGCGAACATCTTTTTAAGGTGAACTGCATTAACTTTCTTTTGTGAATTACCCACACGCAGTATGTGCTTCAAATGAATGATCACGCGAATAGAGATGAAGATGGAAATGTTGTGTTGCCTTCTGTCCACGGCAAGTTTAACGTCGAAGATGCAGCATAGCAGTTCGAACTTTATGTCCGTGATGACGAGAACCTTCTTGATTGCAAATTAGTAAGTTATCAGATGTGCTTTTGTTCAGCCTTTTTGTATTTATTTTCTCTCCCAATTTTTTCCAGTAATCCTTTTTCACTGATCAAACCCATAACAAATTTGATGAAACAAAATCAGATTCTGTTACCACGGATGAAAGACCAGCATTATTCGCTATACACGATGAATAGGCACCGCGAGACCCTTGACATTCATGACACTAGGAGGTACAGCGGACCGGTTGATCAAACGACGAGGTGGCATAAGTCTGAATACCACAGCGACCGCACTGAAATGGTAAATTTTTTCCTTTTTTCACCTTTCTTGTTTTTTTTCATGCGTGTGCGTGTTGAACAATATTTGTTATGATGTGTATTTTTATTTTTTTATTTTCCACCAGATGATCAGGATGACTGCATTGTTGAAGAATGTTTATGGAGAAAAAGAGTACAAGAGAAAGGAGTCGGTAGACTGGGTGGATGTTTCAAAGAAAGCTAGCTATTTGGGCACCCCTGAGCAGGGCCCCAACGAGTGCGGCTTTTATGTTCTGAAGATGGCTCAGTATTACGACGGCAAAACCTTTGTTGTGAAATTCGCAAAGCGTAGTGTAAGTATCTTCTTTTTAACCCAGCAATATCTCCTCATTCCTTGATATTTTTTTCGTCAGTTTCTTTTTTTGTAGATGATGTTGTATATTTGTTTATTTTATTTTTTTCTTCATCGCAGGAAGCTGTTATTCAGGATTGGAAGGCTGAGTTTTTGTTCCAGATTCTGTTCCACCCAGAAAACATGGTCGTTGTCACCGAGTTCCCGAAGGATCTAAGAAATCTCTGCATTTCTCTTGGCTTCTCTCCAAGACTGCATTCGCAGGAGCAGGATGAGGCATAAATGATAGCAGATCTTTTTCTACGTGTGTTGATGTCTTTTTCGTGTGTGCTCCAGAACTTTATGTAAACAGTAATGTATGGTCGCTGTGTGTAGTTCTCGATGTGCAAAGCTGTAAACACCATGCTGTGTGCTTTTGTATATATCGGTCTAGTTAGTTTTTGTGTTTTTTTTTTGGTGGCAGATGGTGACAATGTCAAATATGTACATAATGGAGCTTTCAGCCAACTCCTCCTTGTGAGTTGTAACATGTTCGTAGCACACTGTATTCTCTCATATGAGTAGCAGCCAAGTTTTTTTAAATATACACATCCGCACTGCATCTCACCTTATCACATGGGACTGCAAAGACGAATTCAACGTGTTTGTCGTCGAGTTTCAAAATTCATCCGCACTGCAGCCAAGTTTTTGTTTTCACATTTTTTTGCACTAAGCGCACTGCACTGTGTACTCGAAGCGTACTGCAGTGCAAGCTTTAAACGCACCACGCACGCACTGCAGTGTACGCGAATCCTAGTCTGACTCTACATTTTTTGTCTTCTAACTACATTCTGTATTGATTCATGGTCATGTCAGATTCTATACGACGAAGAGAACTGCATTCTCCAAATGACATTCCGATCTCAGAGTTTTTATACAGAAGAGAACCGCATTATGAGATCTTATTTTTTTTTCATATAGAAGAGAACTGCATTTTATCAAACATATTACAAGTTAATATGTTTTTTAAAATGTAAAACTGCATATGTGTTGATCTACGTCCTTTTCCTCGTGCTTCTTCTCAGATTGTGCACTGCAGTTCGCATCCACGACGAATGCGATGGAGTAGTCATCCTTGCAGTTTGCTTTCCCCTGTCATGCATGACTGAGGCAGGATGCTTCAGCGGCGGATCCCCCAGGTGGTCTTGGGGCGAAGGTGATGTGCGCCGTCGCTTCCTAAACGCCGCCGCAGAAATATCGTCGCCGCCGGACTGCATTGCCGGCCGTTTGGCTCGCGCTCCATGGTGCTTGGCGCGGAAGAAGGCAGGGAGGGGTGGGGGTGGCCGCCGGCCGCCGGGGCGGTGGTGCGGAAGAAGGCGGGGAAGGGTGGGTGTCGCCGCCGGCCGCCGGGGAGCTGGCGCGCTAGGAGGCGGGGAGGGGTGGGGGAGGAGGCCCGCCGCCGGGGCGCTCCCGCGCTAGGAGGCAGGGAGCGGTCGGGGAGGACGCCGGCGTCGGGCCGCTCCCGCGCTAGAAGGCGGGGAGGGGTCGGGGAGGACGCCGGCGTCGGGGCGCTCCCGCGCTAGAAGGTCTGTAGGGGTGGGGGAGGGTTGTTAGGAGAATAAGCCTGTTGTTAGGAGAATATGGTCTTAAGGGGTCTTATGAGAATAGACCCACCCTATATATATATATATATATATATATATATATATATATATATATATATATAGGAAAATGGTTGTGTACTCCTGGGAGTACGTACTCCCGCTCCTCATATACCATATAGATGAATCTTTTATACCTTTTTATTATTTTTAATATACTTCATTAGTAATTATTAGATACCCCAAAATGATTTTCATGAAAAAAATCATGCGAGTCTACATATTTTAAATGTTTACGTATATACTGATGTGTTTATACGTGAAAAAGGTATATTACAAAAAGTATGTCATATATGATATTTTTTCAACAAAACTCGTATTGGGGTATCTTAGAATATTTAATGAAGTATATTGAGAATGATAAAGAGGTATAATTTATGCGTATATGAGGTATATTGAGGATGGGAGTACATACTCCCAGGAGTACAGAATAGGAGTCCTATATATATATATATATATATCAGAGAGTAGGATTTCTTTTTACTCCTCATCCCCTTCATCGCTCTGGTGAGGACTCCTGACGTTGTTTTAACTGCACTATTCTCAACATTTCACCAAATTTTTTTAGGATCACGCGGGTATTGTTTGGATTGTTCCGATATCTTTGTGACGAGAACATTTTTCTCGATGCCTCTTGTCAGTTAGAGGTCGTGGCAGTGTCCCGAGGAGTTGAGCTCCGAGGTGTTGTCGTCACAAATGTATCATAGAGGTTCTAGAATACCAGAGGCGGCCGGCATAGAAAACTCTTCTATGCGGTTAGTGGTGAGATAACCCCGATGTCACCCAGTACTGGGGAGATAGTTCAGGAGTATTGCCCCAGCCAGTATAGCGGATGCGTTCCGAAGGTCTGAGGTAAACAGTTTCCGAAGATGACTGGTTATGTGTTGACGGATGGATACAACTGGATGTAGGTTTAGAGTTGAGTGCGCGGTGCTTCCCGTGTATCCCCAACACCAGATTGCATAACCACAAAACTTCGAGAATTAATAGGTGGGATTCAAGTAGCTCTTAGGTATTCTTCCAACGGGTGCATGATATGAGGTTGGGGTTCAACATCTAGTGAAGAGGTTATCATGGTCGTTGTTACACTAGGGGGTTGCATCCTAAAGGATCCTTGGCTATGCTGATCCGAGGATTGCAAGGCCCTTTATAACACGTGCCATGGGGCATTAGCACGAACATGTGGGACGAAACCTCTATTATGTATTTGTTCCATCTGTTACCTTGTTGTTTTATTCTATCATTTTGTTCTCCCAAGTGGCTTCTCGACAAGTTGATGTACCATTAAGCTTACGGAATTCATTGATTCAGTTCTCTATTTGAATGATATTGTGAAGGTTATGTCGCAACATACCTATCCTTGTTTTTGATTTGATTGTGGTATTCAAGTTGCTTCGATGTCAACTGTTGATTCCATACCTTTCCAAATCGGTGTTCTCATATTTCTATGGGAGTGCTAGCCCTTCTTGATCATCGAGATTGTTATGTTAAATTCTTCTCAACCGGCGTGCTTCTCTTCATGCTAACCTATCCTTTTAATATGTGCAAGACCAAGTCTTGGTTTTTCTCAACATGTCCATTTCATTCATCCCAAGTTGTCTTTGTTTTTCCCCACCCTCCCACCCTTTTCTTTATGGAGCCAGAGTCCTTAATCAAGTGTCCTTATATTCTTGTGATGCCTCTTCATCAATCTTCTTTAATGTTTCATCCAGTGATTTCTCGTGAAGATGCTCAGGAAGATTCAAGTTCATCATTCTCCATTCTCTTCTTCTTCTCCAATGGACTAAATTCAAGCTTCGGTCATCATCATATCTCTTCCTTTTTGTTTCACATGTTTTCCCATGTTGCAATTTCTTATCCGAAGTCTCTCCTCTAATTCTTCTCTAGAGTGTTCAAGATATCTCGGAAGATTCGTGCTTCCATTCTTAATCAGTTCAAGCTATTTTGAGGATTGTCATCTTATTCAAGTCATTTAATTCAACCGGTGCACTATCTCGCAAGCAATCTTTCCCAACGGTTATTTCTTTTGAGTGGGCCCTAACCCACAGGTCTTTTTCCAGGATCTTACCTGACTCTTCTAATTTCTTTTTCCGGAGTATTCTGAAATTCTTTTCAAAGTGTGACGTAAGTGTGGATTCCATCAGTCATATGCCTTCTCTAAGATCGCTTTCATTCATTGTTTCTTCAAATTTATATTTTCATTCTTTCGGAGTATCTCAAATTCTTCATGGTATTTCTCGTCGTTCTTCTCAACATTTGAAGATCGAGGAAGAGTTTCTCTCAAATCTTGGCCCGTTCTCTTGAAGATTCGTGGTTCTAGCTTCATGCATCCTCAATTATTTTGATCACGAGGAATCTTTTCATATCATCCAAAGCATTTCATGAATTCTTCCCATTGTGATCCTCCGAAGGCCATCATTTCAGAAGATTTCTTCGTTCTCAGTTTTCAACTTCGTCCTCCAACTATTCTTAATTGATGCCTCTTCGTTCGTCTCCATATTCTTATGGTGGTTCATTAAAGATTACTCTTCCGTTGTTATCGTATCAATTCATTTGTTCTTTTCATAATCCTACCGGTGGTTCGTTGAAGATTACCCAAGTTTGTGTGTGATCTCTCTTTAATTCTTTGCAACAAGAATAAGTAGTATGCCAAATCCATTAGTTGTCATCAATTTTAATTGGTGAAGGATATGCATGACATAATTCTTATTCTTATTTCTTAAAGGTGATTTAATTCCTTTGTATGAAGTTCGTTCATGATATTAACTTATTGGTTGTTCATCTTTTCTTACCGGAGTTCTTCATGGTGGTTCATCATGATTTAATTCATCCTCGAAGTGTTCTTTAAGATTCTTGTTGGAGCTCAAGTATTCTTCTTCTTACATTCTGAAGTGCAATTCTTTCTACCTTTTTCTTTTGAGGTGGTGTTATGTGACTCTTGACAATTTCCTTCATGTTTCATGGTTCACAAGTTATCAAGAATGAAGTATGTAAACCCATCATTTTTCTTAGTCCAGGAGGTCCTTTCAACCCTTCAATTTATTCGTTGGAGTAATCCTGGGTTGTATTTCACGTAAAAGCTTTCCGTAAGGATTGTTGCTATTTATGGTGCTTATAAATGACCCAAATTCTTCATTTATCCTCTCGGTGAAAGAAGTTTTCATCTCTTCGTTGATCTCTACCAACAATTGGGTTCCGTTAGTGGCCGGTTGTCACCTCATAATTTTGAGATGTTTTCCATAAGCCCACATCAACCTTATTTTTTGTTGTTTATTTTTAAACAACTCCATTCAATCCTTCCTTCTAAGGATGCTTTCAAAATCATTTCTAGTCGAAAATGTTCTTCTTCTTCGATCTTTTCACTCCATTATTCGTTCCGGAGGCTTTGTCATACTGCTCTCTTCGAACCATCATCTTGTCATATCAGGATCATGTTCTTTTCTTTTCTCGTCCATTTAACAGGACTGTCGTGACCTCCATTCTAGTTCTCTCATCTTATCAAGTTTTTTTGACTCTCTTTTAACCGGAGTGTTGTCTGAAATCTTTCTTACCCCTTGTGCCATTCTTTCAATTGTTTCGGAGGCAGTGTGTTGTTGATTTCATCAAGTATGATCCCAACTTGGCAAGTTCATGTTCAATTCCTTCCATTTTTAGTCGGAATGTTGTCCAAATTATTTCATTCTCATTCCTTCTATATCTTTTTTTAATCGAAGTGGTTTCAATGTCTATCTTGTCACCTAAGCTCTTCATTCTCGTAATGTCCATGTTCCTCTTTTCTAACGGAGTGTTTTCATCTTCGTTCATCTTCATTGTATTCTTTCATCAACTTGTTTAACCTCTCAAGGTTCAAGGTTTCACTCATTTGTCAAAGAAGCAACTTTGTTTTACCTCTTCCTTTTCCGTTTTATCCGGTGCCATCCTTAGGATCTCGGGTCGAGATCCTCTGTTAGTGTGGGAGAGTTGTGACGCCCCAAGACCGACGCTCCAGAAGACTTCCAGCTATTCCAAGTTTCGCAGTGTGTTTGATTTTGCTTTCTTAATTTTATTTTGCATTGCATCATGTCATCATGCCATCATGTCATAAATCCTTTGCATCTCATCTAAATAAATTGTGTGTATCTTCGGTCCATTTAAATCAAGGGAAGGATGATTTCTCTTTAAAACATATCCTCCCAATATTTTTAGGGAGCTATGATAAATATTCCATTAATTTGGAATCACCAAAACACACTTCCAAATATTCCCATGCCTCTTTTGCTTCAAGTTTCACCTTCAAATCTTGTCCATAATTCTTATCTCTTTTATCGAGGCTCCTCCTAAAATCCTCAACATTTTTTGGACTCTTGAGACACCCCATTCATATTCAAATACATTTGAATCATATTCAAATGAATTTGAATTTATATATTTCAATTATGCCTCTTTTCTATTTTCTTGGAACCAGCGCATTTTTGCAAGTCCGAGAAAATTAACCCCATGTGCCCATTCTATCCCTAAACACTTCCTTTTTTATTCTTGGACATTTTTTCTCTATTGGGAAAAAGAAGGAGGAGATCAGCCGCAACCCAGCCTGCTCCCTGCGGCCAGGCCGGCCCAACCAACCTCACTAGGCCAGCCCAGCCGCACTCTAACCCTAGCCCGATTCCCTTAACCTCTCGCTCTCTCCTTCGATCCACCCCCCGCTCCTCCTCGTCCATGGGCCGCACCCAATCCCGATCTCCCTCCTCCCGCTCTTCACCTCGTCTCGGACTCCCCATCCTCACGCCAGCCGCACCCTGACCCCCCGGCCGAGCACCACCTCGCCAGCGCCCTTGCCCCACCGAGCGTCTCCTCCATCCCGCGCCGACCCGAGGTCGCCACCACCGGCGTCCTTCGCCGCCGCACTCCGGCCGGCCGGATCTCGTCGCCCCAGCTCCTCAATGCCACCTCGAACGCCTCGTCTCCAGAGCTCCGACGAGCCCTGCCGCCGGTGACCAGCAATAGCAATACCAGCACGCCCCGGGCACCACCATTGCCTGCAGCCGCCTCGCCTCCCCGACGTCCGCCTCGCCGTCCGCCTTTTGCTGCTGCCCTCGAGCCCTTCGGCTTGTTTTTGCACTGCTCTTCCTCTACCAGTACCACCTCGCCATGGATGGTCCTCTCCCTTCGGTAACTTCCCGATCACCCTTGGTGCTGATGCACCGGCGCCCCAGTTCGTTGCAGCCACCCAGGCAGACCGCAAGTACCCGTGACCCCGTGCAAGTACCTCTACGCCCGAAGATGTTGGATGCACCAAGTTCGTGATCGATATGTGTACAACTACGCGGATTCACCAAATACCCCGCCAGCAAAATCGACACCCGAACGACTACACGGCGACACGTCAAGTACCTGTACCGTCGCCGAAGATCCGTGTACCACAAGCGGCAAGTTCGACTACCGCCGCCGTGACATCTACGAAAACGTGTACCACTTCCATCGCCGAAGACAGTGTACGACTACCGTCACGTGAACGCCTACTTCCCTCTCCGAAACGAAACATGAACGACTACTTCCCTTGACGACTCGTTCCACCCCGAACTGCACGCTTCAAAGGTATACCACCGAGTCGACGCTCGTGGACGAATGCTATGTGATGTATGAGATGAACCACTTGTTTGCTTCATGCCCGTTTGTTTTGTGCACGTTCCCCATTTCCATGCCATCGACACGTGGGACACCTGGTTACCGGAATCACCCCACCTATCTTTTTGCATGACACGCTCACGCCGCCCTTCATCTTTTGCACTTGTCTATCAACGAGTTACCGGAACCGATATGTTGCCATGGCATCATTTTCAGATTCGTCGCCGTGGAAACTTCTCTTTCCACCACGGTGACAAATGCTTCCTAACATGTTCGTGTTAACGTTTATTAAAAATTGCATAAAACTTGCAAATGTCATCCGCATCATGATAACAACATTAAAATGTTTAAATTGTTGTTTGCTTCAATAATTGCTGAATGACATGGGGAGTTTCCTGAATTGTTGTTGTTATTTTCTACCTCATTTAAAATGAGTAGATAGTGTATTTTTGCTCATGATTCACCTCTTGGCATGTTTAATAAAAAAATTAAACTTGTTGGGTTCATAACGAGATCAAACTAAATAATCTAATGTGGTGTTTCATCAATATGGAACTCGTTGCATATTGAGCTCCACTTAAATTTGTAGTGTTGTTTGTGCACTTTGCCATGCCATGCATATTTAAACCGGACATGCATCTTACTTGCTTCTGCAACATGCCATGATTATGATCTGTGTGTTTACCGTGTTGTTTGCTTATTTCCGGTTGCATCTCTCGTTAGCTTCGGTTTCGTTCCGGAGTTGTGAGGTTTTGTTCGACTACTTCATGGACTCGTTCTTCTTCTTTGCGGGATCCCAGGCAAGATGACCATTCCCCGATATCACCTCTATCTTTGCCTATGCTAGTTGTCTCGCTCTTTAACTATGCCTCGATGCCTATTCCTGTTTTGTCAGCCTCCTATGTTGCCATGAAACACTCTAACCGCCCTCCTAGCAAACCGTTGATTTGCTAAGTACGCTTTTGCTCAGCCCCTCTTATAGCGTTGTTAGTTGAAGGTGAAGTTTGAAGATTGCTCCATGTTCGGACTTGTTATTGGGATAACACAATATATTTATCTTAATTAATTAATGCACATATATATTGGCAATGGGTGGAAGGCTTGGCCTTCTGCTTGGTGCTTTGTTCCACTCATGCCACCTTAGGACCCGATAAGCCGGTATTATGTTCCTTGATTTTGCGTTCCTAACACGGTTGTGATTTATGGGCCCCCCTTGATAATTTGCACTGCTTAAAGATTTTCCAGCAAGGCTCAACATTGGTACTCCATTTGCCTAACAACTAAAATTTGCATAGGGACTAGCTACCCCGAGGACTTAATTAACAACCCCCGGGCCAGTGCTCCTCATAAGTGTTGGTCCAACCCAGAGTCGTGTGCGGGACCTGCTAACTCTTGAGCTTGCGTTGTATTCCCTCGAAGAGGAAAGGGAGATGCAGCACAGTAGCGTAAGTATTTCCCTCAGTTTTTGAGAACCAAGGTATCAATCCAGTAGGAGACCACGCGCCAGTCCCTCGCACCTGCACAAACAAATAAGAACTTCGCAACCAACGCGATAAGGGGTTGTCAATCCCTTTACGGTCACTTACGAGAGTGAGATCTGATAGAGATGATAATTATATTTTTGGTATTTTTGGTTTATTAAAACAGCAAATAAAAGCAAGAAAAGTAAAGTAGATGTAGATTGATATGTTGAGAATAGACTCGGGGGCCATAGTTTTCTCTAGTGGCTTCTCTCATGATAGCGGTATTCTACGGCGGGTAAAAAAATTACTGTCGAGCAATTGATAGAAAAGCGAATAATTATGAGACTATCTAGGCATGATCATTGTATATAGGCATCACGTCCGAGACAAGTAGACCGAAACGATTCTGCATCTACTACTATTACTCCACATATCGACCGCTATGCATCATGCATCTAGTGTATTGAGTTCATACGGACAGAGTAATGCCTTAAGCAAGATGACATGATGTAGATGGATAAACTCAAGCAATATGATGAAAACCCCATCTTTTTATCCTCGATGGCAACAATACAATACGTGCCTTGCTGCCCCTACTGTCACTGGGAAAGGACACTGCAAGATTGAACCCAAAGCCAAGCACTTCTCCCATTGCAAGAACTATAGATCTGGTAGGCCAAACCAAACCAATAATTCGAAGAGCCTTGCAAGGATATTATGAGCACACATAAAAAGTTCAGAGAAGAACTTAATATCTTTCATAGATAACCTTGATCATAAACTCACAATTCATCGGATCTCGACAAACACACCGCAAAAAGAGATTACATCGAATAGATCTCCTCGAAGACCGAGGAGAACTTTGTATTGAGATCCAGAGAGAGAGAGAGAAAAAGCCATCTAGATACTAGCTATGGACCCGAAGGTCTGAGGTAAACTACTCACAACTCATGGTGAGGGCGATGATGATGATGATGAAGGCCTCCGTGATGGATCCCCCTCCCGGAACAGGCTCCAAGATGGGATCTCCACGGGAACAGAAGCTACGGTGGTGGAATTAGGTTTTTTCTCTCCGTATGGAGTTTCTGGGGTACGTAGGTATATATAGGAAGAAGGAGGGCACCGGGGGCCGTGTGGGCCAGCCTCGAGGCAGGGGGGCGCCCCAGGAAGGGGGGCGCGCCCCCCACCCTCGAGGGCTGGCCCTTCATCCCCTGACTTCGTCCCGAAGGTTCCCGAGCGTGATTTCCTCCAAAAATATCTCTCGTGAAGGTTTCATTCCATTTGGACTCCGTTTGATATTCCTTTTCTGCAAAAACCCTGAAATAGGCAAAAAATAGCAATCTGGACTGGGCCTTTGGGTTAGTAGGTTAGTCCCAAAATGATATAAAAGTGAATGATAAAGCCCATTAAACATCCAAGACTTCATAAATAATAGCATGGAACACTCAAAAATTATAGATACGTTGGAGACGTATCAAGCATCCCCAAGCTTAATTCCTGCTCGTCCTCGAGTAGGTAAATGATAAACTAAGAATTTTTGATGTGGAATGCTAGCCAATATAGTTTTTCAATGTAATTCTCTTAATTGTGGCATGAATGTTCAGATCTGAAAGATTCAAGATAAAAGTCTATATTGACATAAGAAATAACAATACTTCAAGCAATACTAATAAAGCAATCATGTCTTCTCAAAATACTATGGCTAAAGGAAGTTATCCCTACAAAATCATATGGTCTGGCTATGCTCCCTCTTCATCACACAAAATATTCATATCATGCACAACCCCGATTTCAGCCAAGCACTTGTTTTCATACTCTATTATTTTCAAACCTTTCAACTTTCACACAATACATGAGCGTAAGCCATGGATATAGCACTATGAGTGGAATAGAGGTGGTTGTGGAGAAGACAAAAAAGAGGAAGATAGTCTCACATCGACTAGGCATATCAACGGGCTATGGAGATGCCCATCAATAGATATCAATGTGAGTGAGTAGGGATTGCCATGCAACGGATGCACTAGAGCTAAATATGAATGAAAGCTCAACAAAAGAAACTAGTGGGTGTGCGTCCAACTTGCTTGCTCACAAAGACCTAGGGCATTTGAGGAAGCCCATCGTTGGAATATACAAGCCAAGTTCTATAATGAAAATTCCTACTAGTTTATGAAAGTGACTAATCATGAGACTCTCTACAATGAAGATCATGGTGCTACTTTGAAGCACAAGTGTGGAAAAAGATAGTAGCATTGTCCCTTCTCTCTTTTCTCTCATTTTTTGGAGGGGCCTTTCTCTTCTTTTTATTTTCCCCTCTCTATATTTTTTTGGCCCTTTCTCTTTTTTTATTGGCCTTTCCTCACACGGGACAATGCTCTAATAATGAAGATCATCACACTTTTTGTTACAACTTGAAATTACAACTCGATACTACAAGTATGACTCTACATGAATGGCTCCGACGGTGTACCGGCATAAGCAATGAATCAAGAGCGACATATATGAAAAATTATGCATGGTGGCTTTGCCACAACTACGATGTCAACTACATGATCATGCATGGCACTATGACAATATGATGCGTGTCATATGGACGGAACGGTGGAAAGTTTCATGACAATATATCTCGGAATGGCTATGGAAATGCCATGATAGGTAGGTATGGTGGCTGTTTTGAGGAACAATATGGTGGCTGTTTTGAGGAAGGATATATAGTGGGTTTATGGTACCGGCGAAAGTTGCGCGGTACAAGAGAGGCGAGCAATGATGGAAAGACGAGAGTGCGTATAATCCATGGACTCAACATTAGTCATAAGAACTCATATACCTATTGCAAAAATCTACGAGTCATAAAAAACAAAGGAATCAACGCATGCTCCTAGGGGGGAGGTTGGTAGGAGTTAACCATCGCGCGCCCCCGACCTCCACACAAAGGTTGGCACTCCACAAATACCTCATGCTCTAACTTTGTCACATAGCGGTTCACCATACGTCCATGATACGGGAATCACTGACCTTAACACAAGTATTCTTCAATTTCATAATAACTCCACTAGCATGACTCTAATATCACTATCCTCATGTCTCAAAAAAATTAGCAAGCATCCAACATCTCATTCTATTCAATGCACTTGGTGTGAAATTTTTACTACATTGACATTGGATGTTTATCATGTGAAGACTAGTTTCTTTAGCCTAAACACTTTACCATGCTGTTTTAATAGACTCTCAAATAGATATAAGCGAATCATGAGAGTTCAAAAATTTCTACAAAATATAACCACCGCCATGCTCTAAAAGATATAAGTGAAGCACTAGAGCAAAAACTATTCAACTTAAAAGATATAAGTGAAGCACATAGAGTGTTCTAATAATTTCTAGGCCATATTTAACTCTCTCAAATAGGTGTGTCCAGCAAGGATGATTGTGGCAAACTAACAAGCAAAGACTCAAATTATACAAGACGCTCCAAGCAAAACACATAGCATGTTGCGAATAAAAATATAGCTCCAAGTATAGTTACCGATGGATGAAGACGAAAGAGGGGATGCCTTCCCGGGGCATCCCCAAGCTTAGGCTTTTGATTATGTTGATTTTACTTGGGGTGCCATGGGCATCCCCAAGCTTTGGCCTTAGCTACTCTTTGTTCCATAGTCTATCAAAGCAATACTCAAAACTTGAAAACTTCACAACACAAAACTTAGACAAACATTCTCGTGAGCTCCATTAGTAAGAGAAAGAAAACCACCACTCAAAGGTACAGAAAGGAATTCATTCATTGTTCATATTGGTGTTAAACCTACTGTACTCCAAGTTTTCTATGATTCATATCCTCCAATATTACTCATAGATGCATCGGAATAAGCAAACAACACACGAAAAACAGAATCTGTCAAAAACAGAACAGTCTGTAGTAATCTGCTGGGTTCGCCTACTTCTGAACTCCAAAAAAATCAAACTAAATTGTTAAATTTGCGAAATTTGTCTACCAATCAGCAGAAAAAATAGTCAACTAAAAAGCACGCTCCAGTAAAAGCTGAAGACTACTTTAGCCAGCGCTAACGATTCTGTTTTTCAAAGCAAGATCAAATAAACTTCACACAAGTCCTACCAAAGGTTCTACTTGGCACAAACACTAAACAAAACATGAAAACACATATAATCAGAGGCTAGATGCAAAATTTATTCCCTAATAGAAACAAAAGCAAAAAACATAAAATTGGGTTGACTCCCAACAAGCGCTATCGTTTTACGCCCCTAGCTAGGCATGATTTTAGTGATGCCCTCATGAAAGACAAGAATTGAAGCACAAGGAGAGCATTATAAAGCACATGTTAAACACATCTAAGTCTAACATACTTCCTATGCATATGCATTTTATAGGTAAACAAATTAGCAAGACAAGCAAGATCTATCCTATGCAAGGAAGAAGAAAGAAACAATAGCAATCTCAACATAATGAGAGGTAATTTAGTAACATGAAAATTTCTACAACCATATTTCCCTCTCTCATAATAATTGCATGTAGGATCATGATCAAATTCAACAAAATAGCTATCACATAACATATTCTCAACACGATCCACATGCATGCAAAGTTGACACTCTTCAAAAATAGTGGGATTAACATTAACTAAAGTCATGACCTCTCCAAACCCACTTTTATCAAAAATTTCATAAGATTGGACATTCTCCAACTATGTGGGATCTAAAGTTGACACTCTTCCAAACCCACTTTCAATATTAATGCAAACATTATTATCAATCTTATATTCATCATGGGGATTAAATAAATTTTCAAGATCATAAGAAGAATCACCCCAATCATGATCATTGTAACAAGTAGTGGGCATAGCAAAATAAGCATCCCCAAGCTTAGGGTTTTGCATGTCATTAACACAATTAACATTAATAGAATTTTCAATAACATCATTGCAATCATGATTTTTATTTAACAAGCTATCATGAATCACTTTTTCTTTTAATAATTCCTCGCAATTTTCAGATTCATAAATTTCAAGCAAAACCCCATAAAGATAATCTAGTGCACGCAGCTCACTAGCAATAGGTTCAACATAAATGGATCTCTTAAAGTGATTAGCAAGTGGATGAGGATCCATACTTTAGCAAGCGAAGATGCAAGCTAATTGAGAGCACATAGCAACACAAGCAAACAGAAAGGCAAATGATAAACACACGGCAGAAGAAGGGCGAATAAAACAGCAAGGGTGAAGTGGGGGAGAGGAAAACGAGAGGCAAATAAATGTAATGCAAAGGATAAGGGTTTGTGATAGGTACCTGGTATATGACTTTTGCGTAAGCCTCCCCGGCAACGGCACCAGAAATTCTTCTTGCTACCTTTTGAGCTTGCGTTGTATTCCCTCGAAGAGGAAAGGGAGAGGCGGCACAATAGCGTAAGTATTTCTCTCAGTTTTTGAGAACCAAGGTATCAATCCAGTAGGAGACCACGCGCCAGTCCCTCGCACCTGCACAAACAAATAAGAACTTCGCAGCCAACGCGATAGGGGGTTGTCAATCCCTTTACGGTCACTTACGAGAGTGAGATCTGATAGAGATGATAACTATATTTATTTTTGGTTTAATAAAATAGCAAATAAAAGCAAGAAAAGTAAAGTAGATGTAGATTGATATGTTGAGAATAGACCCGGGGGCCATAGTTTCTCTAGTGGTTTCTCTCATGATAGCGGTATTCTACGGCGGGTAAACAAATTACTGTCAAGCAATCGATAGAAAAGCGAATAATTATGAGACTATCTAGGCATGATCATTGTATATAGGCATCCCGTCCGAGACAAGTAGACCGAAACGATTCTGCATCTACTACTATTACTCCACACATCGACCGCTATCCAGCATGCATCTAGAGTATTGAGTTCATACGAACAGAGTAACGCCTTAAGCAAGATGACATGATGTAGAGGGATAAACTCAAGCAATATGATGAAAATCCCATCTTTTTATCCTCGATGGCAACAATACAGTATGTGCCTTGCTGACTCTACTGTTACTGGGAAAGGACTCTGCAAGATTGAACCCAAAGCCAAGCACTTCTCCCATTGCAAGAACTGTAGATCTAGTAGGCCAAATCAAACCAATAATTCGAAGAGACTTGCAAGGATATTATGAGCACACATAAAAAGTTCAGAGAAGAACCAAATATCTTTCATAGATAACCTTGATCATAAACTCACAATTCATCGGATCTCGACAAACACACCGCAAAAAGAGATTACATCGAATAGATCTCCTCGAAGACCGAGGAGAACTTTGTATTGAGATCCAGAGAGAGAGAGAGAGAGAGAGAGAGAGAAGAAGCCATCTAGATACTAGCTATGGACCCGAAGGTCTGAGGTAAACTACTCACAACTCATGGTGAGGGCGATGATGATGATGATGAAGGCCTCCGTGATGGACCCCCCTCCCGGAACAGGCTCCAAGATGGGATCTCCACGGGAATAGAAGCTACGGCGGTGGAATTAGGGTTTTCTCTCTGCGTATGGAGTTTCTGGGGTACATAGGTATATATAGGAAGAAGGAGGGCACCGGGGGCCGTTTGGGCCAGCCTCGAGGCAGGGGGTGCGCCCTGGGAAGGGGGGCGCGCCCCCCCACCCTCGAGGGCTGGCCCTTCGCCCCTGACTTGGTCCCGAAGGTTCCAGAGCGTGATTTCCTCCAAAAATATCTCTCGCGAAGGTTTCATTCCGTTTGGACTCCGTTTGATATTCCTTTTCTGCAAAACCCTAAAATAGGCAAAAAATAACAATCTGGATTGGGCCTTTGGGTTAGTAGGTTAGTCCCAAAAATGATATAAAAGTGAATGATAAAGCCCATTAAACATCCAAGACTTCATAAATAATAGCATGGAACAATCAAAAATTATAGATACGTTGGAGACGTATCAGTACCCCCCCTTGGCAACTTGGGGTTTGGTCACTGTACACTGTGCTCATCCTGTCGTGGCCTGAGATAAGATACGCGCGGCTACTATCAGGGTGTCGGCACGCCGGGAGGTCTTGCTAGATTAGTTTTACTTTTGTCAAAATATCTTGAGCACGGGTGTAATGCCCAGGATGGGACTATACCTCCTACATGTCGAGGCACGACTTAAAGGTATAAGCCCATCCTAGAATGATCTCAAGTTTGGTATCTTTGCACGACTCATGTAAAAGATGGATTAAATTGCAAAAGGAGATAGTTGGCTTACACTCGCCACTTCACACAATACATTACATAAGCAATACATCATTCAAAACATCACAACCCGACTACGGGTGAATATCCAAAGAAAGATACCAAACAACATAAAGCCACAGGCCTAGATCGAATCCTAGTAGAAACCACTACTGATCGTCGAAACGTCACAAGCAAACAGCCACGATCTTCATCGGACTCCCGGGTGAAGAACTGATCCAACTCCTGCATCAAACTCGGCTGAACCTGCATCTGGTGTTGTGAAGTAACTGTGAGCCACAGAGGACTCAACAATCCCGTTCCCGGGCAACAAGACTATTTAAGCCTTGGGTGAGGATAAGGCTGAAGAAAGAATATGAGGTGAAGGGAAAACAAGAGTCTGCAGCAGCAACTAGCACTAGCTTACGTATACGAGAGCGAGAAGAGAAGTGCCTCGGTCGAAAGATGATCACGAAGTGATCCTAGCTAAAGCCGGTCAAACATAACCCCACCGTGTTCAACTCCCGAATCCCTATTCGGAAATTGACAGTCACGGAACACACGCTGGTAGTGTATTGAAACATTGTGTCAAGTTATCTACAACCGGATATTAACAAGCTCCCATCTGCCACATAACCGCGGGCACGGCTTTCGAAAGTTCAAAAACCCTGCAGGGGTGTTCCAACTTGACCCATTACAAGCCCACGATCCGCGGAGTCGCAACTCCAAAGGTGGGAAGACCCGAGTATTCTTGGAATCCTGTGCTCAAGTTAAACCGAACTAAGGTAAGGCTAATCCAGGAAATCCTCCCGGCGTGTCGACACCCTGATAGGTAGCCACGCGTATCTAGTCTCAGGACATGACCGGATGGGCGATGCTACAGGTTTTTACCAGACCTTGAGTTTCCTCGAGGTGGCCCTGCAGGACCCCCGTTTCGGACCAACACTCATGTGGAGCACTGGCCCGGGGTTGTTGAATTAAAATAAAAGAGGGTTTGCAAGACCCTATGCAAGTTTTATTAGTTATTAGGCGAATAGTACCAAATGTTGGGACTTGCTGGAAAAGACTTAGCACTTAGCAGTTTATCAAGGGGGTCCCATACACCCCAACCGTGTTAGGAATGCATAATCAAGGAACATAACACCGGTTTATACGGTTCCTAACGGCATGAGTGGAACAAATCACCAAGCAAAAGGCTTAGCCTTCCACCCTTGCCAATATATAGATGATTTCATTTAAGCATTTTTATAGTGTGATATAACCCAACAAACTTCAACATGAAGCAAGCATCTTCAAACTTCACCTGCAACTAGCAATGCTATAAGAAGGGCTGAGCGAAGCGTACTTAGCCAAGCAACGGTTTGCATAGGTAGGGTGGTTAAACATGGCAATGGTTACAAGTAGGATGCTGACAAGAAAGACATGGGCATCGAGGCAATATACTAAAGAGCGATACTCTAGCAATAGGCAAAGATAGTAATGGTATCCGGGTTCGGTCATCTTGCCTGGGATTCCACAAGGGAGAAGAACGGATCCATGAAGACGGAGCAACAGAGACGAGAGAATCCTCACAACTCCGGAACGAAACCGAAGCTAACAAGAGAAGCAACCGGAAAGAAGCAAACAATACGGTAAACACACAAGCTTAAACATGGCATACGATGCACAAACAAGTATGATGCATGTCCGGTTTAAATATGCAAGGCATGGCAAAGTGCACAAACAAAACTACAAGTTTAGTGGAGATCAATATGCAACGAGTTGCATATTGACGAAACACCACATTATAATTATTTAATTGACTCTCATTATATACAAGACAAGATTAAATGTTTGTTAACATGGCAAGAGGTGAAACAATAAAACTGCACTATTAAGACATTTTAAATGAGGCCGGAAATAACAACAATTCCGAAAACTCCCCATGAGCATGTTTAATAATTATAACAAACAACAATTAAACATATATAATGTTGTTAAATGATGCGGATGACATGATTAAGTTTTATGCAAGTTTTTATTAAAAGGTTAACAAGAAGAAGACATGAAGTAAGTCACCGTGGTGGAAGAAAAGGTGCCATGGCAACGATCCGAAAATGATGCAACGGCAACATATCGGTTCCGGTAACTCGTTGCGAGACCGGTGCAAAAGGTAAGACGGCGTGAGCGAGTCAAACGAGATGAAAGGTGGGGCGATCCCGTTACCGGGTTCCCACGAGTCGGCGACGAGGCAACCGAGGAACATGACAAACGGACGAAACGGCACGGAGCACACACGGGAAACATTTCATACAACACAACAAGCATGCATTCGTTCACGGGCACGTCTCGGGGTTATACCTTCGAAACACTCGTTTCGGGGCGGTTCGAGATCATAGAGGAAGGAGTCGTTCACGTTTCCAAAGAGGAAGTAGTAGTACTCGAGGCGGTAGTTGTACTCGGGCGACGGTAGCGGAACTCGTTCCGTAGTGGGAAGTAGTTGTTCCGGCGACGGTAGTTGTTCACGTTCGTGTCGTGGTACTTGGTGGGTCGCCGTGTAGTCGTACTTGATGCTCCGTGGAACTTGAAGATCCGACGACGTTCACGGTGTAGTGGTACTTGACGCTTCAAAACGTTCGTCGGTCCGATCTCGATGTAGATGTACACGTCGTCGAGGTACTTGGTGTCCGTCGAACTTGTAGTCGTTCTCGTCTCGGAGTCGTACACGTTCGTAGAGGTACACGGGGCGACGGTGGGGGTACTTGGGGTCTCCGAGTAGTCGTTCATGTAGTCGTTCTCGAGCTCGTAGCCGTTCGGTCGTCGTTATGTAGTTGTACTCGGGTCCTCTGTCAAAACAGCAGCACAACAACACAACAAAAGAACGACACAGGAGCAAAAACAAAAGGGGCAGCACGGTAGTCGCTGTCGAGGCCATGGCAGCAAGGTCTCGGGCGCGGACGGAGGGAGACGGATGCGGGGCGCCTCGAGGACGGATGAGGCAGCAGGACGAGGGGCTTCCTCGAGGGGCTGAGGAACGCGACTCCAGGCGCTCGATCTGCTGGAGACGTCGGGTGCAGGGCCATGGAGGCAGCAGGACGACAACGCGGCCGCGGGATCCGGCTGGCGGGCCTGGAGGCGACGAGGAGGCCAGCCGCGGGCCTCGGGCGGCAGCTCCCGGTCGAGGAGGGCGCGGGGCTCGATGCTGCTGGAGGCCATGGATGGCCTCGGCGAGGAGATGGTGCGGGCCGGTGGCGCGCAGGAGGAAGGCCACGACGGAAGGGAGGAAGAAGGGCGCTTCGCTTCGAGGGGCGCGAGAGGAAGGCCCTCTGGCCGGCGCTGGGGCGCGGCTGAGAGAGGGGCGGCCTTGGCGAGCAGGGAATGGAGGGAGGCCGACGGGGCGAGGAAGGCGCTGTGACGGGGAGGCCGGAGGGACGAGGCGCCAGGGAATCGGGCAGAGGGAGAGGAGCGATGGGAGGAGAGGAGATCGATGCGGGCAAGGGGACGAGGAATCGGGACGAGGCAGGGAGTGAGGAAAACGGGGTGGCGGCGGTCGGGCGAAGGGAAAGGGAGGATCGAGGGGGAGTGCGGGCGCTGGGAGGGAGCGGTCGTCCCGCTAGGGTTAGGAGCGGCTGGCTGTGGGTAGGAGGCCCAAGAGGCCTGGGCCTAGGGAGAAGGAGGTGCGCTGGAGTTGGGCCAGGAGGAGATAGGCCAGAAGACCAGAGGGATGGGCCGCGGTGGCTTTGCTGGGTCGCAGGGAGGCCCAGTACAGCGGCACGGTAAGGCCTTTCCCGTTTTAAATTATTTCTGCAAATAACAATCCACATAATATAAGACGGAAAAAGGCCAGGGGTTCACGGGATGAATTTGAAAGAAGTAACAATACTTCTGGACTCCTGGAATTATGCACCATTTAAATAAAATACTCTGGCATTATATAGAGATAGAAAAATAATTCAAGTTTGAATTTAGTTCAAACTAGAGCCATTTTTGAATCTGACCAGAGCATATCTGAAAAGGATGAAATTTGGAGGAGGGGAAAATGGCATGGTCTAGAATTTTTAGGAAAAGAATGAACATGAATGGAGGTAGCGAAGAACTCACTTGCATGATGAAGTAAAAGAATAAGAGGAAGAAGAAGAAGAAGGATGGGTGTTGCATGGGACATATGCATAGGCAAGCAACAAAATAAACATAGTGCAAAGCACAACAAGATGGACCTCACAATGCACATGATGAGCATTTTGGTGAAGCTCGGGAAAAAGATTAAAGAATTGCTGGCAAAGTTTGAGGCAAAGAATTGAGATAGAAATGCATGGAGAAAATATGCAAGTGTGTTGGGTTAATTCCAAACAAATGGAATATTATTATATAGCTCCCTAATAATATTGAGAGAATTTTATATGTTATAAAGAGAAGTCATCCTTCCCTCGATTTAAATGGACCGAAGGTCCACACGATTATTTAAGTTGAGATGCAATAGAAATATGACATGATGGCATGATGACATGATGCAATGCAAAAATAAATAACACAAGCTCAAAAGAAGCACACGGGCAACCCGGAACATCTGGAATCTTCTGGAATCTTCTGGGACGTCGGTCTCGGGCGTCACAACTCTCCCACACTAACAGAGGATCTCGACCAAAGATCCTAGAGATATCACCGGGTAAAAACGGAAGAGGAAGAGGTAAAACAAAGTTGCTTCTTTGACAGACGAGTGAAAACCAAAGAACCTTGAGAGGTTGAACAATCTTGAAAGAAAGAATGCAACGGAGATGAACGAAGATTAAAACTCCGTTAGAAAAGAGGAACAAGGAACATAACAAGAACCTTGTAGGTTGAAAGACATGAAGCAAGAGCTTACGAACCAAAAGAATATGAAACCGCAATGGTATAGCCAAGGAATAAGAATGACAGAATTCGGACCGCACTCCGTCTGAAAATGGAAGGAATTGAACAAGAACTTGAGGAGATGGAATGATACTTGATGAATTCAACAGCATACTGCCTCCGAAACAATTAAAAGAATGGCACAAGGTTAAGAAGGATTTAGACAGCACTCCGGTTAAAAGATAGGCAAACTTGATAAGATGACGGAACTAGAATGGAGGACACAACACTCCGGTTAAAAGATAAGCAAAGGAAAGAACATGATCTCGATAAAACGAGATGATGGTTAAAAGAGAGCAATAACACAAAACCTCCGGAATGAAAGAATAGAGAATATAGTTCAATGAAAGAAATGAACGGAGAAGAAAATGACAACTTCTCTCAAAATTGAATTTGAAAGAGCATCCTTACGAAGAAGGGTTGAAAGGAGTTGATGGAATAGTCAACACGAAATGAATAAGGTTGATGTGGGCTTATGGAAAACATCTCAAAATTATGAGGTGACAACCAACCACTGACGGAACAATTGATTGGATTGAGATCAACAAGGAGATGAAAACTTATTTCACCGGAATGATAAATGAAGAACTTGGGTCATTTATAAGAACCATAATAGCAACATTCCTTAGGGAAAGCTTTAGGTGAAATACAACCCAAGATTACTCCAACAAATAAATTGAAAGGAAGGAAAGATTTCCTGAACAAGGAAAATAATGGTTTTAATTATCTCATTCTTGATACTCGTGAATCATAAAACATGAAGGAATTGTCAAGAATGACATAACACCATCTCAAAAGATAAGGTAGAAAGGATTGCAATTGGAAGCATGATGAAGAATGCTTGAACTCCAACAAGAATCTTGAAGAAGACTTCGAGGAAGAATTAAATCTTGATGAACCACCATGAAAACTCCGGTAAAGAAAGCATGAGAAGTGAAAGATGAAAAGAATAAGATTCAATGCCTGCGATGAATTAGATGGAGCTTGAAATGATATAATTGAAATAACTTGGAACTCCGGAAAACAAGATGGAGAACTTGAAACCAAGGATAAGATATGATGAACAAGCTCCAGACAAAAGAATTAAGTCACCTTGAAGGAATAGGAATAAGAATTATTTCATGCATCTCCTTCACCAATTTAAATTGATGACAACCAAAGGATTTGGCATACTACTTATTCTCGTTGCAAAGAATTAAAGAGAGATCTAGCACAAGCTTGGGTAAATCTTTAACAAAGCACCGGTAGGATTGTGAAAAGAACAAGTGAATTAAAACGATAACAACGGAAGAGGAATCTTGAAAGAAACACCATAAAAATATGGAGACGAACGAAGAGACATCGATGAAGAATATTTGGAGGACAAAGTTGAAAACTGAGAACGAAGAAATCTTCTGAAATGATGGCCTTCGGAGGATCACAATGGAAAGAATTCTTGAAATGCTTCGGATGGGTATAAAAGAATTCCTCACAATCTGAACAATAATGAGGATGGCAAGAAGCTAGAACACGAATCTTCAAAAGAACGGGTCAAAATTTAAGAGAAACACTTCTCCGGTCTCCAAATGTTGAGAATAGAGACGAGAAATGCCATAAGAATTGTTGAGCACTCCGGAATGAAGAATTAAAAGGTTGAACCAATGATGAAAAGAATTTGAAAGCGGTCCTGGAGAAGGACTGTGACTGATGGGATTCATACTTACGTCACACTTTAAAAGAATTTGAGTATAACTCCAGAAAAATAGAAGTGTCAGGTAAGATCCTGGGAAAAGCCTGTGGGTTAGGGCCCACTCGAAGAAATCACCGTTGAAAAAGATTGCTGAAGAGATATTGCACCGGTTGAATTAAATGGCTTGAATAAGATGATAATTCTCAAAAATAATTTGAACGGATTAAGAATGGAATTATGAATCTTCATCACTCCGGATATGAATAGCAAGAGGAGAATGATTAATTGGTGCACCGGAATAAGAAAGCATTGTGAAATGAGGAAAAGGATAAGATCAACACCGAAATCTTGAATTACATCCACCGCAGAATTATGAGAACAAAAGAATGAAAACTCGAAACTCTTGAGCATCTTCACGATAAATCACCGGATAAGAACATTGAAGGAAAAGAATGAAGAAACATCACATTAATAAAATGGATATTTCATTTAAGAATTTCTTGCTCCGAGAAGAAGAAGGGTGGGAGGGTGGGGAAAACAAAGACAACTTGGGATGAATGAAACAGACAAATCATCAGATTTCTCAACGGTGTCCGTAAGGAATAACTTGAAGAGAAGGCACACCGGTTGAAAAAGGATTAACATGAAGATCTCGATGGTCAAGAAGAATTAGCACTCCCATAGAAATATGAGAACATCGCTTAGGATAGGTATGGAATCAACATTTGACATCGAAGCAACTCGAATACCGGAATCAAAACAAGAACAAAGAGGTAGATAAGTCGCAGCATCATCTTCACAATATCATCCAAACAGAGAATTGAACGAATGAATTCCGCAGGTACATCAACTTGACGAGAAGCCACTTGGAAGAAGAAAAAGATAAATAAAAAGGAACAAGGATCAGATAGAACAAATACAAGATAGAAGCTTCGTTCGACATCTTCGTGCTGAAAGCTCATGGAACGTGTTACAAAAGGGTTTTGCAATCCCCGGATCAGCATAGCCAAGGACCCTTTAAGATGCAACTCCCGATCAGAACAAGTCCATAAAACCACTTCACTCAATGTAGAACCCCGAACTTCATATCGTGCATCCGTTGGAAGAATGCCTAGAACTACTAGATGAACCCACCTATTAATTTCCGAAAGTTTCTAGTTATGCAATCAGGTGTTGGGGATACACGGGAAGCACCGCGCAATCAACTCTAAACCTACATCCAGGTGTATCCATCCTTCAACACATAACCAGTCTTTCTCGGAAACTGTTTACCTCGGACCTTCGAAAAGCATCCACTATAACAAGCTATGGCAATACTCTCGAGCTACCTCCCCAGTACTGGGTGATGTCGGGGTTATCTTGCCACTGGCCGTATAGGAGAGATTTTCGATGTCGGCCGTCTTAAGTATTCTAGTACTGCCGCGATGGATTTGTGAGGACAACACCTCGGAGCTCAACTCCCCGGGACACTGCCATAACCCCTAATGACAGAAGGCATCGAGAACAATGTTCTCGTCACAAAGACATCGAAACAATCCAAACAATACTCGCGAGATCCTAAAAAAAATTAGGTGCAATTTTTGAAGATAGAAGAGACAAGAGTAGTCGTCAGGAGTCCTCACCAGAATGGATAGAGATGAGGAGCAAAAGAAATCCTACTCTCCGATATATCTATAGGACTCAAAACATTTTCAAGTGTGTGCCTAGACTCAACCGTCAACGATTCGATCAATCAGTGGGGCTTCTAGGTCGGAGAAGGCTCTGATACCAACTTGTAATGCCCAGGATGGGACTATACCTCCTACGTGTCGAGGCACGACTTAAAGGTATAAGCCCATCCTAGAATGATCTCAAGTTTGGTATCTTTGCACGACTCATGTAAAAGATGGATTAAATTGCAAAAGGAGATAGTTGGCTTACACTCGCCACTTCACACAATACATTACATAAGCAATACATCATTCAAAACATCACAACCCGACTACGGGTGAAGATCCAAAGAAAGATACCAAACAACATAAAGCCACAGGCCTAGATCGAATCCTAGTAGAAACCACTACTGATCGTCGAAACGTCACAAGCAAACAGCCACGATCTTCATCGGACTCCCGGGTGAAGAACTGATCCAACTCCTGCATCAAACTCGGCTGAACCTACATCTGGTGTTGTGAAGTAACTGTGAGCCACAGAGGACTCAGCAATTCCGTTCCCGGGCAACAAGACTATTTAAGCCTTGGGTGAGGATAAGGCTGAAGAAAGAATATGAGGTGAAGGGAAAACAAGAGTCTGCAGCAGCAACTAGCACTAGCTTACGTATACGAGAGCGAGAAGAGAAGTGCCTCAGTCAAAAGATGATCACGAAGTGATCCTAGCTAAAGCCGGTCAAACATAACCCCACCGTGTTCAACACCCGAATCCCTATTCGGAAATTGACAGTCACGGAACACACGCTGGTAGTGTATTGAAACATTGTGTCAAGTTATCTACAACCGGATATTAACAAGCTCCCATCTGCCACATAACCGCGGGCACGGCTTTCGAAAGTTCAAAAACCCTGCAGGGGTGTTCCAACTTGATCCATTACAAGCCCACGATCCGCGGAGTCGCAACTCCAAAGGTGGGAAGACCCGAGTATTCTCAGAATCCCGTGATCAAGTTAAACCGAACTAAGGTAAGGCTAATCCAGCAAATCCTCCCGGCGTGTCGACACCCTGATAGGTAGCCGCGCGTATCTAGTCTCAGGACACGACCGGATGGGCGATGCTACAGGTTTTTACCAGACCTTGAGTTTCCTCGAGGTGGCCCTGCAAGACCCCCGTTTCGGACCAACACTCATGTGGAGCACTGGCCCGGGGTTGTTGAATTAAAATAAAAGAGGGTTTGCAAGACCCTATGCAAGTTTTATTAGTTATTAGGCGAATAGTACCAAATGTTGGGACTTGCTGGAAAAGACTTAGCACTTAGCGGTTTATCAAGGGGGTCCCATACACCCCAACCGTGTTAGGAACGCTTAATCAAGGAACATAACACCGGTTTATACGGTTCCTAACGGCATGAGTGGAACAAATCACCAAGCAAAAGGCTTAGCCTTCCACCCTTGCCAATATATAGATGATTTCATTTAAGCATTTTTATAGTGTGATATAACCCAACAAACTTCAACATGAAGCAAGCATCTTCAAACTTCACCTACAACTAGCAATGCTATAAGAAGGGCTGAGCGAAGCGTACTTAGCCAAGAAACGGTTTGCATAGGTAGGGTGGTTAAACATGGCAATGGTTACAAGTAGGAGGCTGACAAGAAAGACATGGGCATCGAGGCAATATACTAAAGAGCGATACTCTAGCAATAGGCAAAGATAGTAATGGTATCCGGGTTTGGTCATCTTGCCTGGGATTCCACAAGGGAGAAGAACGGATCCATGAAGACGGAGCAACAGAGACGAGAGAATCCTCACAACTCCGGAACGAAACCGAAGCTAACAAGAGAAGCAACCGGAAAGAAGCAAACAACACGGTAAACACGCAAGCTTAAACATGGCATACGATGCACAAACAAGTATGATGCATGTCCGGTTTAAATATGCAAGGCATGGCAAAGTGCACAAACAAAACTACAAGTTAAGTGGAGATCAATATGCAACGAGTTGCATATTGACGAAACACCACATTATAATTATTTAATTGACTCTCGTTATTTACAAGACAAGATTAAATGTGTGTTAACATGGCAAGAGGTGAAACAATAAAACTGCACTATTAAGACATTTTAAATGAGGCCGGAAATAACAACAATTCCGAAAACTCCCCATGAGCATGTTTAATAATTATAACAAACAACAATTAAACATATATAATGTTGTTAAATGATGCGGATGACATGATTAAGTTTTATGCAAGTTTTTATTAAAAGGTTAACAAGAAGAAGACATGAAGTAAGTCACCGTGGTGGAAGAAAAGGTGCCACGGCAACGATCCGAAAATGATGCAACGGCAACATATCGGTTCCGGTAACTCGTTGCGAGACCGGTGCAAAAGGTAAGACGGCGTGAGCGAGTCAAACGAGATGAAAGGTGGGGCGATCCCGTTACCGGGTTCCCACGAGTCGGCGACGAGGCAACCGAGGAACATGACAAACAGACGAAACGGCACGGAGCACACACGGGAAACATTTCATACAATGCAACAAGCATGCATTCGTTCACGGGCACGTCTCGGGGTTATACCTTCGAAACACTCATTTTGGGGCGGTTCGAGATCGTATAGGAAGGAGTCGTTCACGTTTCCGAAGAGGAAGTAGTTGTACTCGAGGCGGTAGTTGTACTCGGGCGACGGTAGCGGAACTCGTCCGTAGTGGGAAGTAGTTGTTCCGGCGACGGTAGTTGTTCACGTTCGTGTCGTGGTACTTGGTGGGTCGCCGTGTAGTCGTACTTGATGCTCCGTGGAACTTGAAGATCCGACGACGTTCACGGTGTAGTGGTACTTGACGCTTCAAAACGTTCGTCGGTCCGATCTCGGTGCAGATGTACACGTCGTCGAGGTACTTGGTGTCCGTCGAACTTGTAGTCGTTCTCGTCTCGGAGTCGTACACGTTCGTAGAGGTACACGGGGCGACGGTAGGGGTACTTGGGGTCTCCGAGTAGTCGTTCATGTAGTCGTTCTCGAGCTCGTAGCCGTTCGGTCGTCGTTATGTAGTTGTACTCGGGTCCTCTGTCAAAACAGCAGCACGGCAACACAACAAAAGAACGACACAGGAGCAAAAACAAAAGGGGCAGCACGGTAGTCGCTGTCGAGGCCATGGCAGCAAGGTCTCGGGCGCGGACGGAGGGAGACGGATGCGGGGCGCCTCGAGGACGGACGAGGCAGCAGGACGAGGGGCTTCCTCGAGGGGCTGAGGAACGCGGCTCCAGGCGCTCGATCTGCTGGAGACGTCGGGTGCAGGGCCATGGAGGCAGCAGGACGACGATGCGGCCGCGGGATCCGGCTGGCGGGCCTGGAGGCGACGAGGAGGCCGGCCGCGGGCCTCGGGCGGCAGCTCCCGGTCGAGGAGGGCGCGGGGCTCGATGCTGCTGGAGGCCATGGATGGCCTCGGCGAGGAGATGGTGCGGGCCGGTGGCGCGCAGGAGGAAGGCCACGGCGGAAGGGAGGAAGAAGGGCGCTTCGCTTCGAGGGGCGCGAGAGGAAGGCCCTCTGGCCGGCGCTGGGGAGCGGCTGAGAGAGGGGCGGCCTTGGCGAGCGGGGAACGGAGGGAGGCCGACGGGGCGAGGAAGGCGCTGTGACGGGGAGGCCGGAGGGACGAGGCGCCAGGGAATCGGGCAGAGGGAGAGGAGCGATGGGAGGAGAGGAGATCGATGTGGGCAAGGGGACGAGGAATCGGGACGAGGCAGGGAGCGAGAAAAACGGGGTGGCGGCGGTCGGGCGAAGGGAAAGGGAGGATCGAGGGGGAGTGCGGGCGCTGGGAGGGAGCGGTCGTCCCGCTAGGGTTAGGAGCGGCTGGCTGTGGGTTGGAGGCCCAAGAGGCCTGGGCCTAGGGAGAAGGAGGTGCGCTGGAGTTGGGCCAGGAGGAGATAGGCCAGAAGACCAGAGGGATGGGCCGCGGTGGCTTTGCTGGGTCGCAGGGAGGCCCAGTACAGCGGTACGGTAAGGCCTTTCCCGTTTTAAATTATTTCTGCAAATAACAATCCACAGAATATAAGATGGAAAAAGGCCAGGGGTTCACGGGATGAATTTGAAAGAAGTAACAATACTTCTGGACTCCTGGAATTATGCACCATTTAAATAAAATACTCTGGCATTATATAGAGATAGAAAAATAATTCAAGTTTTAATTTAGTTCAAACTAGAGCCATTTTTGAATCTGACCAGAGCATATCTGAAAAGGATGAAATTTGGAGGAGGGGCAAATGGCATGGTCTAGAATTTTTAGGAAAAGAATGAACATGAATGGAGGTAGCGAAGAACTCACTTGCATGATGAAGTAAAAGAATAAGAGGAAGAAGAAGAAGAAGGATGGGTGTTGCATGGGACATATGCATAGGCAAGCAACAAAATAAACATAGTGCAAAGCACAACAAGATGGACCTCACAATGCACATGATGAGCATTTTGGTGAAGCTCGGGAAAAAGATTAAAGAATTGCTGGCAAAGTTTGAGGCAAAGAATTGAGATAGAAATGCATGGAGAAAATATGCAAGTGTGTTGGGTTAATTCCAAACAAATGGAATATTATTATATAGCTCCCTAATAATATTGAGAGACTTTTATATGTTATAAAGAGAAGTCATCCTTCCCTCGATTTAAATGGACCGAAGGTCCACACGATTATTTAAGTTGAGATGCAAGAGAAATATGACATGATGGCATGATGACATGATGCAATGCAAAAATAAATAACACAAGCTCAAAAGAAGCACACGGGCAACCCGGAACATCTGGAATCTTCTGAAATCTTCTGGGACGTCGGTCTCGGGCGTCACAACGGGATTCCGAGAATACTCGGGTCTTCCCACTTTGGAGTTGCGACTCCGCAGATCGTGAGCTTGTGATGGGCTAAGTTGGGACACCCCTGCAGGGTTTGAACTTTCGAAAGCCGTGCCCGCGGTTATGTGGCAGATGGGAATTTGTTAATATCCGGTTGTAGATAACTTGACACCATATCCTTAAGAATACACTACCTGTGTGAGTAACCGTGATGGTCTCTTTCCGAAGGGCTTCGGGAAGTGAACACGGTGGGGTTATGTTTGATCGTGCATAGCCAGGATCACTTCTTGATCAACCTGGCAACAGTTCGCAATTGTTCTCATCTCGCTCTGAACTCGTAAGCTAGTTGCTTAGCGCCGCTGCAAACACTTTATTACCCTTCCACACCTAAGGCTTTGTTAGTTTTGATACTGATACGTCCAAAATGCATCACTATTTTGTATCATAATTCATCCTTATTCATTGATATATTTCACGTTATGATGATGTTCTTATGTTGTTTTGGTCTATTTTACACAGTTTGCAACTTTCCATTGCTGGAACAGCAGACGCAGGATTCAGCAGGAAAAAGTGGATACTGAGTTGCTGAAGAAGAACACCTCCGAATTACCTGAAAATTGACGGGAGGTATTTTCAGACGAATAACGAAGACACGCAAAAGGGGAGTCAGAGGGGGGCCACAGGGTGCCCAGGCGGCCTGAGGGCGCGCCCCCCTGGCCGCGCCGGGGGGGCGCCTGGAGCCCCTGGCCCACCTCTGGTCGCCCCCTTTTGCATATATGTTCTCCGTCCTCCGAAAACCCTAGGCACCGGACTTTTTACGGAGTTCCGCCGCCGCTTCGAGGCGGAAACCTACAGAGAAGAAAAGGGCACCTCCGGTGGGCAGATTCCGCCGGGGAGATCACCTCCCGGAAGGGGAGATCGTCGTCATCGTCATCACCATCGTCACGGGCATCATCGAGATCATCATCAACATCATCCCCAACACCAGCACCATCTCCATCTTCATCCAAATCTCATCTTACCATCGCAACTTGTGTTGTAACTCGTACTACCTATCCTCTCTACTCCATCGGTGTTGATTACTACTTTGTGGTGAATGCTATTGAGTTTTGTTGGAGAAATATTATTATGTCCAGATTGTTTATCACATATTTATCCCCACTGATCATGATCTCTTTTATGTCTTGTGAGTAGTTACCTTAGTTCTTGAGGACATGGGGAAAGTCTTGTTGTTAGTAGTCATATGCTGTTGAAGTAATATGTGTTGTTTGATATTTCAGTTGTGTTGTCATTCTACTAGTGGTGTTGTGTGAGTCGAACACCCAACACTTCGCCTTATTAAGGACCTAGGGGAATACATTGTGTATAAAGAATGCTTATGGTAGGTTGCCGGAGTGACAGAAACCTGAACCCCAGTTCGCATGCTTTTGCATAAGGGAATAATGGATCCTCGATCGTATTGCTATGGTTAGGCTTTTGCCTTAAATTCTATCTTGTATTTGCGGATGCTTGCAAGGTGTTTAATCATAAGAGTGCATTCATCTTAGTCTAGAGAGTGCACTAGCATAGATCCACCCACTCAACACTTATCAACACATAACATAGTATCGATAAGGAATATGGCGAAAGCACATGACTACCTCTCCCGTGAGTCCTCAAGAACACTTTAGTCTTTATAAGTTCAGTTGCTAGGCCTCTCCTTTGCTAAGAAAGGATTGGGCCACTTGTTACTCTCAGTACCTTTTACATTACTTGCCTTTACATTCCTGTTGCTTATATCGAGAAAATCCCTAAAAGTTATCTTTCAGTGCTTGCAGTAATTTCTTGCTCAGAATCGCTTATCAATACCTTATGCTCCTCGTTGGGTTCGACACTCTTACTTATCGAAAACGCCGCAACAGATCCCTTACGGTTGAGGGTCATCAGATACCCGGGAATGAGATTGCTGAGTCCTTGATGCGGGTACCGCTGAGAACGATGCAGGAGATGGATCAGGACTTTACTTGGAGTTCGAAGAAGAGCGTGGTCGTTACTATGTTCTTATCCCGACGATCATTAGTGGTTCCTACTAGGGGCGATCAGGCCTTGTGTTTATGGTATCTTTCTCGTTTGGATTTCGTCCGTAGTCGGACCCCATGTTCTCGGATGATTGTATGTTATTGTATTCATTGTGTGATGTGGTGAGTGTAAGCCAACTATCTTTTACAATTTAATCCCTGAACTTTTACATGAGATGTGTAAAGATACCATACTTGAGATCATTCCAGAATGCGCTTATGTCTTTAAGTCATGCCTCGACACGTAGGAGACATAGTCGCATCCTGGGAATTACAGGGCCGACCCTGGGGGGTACCCGCGAGTGATGTGGCGACGGGTTGACCTGGAGGGTACGAGAGAGTTGAATACGAGGTGTGGCCGGGCACTCTTAGCCCTTGCCGCAAGTCTTCAAGACGGGGCGACGTGGTCACATGATCGCGAGTATCTGCTCGTTACCGCATTCCCAAGAAACTAAGCAGTTTGGATATTTGATCCAAGGAGCCTCTGGCTTGATAGCGCTAACCATCACGTGGGCATAGTATGGGCGTTCTGTGTCGTATGCATCAACCGAAGCTTAAGTGACGTCATGTGACTAAGCGGCGCGCGCCGGGTTGGACTGGTTATGCACCTGCCTTTTTAAGGAGGTAGCTACGTCTGCTCACCGGCCGCGTACGCCACGTGCAGGAGTTCCCGGGGAGATGGCCCATGCCCCTAGGGGCATAGGTTTAGTCTGGCGTGCTGACCTCTCTATTAAGGCTAGGTCAGGTTGCGGCATATTGTTTGGCCGAGGCCGGGCATGACCTGGTGGTGTGTCCGGCCGAAGTTAAGTGAGCGTGGTGGGTAAGTTGGTGCACCCCTGCAGGGAAGAAAACATCTATCGATAGCCTGTCCTACGGTAACGGGCACTTGGAGTTGTATCCCGATCGATACAACTAGAACTGGATGCTGAGACATGAATGGACATGTGGCTCCGGGATTGCTTCCTCGCAGGGAATCGAGGAAGGATCTCTGGGCGTTAATGCTACAACATATTTAGCAACTATAATATGTTATTCTGTACTCTCTTCTACTGCTGCAAGGTTGGTGGTGTCCAGAAGATGCTAGTCTTCGATAGGACTAGCTTCTCCCCCTCTTATTCTGGCATTATGTAGCTTAGTCCATAGATACTACCCTTTTCATTGATACCGATGCATATGTAGGGTAGATCCTTGCTTGCGAGTACTTTGGATGAGTACTCATGGTTGCTTTGCTCCCCCTTACCCCCATCTTTCTTCTTTCTAGTTGATGCAACCAGATGGTGCAGTCTAGGAGCCAGAAGCCACCTTGGACAACTGCTACTACCCTGATGGAGGCTACTACTACGTGCAGACAACCGACAACCATGAGTAGTTAGGAGGTCCCAGGCAGGAGGCCTTGCCTTTTCGACCGTTGATGCTTTGTGCTAGCCGTCTTAAGGCAAACTTGTTTAACTTGTGTCTGTACTCAGATATTATTGCTTCCGCTGACTCTTGTGTATTCGAGCTTATGTATTCAAGCCCTCGAGGCCCCTGGCTTGTAATATAAGGCTTGTATTATTTTATTTCTGTCTAGAGTTGTGTTGTGATATCTTCCAGCGAGTCCCTGATCTTGGTCATACACGTTTGCGTGCATGATTAGTGTACGATCAAATCGGGGGAGTCACAAGTTGGTATCAGAGCCGACTGCCTGTAGGAATCCCCCTGCCAACTCCTTGGCCGAAGTCGAGTCTAGTCGTTGAATTTTTTTACTAACATGGTTGTGTGGCTTACGGGCCCACGTCACCATTTGGTGGTATTAGGATCTTTTATTCATTGTCTTTACTTTGGGACTCTAATCTCTCTTCTACTCGGGTAAAATGATTTCGCTAAAAATATAACTTTAGGTTCTCGTAAATACTTTCTCCCGGAGAGCCCCTCATTCCAGATGCTCGCTTGCTACACCAGAAGATTCTGAAGATACTCTTCGAAGTTCTCTCGAGGCTCTGTGCCCGTCGCCTTTGCAATTCCTTACCACCGTTATATCCATATGGATAACGACTTACACTTGTCATTCATACAATCAATTCTCCGTTGCTCTTGTTATTACCAGATACCCCAAAACATCTTCATATATTCCATATATCAACTGTGCCACTGCTTTGTTGTTCCTTGCCACATGAATACCCCTATGGATGATTCATCGCACTTACCGAGTATCCGCTCATCCCCATTCATGTGTTTCACAAGTCTCTGAAATATCATTCGACCTTCAGAAAATCCTGAACAGCGTATTGCTCTTGAAATTCTTGCTTGCTTACATTATGGTTAATTCCATAAGTCTAATAATCTTATTTGACATCCTTTGTCATCATCATTTTGAGTCCGTTGATTCAACATGTTGCGAATGCTCGCAATCCATCTTTCCGGCTCAGACGTTGTTTTAATGATGAGGTGGAGCTCGAGCAATCGAATTGCCTTCAGTTGTACCCCTAAGCTTACTCAACTTATCCATCCTTAATCAGAGTGTTCGCTTCTGATCCATTGATTTGGAAATCATAAATCCTTTACCTTTGAGCTTGTATTAGTCAGTTGTTTCTATGATCCAATGCCGTTGCATTGTTTCTTCCTCTGGTTCTGTGTCGATGCTCACATCAGCTCCATTATGGACCGTTTGATCCTTTGATGAATTATCATCCGACAGTGTCCTTCGTATACAAAAACCTCGAGAAGTTCTTTCCGTGATACATAATGCTTTTGGTAAAGTGTATCCTCTGCTTTGACAAACATGCTCTACTTTCGAGCTTGTGTTATTTACTCGTAAAAGTTTTTGGTATATGTTCCTAAGATGCCCCGATGGGTTGAACCTATGCCTTCCCTAATTTTTGTGAACCCGAAAGATTTCATGGGTTGTACTCATCTGGTATTTCACCAGATAAAAGTTTCAACACTAATGCCATTCTCGAAACAAGAAGGGAATGAAAGGTAGTGCATGGAAGAAGTGGGAGTTGACCTTGAACCTTTGTGTTCATGCCCATGGACACGATGCAGATCTTATCATGAAAGCTTCTCATAGAAATAATTACCCCCTTGATATAAATTCATCTTATATTAGGGATCTGGCCTTTTGCAATCGTGGTTCCGACCATGTTCTTCTTTAATACCATTTATCGTGCAAGTTTAAGCACTTGTCATCTGCAGAGCAATACCCCAGTCCAACCTCTACTTTGATTTGTCGTCGAGTTTTACCCTCTGGTATCTCGAGTGTATTATAGAACTACATTCCTCTTAATAAGTTCTTCATCAAGTATTACTTCTCACAAATTTCAGTTGTTCCCCGAGTTTGAGTTGATTGTCACTCGAGAACTTCGATAGGTGACTCGAGTCCATTTTAGGGCTCATTGTTGGTGGTGAATTTAAACTCGATCATGTCATTCCTGGCCTGCTCGGTTATATTATTATCATGCCGATTTTAATTGTGATACCTTGTCCTTCTTCCCGGAGCAAAATTTCGGCGACGAGCTAAGCTTGCATCCAGCTTTCAAACATCATATTGATTGTCTTGAGAGACAACTCTAATTCTAACATTGCATCTTATCTATGGATATAATAACCTTTGGCTTCACCATTCCTTTTGCTTGATGCAATCGTTGTTCGATTGCTTCTTCATGAAGCCTCTCGACAAAATTTGTCGAGATCATCATCAACATTTTGACTCCTTTAGGATACCTATTGAATCCATGATGAGAAATACGATTCTTGACCCTCGATGAATTGTGTTATCATCGACAACTTTATGGCCTTCCCTCCAACACAAACTTGTTCATGTTTTGTGTTGTACCTTGAGTTCCTTGCTATCCAACTCATGTTATGTTCTACATTTGAGTATTACCATCTTTTATGTCAAGGGTGTCATGATAATTGCTCCAACTATTAAATCTTTATATGGTAATACTTTTCGCCATCCCCGTTCATATCTTGGTCCCTGTGTTGTTTCTAACCGGAATACCGGCCATTGAACTGTGATGTGTGAATTCCAAAACTTTTGGCAACCCTATTGCTTTGAAGTGAATGGTTGATGGTTTCATTCCAACCCTTCTGGTTATTGAATCTCCAATCTAAACATCGATCGTGCTACTTGGTCCATATTTCCAGGTGCATTTCGTTCAGTGCTTAATTGTGGATGTTCTCCTTGAACATACTTCATTATATACCCTGGTATGTCCAATGCTATCGCCTTGTTCACTTAATTGTGAAAATTCATGTTTAGGGAAATCACGACGAGTTGTTGCTGAGCCCATTGGCGACATCCTCGTCTTTTTCCATGATGAAGTTGTACGAGTTGTTCTAGCAGTTCCGGCTGGATCCTTTTGTGTTTCTGAAGTCCGACCTTTACCTAATAACCATGTCAATGCTATCCCGAAGCATGACAGTGCTACTCAAACATCAACAAGAGTATTGAAGGCGCAATGTTAAATGTTTTTTGTTCATCATTTATCCAAACACCGTGTAGGAGTAAACATCATGAATCGCTTTGCCCCTTTTTCTAAAGGCTTATTATATACTTGATGTCCAGTTAAGTATGTCATGATCTTTTTGTCTTTGGGAAGGAAACACTTGTCTATAATCACATTTCCCTTTCCATTGGTTTGTTTAACCTTTCTTGTGATCTATACGACCTAAGCAGCCATAATTCACTACTTATGTAAACAACTCGATGTACAAACTCTGTCAGTAAGACCTTGTTACTATTGTTGATGACATTCCGGTAGCCACCGATGGACGAGAACTTTGCCTATTGATCTGCCTCATCTTAACAAGCAGTAAAATGGTTCTCTTCGTCCCTCGCCCTTGGAACCAACATTGTTACAACATAACCGACAAGATATTCTCTGACCTCCCTTTCTCTGATGACTGTGCAAAATGTTATCACCCTTCCTGCTTTTAACCCACATGGTGGGTCCATAATCCATAGTTCCACATGATCGAAAACTGACTCTCCTGTATAACCTTGATTCCGAAATATTCAGTTGGCTTTGCAGGTAATTCACGAGCTAACTTCCTCACCATTTTTTCTTTCCGGTGTCAGAGGCAACGTTATTCTTCATTGCTCTGAACCCCTTCATCACCTGTTTAGTCAGCAGCTGGATGCCTACCTAGTTGAAACTTGTTGGACATCCTTATAGCACTCTCGGCACATTTCCTGGTGATTCGAAAATCTCCTTCCTTGAGGTAACTACCGGATGCTGATCCTTTCACACATCCGTCCTTATAAGCTTTCCCCCTTATTCCACCCCGTAAATCTCGGGACGAGATTTCTTGTAGTGGAGGAGATTTGTAACACCCCCAGTGTCATGCTAGAGTAACCCTCAGTGTTTAAGCTAATCATGTTGCTAAACAGTGCTTGATCACATTGGAATAATTTCTCTTTTCAAATTCCAGCTCCAATTGAAATTCAAATATGAGGTGAAAATAAAAGTTGTCCCAACCCAGGAACTAAAAAGTTCATGATTTTGGAAATAATCCATTGTGAACTATGTTCAGGAGATCAACATCATCTAAAGTCCCCACATGACTCTAACATCTTGAAAATAGAGCCAACAACCCCCTTTTTGACTCTTTTAATGCAATGCAAAATTCAAATGAAATTATACAGCTCCCAAAATTTTCGTAGCAGTATGGTATATTGCTTCATAATCATTTGGCCTGGTTGGACATTTTTCACAAAAGTTTTTGCAGCCAAACAATTAGCAAACTGAAAGAATAGCAAATAAATAAATAAAAGGAAACAAATCAAAGGGACACCCGCCCAACTGAGCCTGGGCCCAGCAAGCTGACAGGCCGCCAGGCCAGCCCAACCGCGCTCTCTACTACCCCCCCATACCAGTAACCCTAGACCGCTACACCCACTTCCCCCCGGTGCACATCTCCCTCTCGCTCCCTCGATCTGGATCAGGAGATTCCCCTCGCCTCTGACCGACGCCCCTCGTCTGTAATGCCCATTATGAGATTATACCTCCTACGTGTCGAGGCACGACTTAAAGGTATAAGCTCATACTAGAATGATCTCAAGTATGGTATCGTTGCACGACTCATGTAAAATACGGATGAAATTGCAAAAGAGTAGTTGGCTTACACTCGCCACGTCACACAATACATTACATAAGCAATCATCATCCAAATAACATCACAGTCCGACTACGGACGAAGATCCAAATGAAAGATACCAATTAAAGAAAGCCACAAGGTCCGAATCACCCCTAGTAGAAGCCACTACTGATCATCGGGATAGTACACGTAGTATCGCCCATGTTCTTCATCGAACTCCCAGTACAGCTCTGTGCTGTCACCTGTGTAGTTCACCATAGTACCTGCATCTGGTGTTGTGTTGAATCTATGAGCCATGGAGGACTCAGCAATCCCGTTCCCGGGTAGCAAAACTATCTAAGCCTTGGGTGTGGAACAAGGCTGAAGAATAAAGGTTGCAGCTGCACTAGCACTAGCTTGCGTGTTTAGAGCGAGAAGAGAAGTGCCACGAGCGTCAAACTGATCACGAAGTGATCCTATCTAAGCACGTCAAACATAACCCCACCGTGTTCACTTCCCGAACCCCTTTCGGAAAATGACCGTCACGGTTACTCACGCTGGTAGTGTATTCTGAACATGGTGTCAAGTTTTCTACAACCGGATACTAACAAATTCCCATCTGCCACATAACCGCGGGCACGGCTTTCGAAAGATCAAACCCTGCAGGGGTGTCCAACTTAGCCCATCACAATCTCACGATCTGCGGAGTCGCAACTCCAAGGTGGGAAGACCCGAGTATTCTCGGAATCTCGTGCTCAAGATATTCTGACAAAGGTAAAACTAATCCAGCAAGACCTCCCGGCGTGCCGACACCCTGACAGTAGCCGCGCGTATCTAGTCTCAGGCCACGACCGGATGGGTGATGCTACTGGTTTTTACCGGCCATCGGGTTTCCCCAAGGTGGCCCCGCAGGACCCCCAGTTTGGACCAACACTCATGTGGAGCACTGGCCCGGGTTGTTGATTAAGAAAAAAAAGGTTAATTACTCCCTATGCAAGTTTTTGTTGTTAGGCAAATGTAGAACAAAAGTTGGGCCTTGCTGGAAAAGCTTTAGCGCTAAGCGGGTTATCGAGAGGGGCCCATAAACCCCAACCATGTTAGGAACGCAAAATCCGGGAACATAACACTCGTTTATCGGGTCCTAAGGTGGCATGAGTGGAACAAAACACCGAGCAAAAGGCCAACCCTTCCACCCTTTGCCAAGTATATAGGTGTGTTAATATATTTAAGAGATATTGTGATATTCCAACAACAGGTTCCAACATGGAGCAATCTTCATCTTCATCTGCAACTAACAACGCTATAAGAGGGGCTGAGCAAGCGGTAACATAGCCAAACAACGGTTTGCTGGGAAGGTGTCAAAGGTTAGAGGTTTCATGGCAACAATAGGAGGCTGACAAACAGACATAGGCATCGAGGCAATATCTAAAGAGCGAAACATCTAGCATAGGCAAAGATAGTAGTGATATCTGGGAATGGTCATCTTGCCTGGGATTCCGCAAGGAAGAAGAACGAGTCCAAAAGTAGTTGAACAAAACCTCACCACTCCGGAGCAAAACCGAAGCTAACGCAAGAAGCATACCGGAAAGAAGCAAACAACACAGTAAACAAACAAGCTCAAACATGGCATATGATGCACAAAAAAGTATGATGCATGTCCGGTTAAAATATGCATGGCATGGCAAAGTGCACAAACAAGTACTACAAGTTAAGTGGAGCTCGATACGCAACGAGTTGCATATTGACGAAACACCATAATTTATTTAATTAGTTGACTCTCGTTTATTAACAAGACAAGATTAATGTTTTTATTAAACATGGCAAGAGGTGCAGCATGAGCAAAACTACACTATCTAGTCAATTTAAATGAGGCCGGAAATAACAACAACAATTCCGGAAACTCCTCATGTCATTTAGCAATTATTGAAGCAACAACAATTTTTAACCATTTAAATGTTGTTATCATGATGCAGATGACATTTTCAAGTTTTATGCAAATTTTAGTTAAAGGTTGACAATTAACAAGATATGAAGCATTTGGTCGCCACGACGGAAGGAAAGGAGTGTCCTGGCAACGAGAATCGAAACGATGCCACGACAACGTTCCAATGATCCGACAACTCGTCAAGAAGCCGGTGCAAAAGCAAGGTGGCGTGAGTGAGTCGAAAGATGATGGGGTGCTCCCGGCTTCCGGGTTCCCACGTGTCGGCGCCAAAAGAGGGGCGCAACGGACACGGCACAAACAAGTACTTCATCTCATACATCACACACTCACATGCATTCATCCACGGGGTCGTCTCGGTGGTATAAATTTGTCGTGTGCATTTCGGGGAGGTTCGAGATCGTCGAGAGAAGTAGTCGTACACGGCACCGGGTAGTTGTACACATTTCGTAGCCGTTCAAGTTTCCGTAGATGTTCATGTCGTCGAGGGACGTAGTGGTACTCGGCGTCTTGTCGAACCCAAGCGACGGTAGTGGAACTTGCCGCTTGTGGTACACGGGTCTTTGGTGATGATAGTCATACACGTCCGGAGAGGAACTTGACGTTTGGATCTGTAGTCGTTCGGGCGCCCGTGTGGACTTGCCGGTCTCGGTCTCGGCAACGTAGACGAACTTGACGGAAAAAAACCATGGCAAAACCACAGCGTTCAGACTTGGCGTACAGAGGCAACAGCAACATAGTGACGGTGAGGGCCTCGGGAGGACGAGCAAAAGGGCCCGACGAGGACGGAGGCTGGGTACAGAGCAGCGGCAAGCTGTGGCGCTGGTCGTGGCTGGCCTGCGGAGCAGCTTGACAGCTGAACCCTCCGGCCGGAGCGGTGAGGAGGAGGCCATGCGCGGGGGCTCCACTCCTCTGACGAGGCAGAGCGCCGCGGCGCTGCGGCGGCCTGCGCGGGAGAGACCAGGGCGGCGCAGAGAAGATGGCGAGGATGAAGGGAATGGGCGCGCGAGGGAAGCTGGGGCGCGATGCGGCGGTCGTCGCCGGCGGCGGCAAGACGGCAGCCTGGTGGTCTTCAACGGCGAGCGTGGCGCGGAGATGAGGCGCGGGCGCGGCCTTGGAGGAGGCGAGGCGGAGGAGGGCCGGCTCGAGGGAGCTCCTGGCGGCGCCATGGAGGAGTGGGCGGAGCAGAGTAGAAGGGGAGGAAGGGGGCCGCAGGCGGCAGGGGCTCGAGGCCATGGCGGGGCGAGGGGAGGTGCGCGAGGATGAGGTGCGGTCGAGGAGAAGGGCGGCGGCGCAGTAGGGAGAAGGAGGCGGGGGCGACAAGGAGGAAGACGAGGGAGGTGGCAGGGGAGGTGCAGCGTGGGGCAGGGGAAGATCGTGCGAGAGAGGGAGGCTGGCGCTGTGTGGGTGGCGTCGGGCACGAACGAGAGGGAAGATCGAGAGGAGGATCGGTCCGGTACTCGGGGCTAGGGTTAGCACTGAAGTTGGGCCTTGAGAGGCCTGATGGGCCGGCTGGTGGGAGGCCGTAGGCCGGCAGCTGGCCTGGCTGCTGGGCCATCTCTCTCTCCCTCTTACTAAAGAGAAAGAGAAGAGAAGGGAAGAAAACAAAGAAGAAAGAAAAAGAGAAGAAGGAAAGAGTTAGGGTAGAATTTAGGCATGCAGGTAACTTGTCTGGACTCGTTTAAAAGAGGTTGATCCAGAAAAATTGCAAAGAGACACGATGAAGGGCTTTGAACACAATTCATTTGAATTTAATTCAAATGAGTGTGAAAAGAAGTGGGTGTTTGAGGTCCAAAAATGTTGAGATTTTGGAGGAACCTCGGTAAAAGGGAAGAGAAAGTTGGCAAGGTTAGAGGGTCAAAACTTGAAGCATAAGAGGCCTGGGGAATATTGCAAGTGTGTTAAAGGTGATTCCAAAGAATAGAATATTTATTAATAGCTCCCTAAAAATATTAGGATACTTTGTATAGGTTATAAAGAGAAATCACCATGTGAATATCCCTCGATTTAAATGGATCGAAGATCCACACAATTTATTTAGTTGAGTTTTAAAATTGAAAGACATGATGGCATGATGACATGATGCAATGCAAAATAAAAAGAGCAAGCACAAATAAAACACACGGGAAAAACCCGGAACATCTAGAATCTTTTGGAGCATCGGTCTTCGGGCGTCACATCGTCTCTGCCCCGGCGGCACTGACGCCGTTCGACCCGACCGCCTCGCCACCGTCGTCTCTCCCTTCTCGTCGGGGCCTACCGACATCGCCGCACACCATCGCTGCCCCGACTCCGTCACCCTCGTCGCCCATGCTCGCTTCCTCGACCTCCACCCCGCTGGATGATACGTCTCCAACGTATCTATAATTTTTTATTGTTCCATGCTATTATTTATGATGTTTTGGATGTTTAATGGGCTTTGTTATACACTTTTATATTATTTTTGGGACTAACCTATTAACCCGAAGGCCCAGTCCAGATTGCTGTCTTTTTTGCCTATTTCAAGGTTTTATAGAAAAGGAATATCAAAAGGAGTCCAAACGGAATGAAACATACGGGAGAGATATTTTTGGAGCGATATCTTCACGGGAGACTTGAGAACCACAGAATATGGCACACGTGGCGTCCACGAGGGTGGGGGCGCGCCCCCCTACAGGGCGCGCCCCCTGCCTCGTGGGCCCCATGTTGGTCCCCCGGTGCCCTCCTTCTTCCTATATATACCTATGTACCCAAAAACATCAGAGCGATAGAGAAAACCCTAATTCCACCGCCGCAACCTTCTGTTCCCGTGAGATCCCATCTTGGGGCCTATTCCGTAGCTCCGCCGGAGGGGGGATCTTCCACGGAGTGCTTTTACATCAACACCATCGCCTCACCATGAGTTGTGAGTAGTTTACCACAGACCTTCGGGTCCATAGTTAGTACCTAGATGGCTTCTTCTCTCTTTTTTAATCTCAATACCAAGTTCTCCTCGGTCTTCGAGGAGATCTATTCAATGTAATCTCTTTTTGCGGTGTGTTTGTTGAGATCCGATGAATAGTGGGTTTATGATCAAGATTATCTATGAGAAATATTTGGTTCTTTTCTGAATTCTTTTATGTATGATTATAATATCCTTACAAGTCTCTTCGAATTATTAGTTTGGTTTGGCCTACTAGATCTATAGTTCTTGCAATGGGAGAAGTGCTTGGCTTTGGGTTCAATCTTGCGGTGTCCTTTCCCAGTGACAGTAGGGGCAGCAAGGCACGTATTGTATTGTTGCCATCGAGGATAAAAAGATGGGGTTTATATCATATTGCTTGAGTTTATCCCTCTACATCATGTCATCTTGCTTAAGGCATTACTCTCTTCTTATGAACTTAATACTCTAGATGCATGCTGGATAGCGGTCGATGTGTGGAGTAATAGTAGTAGATGCAGAATCGTTTCGGTCTACTTGTTACGAACATGATGCCTATATATAATGATCATGCCTAGATATTCTCATAATTATTCGCTTTTCTATCAATTGCTCGACAGTAACTCGTTTACCCATCGTAGAATTCTGCTATCATGAGAGAAGCCACTAGTGAAACCTATGGCCTCCGGCTCTATTCTCAACATATCAATCTACAATCTGCTTTACTTTACCGTTTTTACTTTCTGTTATTATATCCAAAATACCAAAAATATCAAACTATCATATCTATCATATCTCACTTTCGTAAGTGACCGTAAAGGGATTGTCAACCCCTTACAGCGTTGGCTGCGAAGTTCTTATTTGTTTGTGCAGGTGCGAGGGACTCACGCGTGGTCTCCTACTGCATTGATACCTTGGTTCTCAAAAACTGAGGGAAATACTTACGCTACTGTGCTGCATCATCCTTTCCTCTTTGAGGGAATACAACGCAAGCTGGAGAAGTAGCAAGAAGAATTTCTGGCGCCATTGCCGGGAACACTTATGCAAAAGTCATATGCCAAGTACCTATCGCAAACCCTTATCCTTCGCATTACATTCATTTGCCTCTCGTTTTCCTCTCCCCCACATCACCCTTGCCATTTTATTTGCCCTTATTTTTGCCGTGTGGTTATCGTTCGCTTTGCCTTGCCGTCATGGCTAGTCCCTTATCCGCTCCTTTGTCTCCTGAGTTTTAAGTTCTTCACTTCAAGAAAAAGCAAGGAGAAAACTTAAAAGATGCTTGGTTCAGGATGATGGAATCTTATCCTAATTTCACCTTAGAGGTGAATTTTATAATCTAGCTTCGCAATTTCTAAGTTGGACTAAATATGTCCCATAGACAACTCTTGGATTGCGTTGCCAAAGGGAATTTTATCGAAATTGATTCTAGTATTGCGCATGAAATTATAGAGGGAATAGTGGGAACACTACCTCAACAAAAAGGGTTACATCAAGCCCAGGAAGAGACACAAGTTTTTCAGAAAATTTGCGAAGTAACAAAAATATTACAAAAGTCTCTTGAACCTCTTAAGAGTGTTAGTGGAAATCTCCACCGCATGAATATGTTGATTACCCTTTGTAATAAGCGGTTGGATTCTTTAGATGTAAAGATTTCTTAATATGAAGGGAAATCTAAAGAACCTCCCGGATTCAAGCTCGACACCGTTAAAAGGGTAAAGATCAAAGATGGCAATACCTAGATCTATCCTTGTATCGTGCCTAGCTAGGGGCGTTAAACGATAGCGCTTGTTGGGAGGCAACCCAATTTTATATTTTTTGTGTTTGCTTCTGTTTAGGAATAAATATTGCATCAAGCTTCTGTTTAGATGTGGTTTTGTGTTTTAATTAGTGTTTGTGCCAAGTACAACCTTTGGGAAGACTTGTGTGAAGTTTATATGATCTTGCTGTACAAAACAGAATCGTTAGCGCTCACTATAATAGTCACCAGATTTTACTTGAGTGTGCTATTTAGTTGATTATTTTTGCATATGATTAATAGACAAATTCCATACGTTTACCAATTTATTTTAATTTTTTTGGAGTTACAGAAGTATTCGAAAGTTACAGATTACTACAGACTGTTCTGTTTTTTGACAGATTCTGTTTTTCGTGTGTTGTTTGCTTATTTTGATGAATCTATGAGTAGTATTGGGGAGTATGAATCATACAGAAGTTGGAATACAGTAGGTTTAACACCAATATAAACAAAGAATGAGTTCATTACAGTACCTTTGAGTTGTTTTCTTATACTAATGGAGCTCACGAGATTTTTGTCTAAGTTTTGTGTTGTGAAGTTTTCAAGTTTTGAGTATTGCTTTGATGGACTATGGAACAAATACTGGCAAAAACCTAAGCTTGGGGATGCCCAAGGCACCCCAAGGTAAAATTCAAGGACAACCAAAAGCCTAAGCTTGGGGATTCCCCGGGAAGGCATCCCCTCTTTCGTCTTCATCTATCGGTAACTATACTCGGGACTATATTTTTATTCACCACATGATATGTGTTTTACTTGGAGCGTCATGTATAATGCGAGTCTTTGCTTGTTAGTTTGCCACAATTATCCTTGCTGGACACACCTTTTTGAGAGAGATAAATATGGCCTAGGAATTGTTAGAACACTCTATGTGCTTCACTTATATCTTTTGAGCTAAATAGTTTGCTCTAGTGCTTCACTTATATCTTTTTGAGCACGGTGGTAATTTTATTTTGTTGAAATTTTGATCTCTCATTCTTCACTTATATCCTTTTAAGAGTCTATTGGAACAGTATGGTAATGTGCTTTGGCTATAGAACTAACCTTACCAAGATAGGCATCCAAGATGAATGTAGTAAAAACTTTCATACAAAGTGCATTGAATATGATGAGAAGTTTGATACTTGATAATTGTTTTGAGATATGAGGATAGTGATATTAGAGTCATGCTAGTGGAGTTATTATGAAATTGAGAAATACTTGTGTTAAAGTTTGTGATTCCCGTAGCATGCACGTATGGTGAACCGCTATGTGACGAAGTTAGATCATGAAGTATTTGTAGAGTGTCATCCTTTGTGTGGAGGTCGGGGGCGCGCGATGGTTAACTCCTACCAACCTCCCCCCTAGGAGCATGCGTTGAATTCTTTGTTTTGATGACTCGTAAATTTTTGCAATAAGTATATGAGTTCTTTATGACTAATGTTGAGTCCATGGATTATACGCACTCTCACCCTTCCACCATTGCTAGCCTCTCTCGTACCGCGCAACTTTCATCGGTACCATACACCCACTATATACCTTCCTCAAAACAGCCACCATATACTTTCCTCAAAACAGCCACCATATCTACCTATCATGGCATTTCCATAGCTATTCCGAGATATATTGCCATGCAACTTTCCACCGTTCCGTTCTTATGACACGCTTCATATTGTCATATTGACATGCATGATCATGTAGTTGACATCGTATTTGTGGAAAAGCCACCATGCATAATTTTTCATACATGTCACTCTTGATTCATTGCACATCCTGGTACACCGTCGGAGGCATTCACATAGAGTCATACTTTGTTCTAGTATCGAGTTGTAATATCGAGTTGTAAATCAATAAAATTGTGATGATATTCATTATAGAGCATTGTCCCATGTGAGTAAAGGCCAAAAAAATAGAAGGCCCCTCCTAAAAAAAGGGACAATGCTACTATCTTTTTTCCACACTTGTCCTTCAAAGTAGCACCATGTTCTTCATAGAGAGTCTCATGTTTAGTCACTTTCATATACTAGTGGTAATTTTCATTATAGAACTTGGCTTGTATATTCCAACGATGGGCTTTCTCAAATGCCCTAGGTCTTCGTGAGCAAGCAAGTTGGATGCACACCCACTTAGTTTCTTTTGTTGAGCTTTCACACATTTTTGGCTTTAGTGCATCCGTTGCATGGCAATCCCTACTCACTCATATTGATATCTATTGATGGGCATCTCCATAACCCGTTGATACGCCTAGTCGATGTGAGACTATCTCCCTCCTTTTTGTCTTCTCCACAACCACCACTCTATTCCACTCATAGTGCTATATCCATGGCTCACGCTCATGTATTGCATGAAAGTTGAAAGGTTTGGAAGAATAGAGTATGAAAACAAGTGCTTGGCAGAAACCGGGGTTGTGCATGATATGAATATTTTGTGTGATGAAGAGGGAGCATAGCCAGACTATATGATTTTGTAGGGATAACTTTCTTTAGCCATGGTATTTTGAGAAGACATGATTGCTTTGTTAGTATGCTTGAAGTATTATTAGTTCTTATGTCAATATAGACTTTTGTCTTGAATCTTTCAGATCTGAACATTCATGCCACAATAGAGACAATTACATTGAAAATTATGTTGGTTAGCATTCCACATCAAAAATTCTGTTTTTATCATTTACCTACTCGAGGACGAGCAGGAATTAAGCTTGGGGATGCTTGATACGTCTCCAACGTATGTATAATTTTTGATTGTTCCATGCTATTATATATGATGTTTTGGATGTTTAATGGGATTTGTTATACACTTTTATATTATTTTTGGGACTAACCTATTAACCCAAAGGCCCAGTCCAGATTGCTGTTTTTTTGCCTATTTTAGGGTTTTACGGAGTCCAAAAGGAATGAAACCTTCGGGAGAGATATTTTTGGAGCGATATCTTCACGGGAGACTTGAGAACCATGGAATAGGGTACACGTGGCGTCCACGAGGGTGGGGGTGCCCTCCCCCTCTACAGGGCGCACCCCCCTGCCTCGTGGGCCCCATGTTGGTCCCCTGGTGCCCTCCTTCTTCCTATATATACCTATGTACCCCGAACACATCAGAGCAACAGAGAAAACCCTAATTCCACCACCACAACCTTCTGTTCCCATGAGATCCCATCTTGGGGCCTGTTTCGGAGCTCCACCGGAGGGGGGATCTTCCACGGAGTGCTTTTACATCAACACCATTGCCTCACCATGAGTTGTGAGTAGTTTACCACAGACCTTCGGTCCATAGTTAGTACCTAGATGGCTTCTTCTCTCTTTTTGGATCTCAATACCAAGTTCTCCTTGGTCTTCCAGGAGACCTATTCGATGCAATCTCTTTTTGCGATGTGTTTGTTGAGATCCGATGAATTGTGGATTTATGATCAAGATTATCTATGAGAATTATTTGGTTCTTTTCTGAATTCTTTTATGTATGATTATCATATCCTTGGAAGTCTCTTCGAATTATTGGTTTGGTTTGTCCTACTAGATCTATAGTTCTTGCAATGGGAAAAGTAATTGGCTTTGGGATTAATCTTGCGGTGTCCTTTCCCAGTGACAGTAGGGGCAGCAAGGCACGCATTGTATTGTTGCCATCGAGGATAAAAAGATGGGGTTTATATCATATTGCTTGAATTTATCCCTCTACATCATGTCATCTTGCTTAAGGCGTTACTCTGTTCTTATGAACTTTATACTCTAGATGCATGTTGGATAGCGGTCGGTGTGTGGAGTAATAGTAGTAGATGCAGAACGGTCTACTTGTTACGGACATGATGCTTATATATAATGATCATGCCTAGATATTCTCATAATTATTCGCTTTTCTATCAATTGCTCGACAGTAATTCGTTTACCCACCATAGAATTATGCTATCATGAGAGAAGCCACTAGTGAAACCTATGGCCCCCTCGTCTATTCTCAACATATCAATCTACAATCTACTTTACTTTACCGTTTTTACTTTCTTTTCTTATATCCAAAAATACCATAAATATCAAACTGTCAGATCTATCAGATCTCATTTTTGTAAGTGACCGTAAAGGGATTGACAACTGCTTATCGCGTTGGCTGCGAAGTTCTTATTTGTTTGTGGAGGTGCAAGGGACTCGCGCGTGGTCTCCTACTGGATTGATACCTTGGTTCTCAAAAATTGAGGGAAATACTTACGCTACTATGCTGCATCACCCTTTCCTCTTCGAGGGAATACAACGCATGCTCGAGAAGTAGCACTGGACGCCTGCTAGCCTCGCCGGTGAATATCTACAGCGGGGGTGAGCAACAGCCCCTTCCTTCCCTCTCCCGTTAGGCCGACGTCGTGGCCGCTATGGCCTCACCCAGTGCATGTGCCATCGCCTACGCGCGTGTGTGCCCGCGCCCGCAGCGCTCTCGCTCGCCCTGGGCGCAGGCCGCCGACTCCCACCGTGACCTCCTGCCCCTCACCGAGCTGACCGACGCGCCCGCGGCTCCCCTTGCTCGTGCCTACCTCAAGCCTCCTCCCCCACCCCACGCGGCCTCCGGCAACCGCGCCGGCCAGCGAGGCCGTGCCGTGCGTTGCTGCGCCGGCCACAGCCACCCAGCTCGACCACGGCCATCAGCCCTCCGCGTGCCCGTCGGCGCCCCCTTTGCTCCTCGCACCGCCAGGACCCCGCAGTCCCTGCCCCGCCATTGCTCTCATGGCCAGCCCCCAAGCGCGACCTCACCGCCCGGGTCCGGTGCTCGTCTGCCACCACTCCCCACTAGACGTTTCGCCTACTGCGCCCCGCCACTCCCCGCGACTCGTCCCGCCTCTGTCGCGCCGGCTCCGCCTGCCGTGGCCCTCGCGCCCTACTCCCGCCGCTGGTTCGTCTCGCCGCTGCCGGGCGCAGCTCCGGCCGGCCGACGAACCCCTCAATGGTTACGGCCTCGCCCCGCGCCCAAGCGGGTCCGGCCTCCACGGGCGCACCTGCCTGTTAGGCCCCCCTGGCCTATGACAAATGGGGCCCAGCCCCCTTTTTTAAAAAAGCTTAAAAATAATAATATTAATGAAAACAATTAATTAACTTATTAATTAATTATTTAATTAACTTAATTAATTAATCTTGGTTAACCTAATTAATTAGATTGGTTAATCTAAAATAGTAGTTAGTTAGATGAGACAATGATAGGTGGGTCCCATACGTCAGTTTGACCAGTCAACGCCTTGTTGACTGTTGACGTTATCCCCACGTCATGTTGACGCCATATTCCTTTTCTGTTAATATAAATAATTCTATAAAATGATATAAACTTTGGAAAATCATATAAACCAAACCGTAACTCGAATGAAAAAGTTTTATATATGAAAGTTGCTCAGAACGACGAGACGAACCCGAATGCGCGAACCGTTTGTCTGCCACATGCTCCTAGCATAGCGAGCATGCAACTTTACCCCTCTTGTTCATCTGTCCGAAAACACAAAACACCGGGGATACTTTCCCAGATGTTATCCCCTTTCGCCGGTATCATGTAGCACCGCGTTAGAGCACCCTAGCACTGCGTGTTGACATGTCGTGCTTCTTTGTTGCATCTGTATGCTTTGTATTTATTATTTATTCCCCCTCTTCTCTCCGGTAGACCGCGAGACTGATGCTACCTTTGTGATCGACTACATCGACGATGACCCCTCCTTCTCGTCTGAGCAACCAGGCAAGCCAACCCCCCTTGATCATTCCGATATCGCCCAGTCTCTTATGCATGCATTAGAACTGCTACTGCTTTTTGTATGATCCTATTCTGATGCATAGCTTGTTGTTGTTACGTACTTTCATACCTTACCTGCTTCTTGTAACTGCTTAGTATAGGTTGGTTAGAGATCCATCAGAGACCCCCACTTTGTCCCGACTGCCCCGCTGGATTATCAGAAGACCCGATCAACAGGATTGAAGACCAGGCCCACGCACCGCACATCACTTCCCCTTAGTTGCTCGACAATACTGGGTTACTATCGAGTGTCGAGGGTGATACCTCGATATCACTTCTGTTGTTAACCTTGTAGGTTAGTACATCGGTTATGGTCATCGAGGGTGATTCCTCCTTCTCCACTCCCGATAACGACACTGTCGTGCAACTCCTCAAGAGTGGACCTCGAGGGTGATTCCTCCTTCGTTCACCTTGACCATAACAACAGCTGGAATTCCATAGAGGGTGATTCCTCAGGGTTCCCCCTTGGTGTTAGACACACGGTTACTTTAGTTACTATGACTTTACAACTGTTAGCTGGTAAGGCGGGCCGACCCTGAGTGGTACCCGCGAGTGATGTGGAGACAGGTTGACCTGGAGGGTACCCGAGAGTTGAATACGAGGTGTGGCCGGGCACTCTTAGCCCTTGCCGCAAGTCCTCGAGACGGAGCGATAGGGTCACATGATCGTGAGTCTCTGCTCGTTACCGCGTTCCCAAGACACTAAATGGTTCAGATATTTGATCCACGGGGCCTCTGGCCTGATTGCGCTAACCATCACGTGGGCATAGTATGGGCGTTCTGCGTCGTATGCATCAACCGAAGCTTAACTGCCATCATGTGGCTAAGCGGCGCGCGCCGGGTTGGACTGGTTATGCACCTGCCTTTTTAAGGAGGTAGCTAGGTCTGCTCACCGGTCACGTACGCAATGTCCAGGAGTTCCCGGGGAGATGGCCCATGACCCCTGGGGGCATAGGTTTAGTGCAGCGTGCTAACCTCTCTATTAAGCCTAGGTCGGGTTGCGGCGTAATGTTTAGCCGAGGCCGGGCATGACCTGATGGTGTGTTCGGCCGGAGTTAAGCGAGCGTGGTGGGTAAGTTGGTGCACCCCTGCAGGGAAGAAAACATCTATCGATAGCCTGTCCTACGGTAACGAACACTTGGAGTTGTATCCCGATCTATACAACTAGAACGGGATGCTGAGACATGAATGGATATGTGGCTCCGGGATTGCTTCCTTGCAGGGAGTCGAGGAAGGATCGCTGGGCGTTAATCCTACAACATGCTTGACAACTATAATATGTTATTATGTACTCTCTTCTACTGCTGCAAGATTGGTTGTTTCTAGAAGATGCTAGTCTTCGATAGGACTAGCTTCTCCCCCTCTTATTCTGGCATTCTGCAGCTTAGTCCACAGATACTACCCTTTTCATTGATACCGATGCATATGTAGGGTAGATCCTTGCTTGCGACTACTTTGGATGAGTACTCACGGTTGCTTTGCTCCACATTTTCCCCTTTCTTTCTTCTTTCTGGTTGATGCAACCAGATGGTGGAGTCCAGGAGTCAGAAGCCACCTTTGACGACTGCTACTACCCCGATGGAGGCTACTACTACATGTAGACCGCCGGCGACCAGGAGTAGTTAGGAGGTCCCAGGCAGGAGGCCTTGCCTTTTTGATCGTTGATGTTTTGTGGTAGCCTTCTTAAGGCAAACTTGTTTAACTTATGTGTGTACTCAGATATTATTGCTTCCGCTGACTCTTTTGTACACGAGCTTTGTATTCGAGCCCTCGAGGCCCCTGGCTTGTAATATAAGGTTTGGAAGAATAGAGTATGAAAACAAGTGCTTGGCAGAAACCGGGGTTGTGCATGATATGAATATTTTGTGTGATGAAGAGGGAGCATAGCCAGACTATATGATTTTGTAGGGATAACTTTCTTTAGCCATGGTATTTTGAGAAGACATGATTGCTTTGTTAGTATGCTTGAAGTATTATTATTTCTTATGTCAATATAGACTTTTGTCTTGAATCTTTCAGATCTGAACATTCATGCCACAATAAAGATAATTACATTGAAAATTATGTTGCTTAGCATTCCACATCAAAAATTCTGTTTTTATCATTTACCTACTCGAGGACGAGCAGGAATTAAGCTTGGGGATGCTTGATACGTCTCCAACGTATCTATAATTTTTGATTGTTCCATGCTATTATTTATGATGTTTTGGATGTTTAATGGGATTTGTTATACACTTTTATATTATTTTTGGGACTAACCTATTAACCCAAAGGCCCAGTCTAGAATGCTGTTTTTTTGCCTATTTCAGGGTTTTACGGAGTCCAAATGGAATGAAACCTTCGGGAGAGATATTTTTGGAGCGATATCTTCACGGGAGACATGAGAACCACGGAATAGGGCACACGTGGCGTCCACGAGGGTGGGGGCGCCATCCCCCCCCCCTACAGGGCGCACCCCCCTGCCTCGTGGGCCCCACGTTGGTCCCCTGGTGCCCTCCTTCTTCCTATATATACCTATGTACCACGAACACATCAGAGCAACAGAGAAAACCCTAATTCCACCGCCACAACCTTCTGTTCCCGTGAGATCCCATCTTGGGGCCTATTTCGGAGCTCCACCGGAGGGGGGATCTTCCATGGAGTACTTTTACATCAACACCATTGCCTCACCATGAGTTGTGAGTAGTTTACCACAGACCTTCGGTCCATAGTTAGTACCTAGATGGCTTCTTCTCTCTTTTTGGATCTCAATATCAAGTTCTCCTTGGTCTTCGAGGAGATCTATTCGATGCAATCTCTTTTTGTGGTGTGTTTGTTGAGATCCGATGAATTGTGGGTTTATGATGAAGATTATCTATGAGAATTGTTTGGTTCTTTTCTGAATTCTTTTATGTATGATTATAATATCCTTGGAAGTCTCTTCGAATTATTGGTTTGGTTTGGCCTACTAGATCTATAGTTCTTGCAATGGGAGAAGTGATTAGCTTTGGGATCAATCTTGCGGTGTCCTTTCCCAGTGACAGTAGGGGCAGCAAGGCACGTATTGTATTGTTGCCATCGAGGATAAAAAGATGGGGTTTATATCATATTGCTTGAATTTATCCCTCTACATCATGTCATCTTGCTTAAGGCGTTACTCTGTTCTTATGAACTTAATACTCTAGATGCATGCTGGATAGCGGTCGATGTGTGGAGTAATAGTAGTAGATGCAGAACGGTCTACTTGTTACAAACGTGATGCCTATATATAATGATCATGCCTAGATATTCTCATAATTATTCGCTTTTCTATCAATTGCTCGACAGTAATTCGTTTACCCACCGTAGAATTCTGCTATCATGAGAGAGGCCACTAGTGAAACCTATGGCCCCGTGGTTTATTCTCAACATATCAATCTACAATCTACTTTACTTTACCGTTTTTACTTTCTGTTCTTATATCCAAAAATACCATAAATATCAAACTGTCAGATCTATCAGATCTCATTTTCGTAAGTGACCGTAAAGGGATTGAAAACCGCTTATCGCGTTGGCTGCGAAGTTCTTATATGTGCGTGGAGGTGCAAGGGACTCGCGCGTGGTCTTCTACTGAGGGAAATACTATGCCTATATATAATGATCATGCCTAGATATTCTCATAATTATTCGCTTTTCTATCAATTGCTCGACAGTAATTCGTTTACCCACCGTAGAATTCTGCTATCATGAGAGAGGCCACTAGTGAAACCTATGGCCCCGTGGTTTATTCTCAACATATCAATCTACAATCTACTTTACTTTACCGTTTTTACTTTCTGTTTTTATATCCAAAAATACCATAAATATCAAACTGTCAGATCTATCAGATCTCATTTTCGTAAGTGACCGTAAAGGGATTGAAAACCGCTTATCGCGTTGGCTGCGAAGTTCTTATATGTGCGTGGAGGTGCAAGGGACTCGCGCGTGGTCTTCTACTGGATTGATACCTTGGTTCTCAAAAACTGAGGGAAATACTTATGCTACTATGCTGCATCACCCTTTCCTCTTCGAGGGAATACAACGCATGCTCGAGAAGTAGCACTGGACGCCTGCTAGCCTCGCCGGCGAACATCTACAGCGGGGGTGAGCAACACCTCCTTCGTTCCCTCTCCCGTTAGGCCAACGCAGTGGCCGCTATGGCCTCACCCAGTGCATGTGCCATCGCCTGCGCACGTGTGTGCCCGCGCCCGCAGTGCTCTCGCTCGCCCTGGGCGCAGGCCGCCGACTCCCACCGTGACCTCCTGCCCCTCACCGAGCTGACCGACGCGCCCGCGGCTCCCCGTGCTCGTCGCCTACCTCCAGCCTCCTCCCCCCACCCCGCGCGGCCTCTGGCAACCGCCCCGGCCAGCGAGGCCGTGCCGTGCGTTGCTGCGCCGGCCACAGCCACCCAGCTCGACCACGGCCATCAGCCCTCCTTGTGCCCGTCGGCGCCCCCTTTGCTCCTCGCACCGCCAATACCCCGCAGTCCCTGCCCCGCCATTGCTCTCATGGCCAGCCCCCACGCGCGACCTCACCACCCGGGTCCGGTGCTCGTCTGCCACCACTCCCCACTAGACGTTTCGCCTACTGCGCCCCGCCACTCCCCGCGACTCGTCCCGCCTCTGCCACGCCGGGTCCGCCTGCCGTGGCCGTCGCGCCCTAGTCCCGCCGCTGGCTCGGCTCGCCGCTGCCGGGCGCAGCTCTGGCCGGCCGGCGAACCCCGCCATGGTTACGGCCTCGCCCCGTACCCAGGCGGGTCCGGCCTCCACTGGCGCACCTGCCCGTTAGGCACCCCTAGCCTATGACAAATGGGGCCCAACCCCCTTTTTTTAAAAAGCTTTAAAAAAATAATATTAATAAAAACAATTAATTAACTTAATTAATTAAATATTTAATTAACTTAATTAATTAATCTTGGTTAACCTAATTAATTAGATTGGTTAATCTAAAACAGTAGTTAGTTAGATGAGACAATGATAGGTGGGTCCCATACGTCAGTTTGACCAGTCAACGCCTAGTTGACTGCTGACGTCATCCCCACGTCATGCTGATGTCATATTCCTTTTCTGTTAATATAAATAATTCTAGAAAATGATATAAACTTTAGAAAATCATATAAACCAAACCGTAACTCGAATGAAAAAGTTTTATATATGAAAGTTGCTCAGAACGACGAGACGAACCCGAATACGCGAACCGTTCGTCTGCCACATGCTCCTAGCATAGCAAACATGCAACTTTACCCCTCTTATTCATCTGTCCGAAAACACAAAACACCGGGGATACTTTCCCAGATGTTATCCCCTTTCGCCGGTATCATGTAGCACCGCGTTAGAGCACCCTAGCACTGCGTGTTGACATGTCGTGCTTCTTTGTTGCATCTTTATGCTTTGTATATATTATTTATTCCCCCTCTTCTCTCCGGTAGACCGCGAGACTGATGCTACCTTTGTGATCGACTACATCGACGATGACCCCTCCTTCTCGTCTGAGCAACCAGGCAAGCCAACCCCCTTGATCATTCAGATATCGCCCACTCTCTTGTGCTTGCATTAGAACTGCTACTGCTTTTTGTATGATCCTATTTTTATGCATAGCTTGTTGCTGTTACCTACTTTCATACCTTACCTGCTTATTATAATTGCTTAGTATAGGTTGGTTAGAGATCCATCAAAGACCCCCACTTTGTCCCGACTGCTCCGTTAGATTATCAGAAGACCCGATCAACAGGATCGAAGACCAGGCCCCGACACAGCACATCACTTCCCCTTAGTTGCTCGACAATACTGGGTTACTATTGAGTGTCGAGGGTGATACCTCGACATCACTTCTGATGTTAACCTTGTAGGTTAGTACATCGGTTATGGTCATCGAGGGTGATTCCTCCTTCTCCACTCCCGATAACGACACTGTCGTGCAACTCCTCAAGAGTGGACCTCGAGGGTGATTCCTCCTTCGTTCACCTTGACCATAACAACAGCTGGAATTCCATAGAGGGTGATTCCTCAAGGTTCCCCCTTGGTGTTAGACACACAGTTACTTTAGTTACTATGACTTTACAACTATTAGTTGGTAAGGCGGGCCGACCCTGAGAGGTACCTGCGAGTGATGTGGAGACAGGTTGACCTGGAGGGTACCCGAGAGTTGAATACGAGGTGTGGTCGGGCACTCTTAGCCCTTGCCGCAAGTCCTCGAGACGGAGCGACAGGGTCACATGATCGTGAGTCTCTGCTCGTTACCGCGTTCCCAAGACACTAAATGGTTTGGATATTTGATCCAAGGGGCCTCTGGCCTGATAGCACTAACCATCACGTGGGCATAGTATGGGCGTTCTGCATCGTATGCATCAACCGAAGCTTAACTGACATCATGCAGCTAAGCGGCGCGCGCCGGGTTGGACTGGTTATGCACCTGCCTTTTTAAGGAGGTAGCTAGGTCTGCTCACCGGCCGCGTACGCAATGTCCAGGAGTTCCCGGGGAGATGGCCCATGACCCCTGGGGGCATAGGTTTAGTGCGGCGTGCTAACCTCTCTATTAAGCCTAGGTCGGGTTGCGGCGTATTGTTTGGCCGAGGCCGGGCATGACCTGATGGTGTGTTCGGCCGGAGTTAAGCGAGCGTGGTGGGTAAGTTGGTGCACCCCTCCATGGAATAAAACATCTATCGATAGCATGTCCTACGGTAACGGACACTTGGAGTTGTATCCCGATCTATACAACTAGAACGGGATGCTGAGACATGAATGGATATGTGGCTCCGGGATTGCTTCCTTGCAGGGAGTCGAGGAAGGATCGCTGGGCGTTAATCCTACAACATGCTTGACAACTATAATATGCTATTATGTACTCTCTTCTACAGCTGCAAGATTGGTTGTTTCTAGAAGATGCTAGTCTTCGATAGGACTAGCTTCTCCCCCTCTTATTCTGGCATTCTGCATCTTAGTCCACAGATACTACCCTTTTCATTGATACCGATGCATATGTAGGGTAGATCCTTGCTTGCGACTACTTTGGATGAGTACTCACGGTTGCTTTGCTCCCCCTTTTCCCCCTTCTTTCTTCTTTCTGGTTGATGCAACCAGATGGTGGAGTCCAGGAGTCAGAAGCCACCTTTGACGACTGCTACTACCCCGATGGAGGCTACTACTACATGTAGACTGCCGACGACCAGGAGTAGTTAGGAGGTCCCAGGCAGGAGGCCTTGCCTTTTTGATCGTTGATGTTTTGTGGTATCCTTCTTAAGGAAAACTTGTTTAACTTATGTGTGTACTCAGATATTATTGCTTCCGCTGACTCTTTTGTACTCGAGCTTATGTATTCGAGCCCTCGAGGACCCTGGCTTGTAATATAAGGCTTGTATTATTTTATTTGTGTCTAGAGTTATGTTGTGATATCTTCCAGTGAGTCCCTGATCTTGGTCGTACACATTTGCGTGCATGATTAGTGTATGGTCAAATCGGGGCGTCACATGAGTTCAACCAGGGAGTCCTTCTTCGTGCTGCGCCAGACCCTGTAGTGCTCATGAATTTCGACAAGGTTCTGGCAGGCCAAGCCCGTAACCCTGAGCGCTTTTACATCATCGGTGGTTTCCACAGTGGCGAACTTGTAGTCGGTGCTGTTGACAAACCTGTTGAAACGGTCGCAAGGCTCTATGGCCATGCAGTAGTGGTAGATGAGGACATGATGGCGCACACACAAATGGGCGACAACAACCATCTGATCTATGTCATGATGACCAGCAGTGTACTGGAGGTCGATGTTGACCACCGTGTACTTGTCTCCAGCAAGCAACTCCTCAACGGTGTTGATGTAGTCATCCACCACGACCGGGTCGATGGTGTACACCACCGAGAGATCCGTCTCCCTCACGTGGGTCTCCACTCTATGCTCACCGAACTCCATTGGAGCGCCGCTGGACATCCCCTCTCTATGTGTCGTCGTGGGTGTGCTTGTTGTGTTGTGGGGCGCGATTGAAAGGTTGAAGATACTAAGGTTATAATGGCTGAGGAAATTAAAGGGGAAGCCGTATGACCAGGAATATCGGCAGGCCCTTGAAGGAAGTTCTAATTTGCAGCGCATAACTCCATCATGCCGCACGTAACTACATCGCGTGGCAACGCGCGCGGCGCAGCCGCATGCATACGGGGCCCTCGACGTGATCGTGCGCACGCCCAACCGTTGGGAGAGCGCGCACAGAGGGATGCGAGCAGAGCACGCCAACAGACGCGAGCAGAGCGCGCTGCGGCGCCTAATGGCGAGCACAGTGCGGTGCGGCGCCTAACGGCAGGATAGACCTTCATTCAAGCCAATCAAAATATGACTGGAACGGACATGTCTGTATTAAGCAAATTAAAGGGATCGCACATGTCTGTATTGACTGGAACGAGAATGCAATAGCAAAATAAGAATTAAGTCCGTGATGATGCGATTGCAGTGGTGGTTACATGAGGCAAGAACAAAGATGCATCCATCAACGTACGACCTCCTCCTCCTCAACTCAGTGTGCTGGCCGGGCCACTGACCGGCGGCTAAGGAGCGGCGGCTTTTGTGGCAAGGTCAAGGTGCTTCTCAGCAAAGGCATCGAAGGCTTCCAGCCGGCTCAAGAAGGCCAACGTCGTAGCGTCCTCACTGGCCTAGTAGATACCTATGTACAAGATTTGCTCGTACACATGGATATGTAGGTCGACGGTTTCTTGTAGGGCGAGGCGCCTCGCCGCGAGCGCAACCTCCAGGTGGACATTCTTCATGGCGTCGGCCGGCAGTCGCAGGGACACCAGTGCTTGAAAGAAGTTCCAACCATGGAGGCCGATTAGGGTGGCAGGCAATGAGGAGCCCAGGCGCGCGGGCTGGAGGAGTTTGGCGATGTCGTCCACGAGCTTCTTGACGACGGTGAACCTGTTGGTGGTGCGAACGATCATCTGGTCTAACTAAGAGTCGTAGCTGGCGTCGACGGCGGTCATCCACCAGCCAGTCACCAACACCGTATGGATATGATCCATGGTGCCACGCTGCAGGCTGGCGTCGTGGACCATCTGGCACAGGTGGCTACTCGCGCGCATCGCCGCCATGGGTCTGGAGTGGGCATTGTTGCACTTATTAGTGTAGGTTCTTAGGCAAATGCTTAGGTGCATACGATGTGGTAGATGCATTGGCATGGAGGGGCACCTTTATATGAGTGCAAATTGCGTTGCATTCACATCGTGCTGCCTCATTTCCCGGTCCTCCCATTATTTCCCTCATGCATTCACACGATGCTAATTGAAGAAGGATGCATCATTGGCCGGTCAACATTTCGGGAACCGCTACTATTGGGGATATAAGTATTTCATATGACCCGCCTAGGAGGGGCCAGGTTACCCAGTGGCTGTTGATGTCTACTACGCAACCTTCTTGTAGACGTTGTTGGGCCTCCAAGTGCAGAGGTTTGTAGGACAGTAGCAAATTTCCCTCAAGTGGATGACCTAAGGTTTATCAATCCGTGGGAGGCGTAGGATGAAGATGGTCTCTCTCAAGCAACCCTGCAACCAAATAACAAAGAGTCTCTTGTGTCCCCAACACACCCAATACAATGGTAAATTGTATAGGTGCACTAGTTCGGCGAAGAGATGGTGATACAAGTGCAATATGGACGGTAGATGTAAGTTTTGTAATAGAAAATATAAAAACAGCAAGATAGAAAGTGGTAAACGTGAGCATAAACGGTGTTGCAATGATAGTAGGCAAGGCCTAGGGTACGTACTAGTGCAAGTTCTCTCAACAAGGATAACATAATTGGATCATATTACTAGCCCTCAACATGCAACAAAGAGTCACTCCAAAGTAACTAATAGCGGAGAACAAACGAAGAGATTATGGTAGGGTACGAAACCACCTCAAAGTTATTCTTTCTGATCGATCTATTCAAGAGTCAGTAGTAACGTTCAATCTATCATAGAGTTCGTACTAGAATAACACCTTAAGACACAAATCAACCAAAACCCTAGTGTCACCTAGATACTCCATTGTCACCTCAAGTATCCGTAGGCATGATTATACGATATGCATCACACAATCTCAGAAACATCTATTCAACCAACACATAGAACTTCAAAGAGTGCCCCAAAGTTTGTACCGGAAAGTCAAGATGAAAACGTGTGCCAACCCCTATGCATAAATTCCCAAGGTCACGAAACCCGCAAGTTTATCACCAAAACATAAATCAAGTGGATCACATGATATCCCATTGTCACCACAAATAAGCACGTGCAAGATGTACATCAAGTGTTCTCAAATCCTTAAAGACTCAATCCGATAAGATAACTTCAAAGGGAAAACTCAATCCATTACAAAAGAGTAGAGGGGGAGAAGAAGATCCAACTAGAATAGCAAAGCTCACGATACATCAAGATCGTGCCATCTCAAGAACACGAGAGAGAGATAGATCAAACACATAGCTACTGATACATACCCTCAGCCTCGAGGGTGGACTACTCCCTCCTCGTCATTGAGAGCGCCGGGATGATGAAGATAGCCACAGGTGAGGGTTCCCCCCTACGGCAGGGTGTCGGAACAAGGTCTAGATTGGTTTTTGGTGGCCACAGAGGCTTTCGGTGGCGGAACTCCCGATCTAGGTTAATTCCCGAAGGTTTCAGTATTTATAGGAATTTTTGGTGTAAGTCCCACATCAGGCGGGCTTCTGGGCTGTCCACGAGATAGGAGGGCGCCAGCACCTTCCCAGGGCGCGCCCTCCACCCTCGTGGGCAGCCCGTGGCTCTCCTGGCCCAACTCTTTTGCTTCGGGGGCTTCTTTTGGTCCAAAAAAATCATAAAAAATTGCCTCGTCAGTTGGACTCCGTTTGATATTCCTTTTCTGTAAACCCTAAAACATGAGAAAAACAGAAACTGGCTGATAGGATCGATATGGTT
>LR738712.1:587010585-587052092 GCA_902687465.1 Secale cereale
GTGGAGACGAGGATGTGTTTCCGAAGTTCCTTCCCTTTGAGGGGAAGTACGTCTCCGTTGGAGCGGTGTGGAGGCACAATGCTCCCCAAGAAGCCACTAGGGCCACCGTATTCTCCTCACGCCCTCACACGATGCAAGGTGCCGTGATTCCACTAGTGGTGCCCTTGAAGGCGGCAACCGAACCTTTACAAACAAGGTTGGGGCTATCTCCACAACTTGGAGGCTCCCAACAAACCACGAAGCTTCACCACAATGGAATATGGCTTCGAGGTGACCTCAACCGTCTAGGGTGCTCAAACACCCAAGAGTAACAAGATCCGCAAGGGATTAGTGGGGAGAATCAAATATCTCTTGGTGGAAGTGTAGATCGATGCCTCCTCAAGCAATCCCGAGCAAATCAACAAGTTTGATTGGCTAGGGAGAGAGATCGGGCGGAAAGGAAGCTTTTGGAGCAACAATGGAGTAGTGGGGGAAGAGGTAAGTCTTCTTGGAGAAGAAGACCCCCTATGTATAGTGGGGGGGGACAAATCCAACCGTTATTGGAGTTTTCAGCCCGCAGAGAGCGGTAGTACCGCGCATGAGTTGCGGTACTACCGCTTCGAGAGCGGTACTACCACTTAGGCAAAAGATTGCGACATGATTGACAACCACAGATGAAATAAATTACATCCGTGGCTACATCCGCAGGGAAAACGGTAGTAGCAAAAATGTGATACGATACTACCGCTTAAGATAAGCGGTACTACCGCATTGTATGCGGAAGTAAAAAATTACTTCCGCATCCACTTCTGTACTTAGACTCAGCGCCTGGGCCAGATACACGGTACTACCGCTCTGGAGACGCGGTACTACCGTGGTAGCGGTACTACCGTGTCGGCAGGCGGTACTACCGTGTAACTGTGCGGTACTACCGCTTGGTAGAGCGGTACTACCGCTTGCCAGGCAGTTGATCAGTCAAGAAGTCACAGATTTGCATATACGAAAAATAACCGGTTGGACCTCCAGAGAAGCAAGGAAAGGTGGTGCGGGAGAAGGATGTGTACGTGTTGATTCTACCCAAACCTTTCCGACGCGGACCCCCTCTTAATAGTACGGCTTTCCTATTACTCAAAGCCACCGACAGGGAGCAAAAAGAAAACACCATCCTTCATAGAATCCGAGGGGCAAACAATCGTCTTGGGCCATAAGGGAGATATACCTGTATGAGCTTAGAGCACACGATCAGTCCGCAAATGTATTGTCATCAATCACCAAAACTACTTAGGGAGAAATATACCCTTACAATCTCCCCCTTTTTGGTGTATTGATGACAACACAAGATTTGCACAGAGAAGAAATAATAGAGTATGCAATACAAGCCCTAGAGTATAGGTGAGCTCCCCCTGGATGTGTGCCTTCCCAAGATTGTGCTTTGGACTGCACAACACACATACTAGGTATAGTGCTCCCATATAATCTACACACGAGATACTCTAGATAAAACTAACTGCACTGGATAAACATTAAAGACATAATGATAAGTTCAACGATAATGAGGCATATGTCTTACACCATATGATAGTCTCACACACACGACACAAACACGCAAATAAACCAGAGTTCAACGAAAAACACAAGACGGCAAATCACTCTCCCCCTTTGTCATCGAGACACCACAAAGGGGAAAAGAGGACACTAAGACGGGTGGCAGCCCGGGAGAAGCTCAGTCGTCATACTCATCATCAAACCCCTGCTGCTCCTCCTGATACTCATCATCAGATCCCTGCTGCTCCTCCTCATACTCCTCCTCAGACTCTGACCACTTGTATCCCTGGCGAGCCATCCAGGTTGCCTCAGGTGTGTTGTTATCCGCGGATCCATTGGAAACTTCCTCTCCATAGAGAGCCAGAATCTTCTTGTCATGCTGGCGAGTCTTCTTATCAGTCACATGAGCCCGGTATTGCCCCTTGGCCTGCATGCAGAAGAGGGCCTTCATCTTCCGCTGAAGTCTTTTAGCCCAAGACGGCTTCTCCACTGCAGAGGAAGAAGAAGGGGCAAATCTGCCAGAGCGCACATCAGCAGTCTCCTCCACAGGCTCCTCCTCAGTGCCCATCTGAGCAGCAACAGCCTGAGCACGAGTGGTGGTGTTGGCCAATCGAGTCTTGACGCGAAGCCGGATGGGATCATGGCGGTAGCAGTCGGCCTCGAACTCTTCCTCTGGGTACAACTTCTCCCAAGTCTTGGAGATCAGCAGAAACAAGTATGGACCATAGATGGGTACCTTGCGAGAGTAGATGGCAAACCGGAGCTCATTCCACATGATGTGGGAAATGTCAAGCGGTGCAGCCTGGGCTGAGCGAGCCTCTTGACACATCAGTAGCATGTCAACCAGGTAGGCATGGACCTTGTCCTTATCGCCAACACGAGGGAACAGAGTGTTGCGAAAGATCCGATACATGATGTCCAAGAAGGGGTTCAACACCCAAGTCGTTTTGCCACTAGCAAGAGTCTTTTCCTCATAAAATGGAAGCAGTTTGTCTTTGTTTGCTGATTCAGGATTGGCGTGAGGCCGAAAACCAATTGGGGTATGGAGACCCTCATCAGGAAGCTGAAGAAGATCCATGAACTCCTTCCAAGTAGAGGTCATCTTGTGACCATTGGTCATCCAAGTCATGGGGCGATCCTCCTTGGCTTGGAAATTGACAGAGGCATAGAACTGAGCAATAATCTCAGGGTCAAAGTCGTTCTGGAAGGTCATGACGTGCTCCAGACCCAACTGCTCGATCAAATCAAGAGCTTCTGCAAAGTATGCCCGGTTCTTGTCCTTCCTCATGTGCTCCACATCCACCCAGTGAGCATCCACATAAAGATTGGCCTTGGTCTTGAGCACCTCATGATAGATGCGAAACTGCTGCTTGGTCCAGAAGATATCATCTCCAGGAAAGTGCTCACGAGGTTCTCCATACGGGTTGATCTTCCTTCGGGACATGAACTCAGCAGCAGGCATCTCTTCCATAGACATTGAGGATTCCTTACGCTTGTTGGCTGAAGTCTTGTACCGGCGCTGGGGATTGGAGCCCTCTGGCACATCACTTGGGGTTCGCAGACGCTTGGATCCGGTGTCGCGGACAGGGTTGGTACGACGACCCTCAAAACCGGAGCCACCACCTAAAAGCACAAACACAATACCACAACAACACAAACACAAGAAGAATCAATGCCAAAGCCTCGAAAAACACAAGAAACCAGAAGAAATCATGCTACGAAGAAAATATGATACAAGCGGTAGTACTGCTGACCCAACGCGGAAGTAAAAAATTAGTACCGCAAGGCAAGCGGTAGTACCGCATGACAGATGCGGTAGTACCACATACGCTGCGGTAGTAATATTTTACGTCCGCCAGAAGAGGCGGAACTAAAAAATTAGTACCGCAAGGTAAGCGGTAGTACCGCAGATGGATGCGGTAGTACCGCGTACGCTGCGGTAGTAATGTTTTACTTCCGCTAGAAGAAGCGGAAGTAAAAAATTAGTACCGCAATGTAAGCGGTAGTACCGCATAAGAATGCGGTAGTACCGCATACGTTGGGGTAGTAAGATTTTACTTCCGCAAGAGGAGCGGAAGTATAAAACTAGTGCTGCATGCGGAGCGGTAGTACCACATAGGGTTGCGGTAGTACCGCTCGGCAAGCAGTACTGGATTTTTACTTCCGCCCGAGCGGTAGTACCGCTGCGGACAGCGGTAGTACCGCGCAGGTCAGATCAGATCTGGTTTAGATCGTGCGGTAGTACCACGGTTCTCCAGCGGTAGTACCGCACGGAACAGATCTGAGAAGAGCAGATCTAGAAACGGCCAAGAAGATCGACTCACGGTACTACGGCTGATCAAAGTAACTTCGTAGCAACAAATATAATCAAATGTCTAGTGCATAAACACTCTCCCACATCCTAAGCATCCATGGATAAGAACACGAAGAACACAAGAACACTAAGCATCTCTCCTAACCCTAAAAACACATGCAAGGCAATAAGAGGAAGGGGAAAGGGGAGAAACCTGCATCCATGGCAAGAGGACGTGGTGGGGATCGATCCCACCGGTCGGAATGCAAAGGGAGTGGCCGAGGGAGGAGATCCGGGGAGGTCCTCCGGCGGCGTTCTTGAGAGAGAGAGACAGGGACGACGTGGGGGTTAGGAGTGAATGGGTATGGGGGAGATGGAACTCCCCCTGCCTGCTTATAAACCCCACCCGTTCGGATATGTGCGGTAGTACCGCGGTCATCGCGGTAGTACTGCTTGCGCGGTAGTACCGCTCGCCGGGCGGTAGTACCGCCCTACCAGCGGCAGTAAAAAATTACTGCTGTGCTGGGCATGCGGTAGTACTGTATATCCTTCACGGTAGTACCGTAACCGATCACGGTAGTACCGCTCTCCCAAGAAAATGCACAAAAAGATGAGGCTTTAAGCACTAGAGAGAGTAAAAGCACCATGTGCACAAGCAAAACACGTAACACAAATTCCTCATAAGAGGGCGGTGGCCGAGGCCACCTATGTTTGAGTTTTATAGATATGGCACCGCGAAGAATTATCCTTGGGCCCATGATCCAAACTCGACTTGAAGCATTTAAGCCAACTATGTATGGCAAATGATGAAGATTTGGTTAGTTTATGCATAATAAGGGGAGGAATAGTTCATTGAGAGAACAATACTCCCCCTAAGACCATGCCTACATCTAGACAAGATAGCTATGTCGAGTGTGAGGAGTGTGTGCACAGATTCAAACCACATTGCTCAAATCGATGATATTTAGCTCATGCCTTAACTCGCGAAATCTTGCTTCATCTAGAGGCTTCGTGAAGATATCTGCAAGGTTATCATGAGTGTTGACGTAGTGAAGCTCGATTTCTCCTTGCCTTATGTGATCCCGGATGAAGTGATACCGAATCTCAATATGCTTCGTCTTGAAGTGAAGCACCGGGTTGAGAGAAATCTTGATGGCACTTTCATTGTCACACCAAAGAGGCACTTTGTCACAAGTGACACCGTAATCCTTTAAAGTTTGCCTCATCCATAAGAGTTGAGCACAGCAACTACCAGCGGCCACATATTCTGCTTCGGTGGACGAGAGAGATACACAACTTTGCTTTTTGGAAGACCAACTAACAAGAGAGCAACCAAGAAATTGGCACCCTCCCGAGGTGGACTTCCTATCCACTTTGTCTCCCGCCCAGTCAGAATCAGAGAAACCAACAAGGTTGAAATTTGCTCCTCTTGGGTACCATAAGCCAAAGTTTGGGGTATGAGCCAAATATCGAAAGATTCGCTTGACAGCCACAAAGTGACTTTCCTTAGGTGAGGCTTGAAACCGTGCACAAATTCCCACACTCAACATAATATCCGGTCTAGATGCACAAAGGTAAAGCAAGGATCCGATCATAGAGCGATATACCTTTTGATCCACCGCTTTACCATTGGGATCAATGTCAAGTTGGCATTTGGTTGGCATTGGAGTAGTAGCCGGCTTGACATCACTAAGGTTGAACATCTTGAGCATGTCTTGAGTATACTTGGATTGTTTGATGAAGATGCCTTCTCTTCGTTGTTTGATCTCAAATCCAAGGAAGTACTTCAACTATCCCATCATGGACATCTCAAAATGTGTGGTCATGAGTGCGGCAAACTCATCATTGAAAGCTTTGTTAGGAGAACCAAAGATAATATCATCTACATATAGTTGGCATACAAACAACTCCCCTTTGACCTTCTTAGTAAAAAGAGTGGGGTCGATTTTCCCAATTTCAAACCCACGATCTTGTAACAACTCGGTAAGGTGCTCATACCACGCTCGTGGGGCTTGTTTAAGGCCATAGAGTGCCTTATCAAGTTGATACACATGATTGGGGAACTTAGGATCCTCAAACCCTGGGGGTTGTTTAACATACACCAACTCATTAATGGGACCATTAAGAAATGCACTTTTCACATCCATTTGTTGCAATTTAAAGTTATGATGGGAAGCATAGGAAAGCAACAAACGAATGGATTCAAGACGAGCAACGGGGGCAAAGGTTTCACCGTAGTCGATACCCTCGACTTGGGAGTAGCCTTGAGCCACCAGACGTGCCTTGTTGCGGATGAAAATGCCATGGGCATCTTGCTTGTTCTTAAAGATCCATTTGGTTCCAATGACATTATGGTTCTCCTTTGGTCTTGGCACCAGACGCCACACTTTGTTGCGCTCGAAGTTATTGAGTTCTCCATGCATGGCATTGAGCCAGTCAGGGTCTTCGAGTGCCTCATAGACCTTCTTAGGTTCAACAAAGGAGACAAAAGCTTGATGAGCACAATAGTTTGCTAATTGTCTACGAGTGCTTACCCCTCTTTTGATGCTTCCTAAAATGTTCTCGATGTGATGCTCGTTGGAAGCAAGCCTAGAGGCAACTTTTGCAGCACGACGCTCTAATTGCTATTCAAGTGATAACTGAGGAGCATTGAGTTGATCATCTTGAGCGTCATCATGAGCAAGATCTTGATTTTGAGCTTCCTCTTGACCTTGATCTTGCTCGGGGGACTGAACTTGGCCTTGTGCATCAATTGATGGTTCTTCACCAACTTGAGGTTGATCTTGCACTTGGCCTTGTTCATCAGGCTGAGGGCCTTCACTTTGTTCTTCGGAAGCCTGTGGGTCATGGGTTGGTCATGGTTCCACTTGAGTGGAACATTGTCCTTCTCCTTCGGCCACAAGGGGTTCCTCAACGGGTAGGATATATCCAACACCCATTCTTCTTATGGCTTGAGGAGGAATTTCATCACCTGCATCACAAGTACCACTTTGCTCCACTTGGGAGCCGTTATTTTCATCAAACTCTACGTTACTCGTCTCCTCTATGAGTCCAGTGGACTTGTTGAGGACACGGTAAGCATGAGAGTTTGTAGCATAACCAACAAATATGCCCTCATGAGCTCTAGATTCAAATTTAGACAAACGAACACCTTTCTTGAGAATGAAACACTTACACCCGAACACCCGGAAGTACTTGAGATTGGGCTTGTTACCGGTAAGAATCTCATATGGAGTTTTGTTCAAGCCTTTGCGGAGATAGAGGCGATGTGACGCATGGCAAGCGGTGTTGATGGCTTCGGCCCAAAAGTTGTATGGAGAGTTGAATTCAGCCATCATGGTTCTTGCAGCATCTATTAAGGTTCGGTTCTTTCTCTCCACAACACCGTTTTGCTGAGGAGTATACGGGGCGGCATATTGATGTTTGATCCCCTCATCACTAAGAAACTCATCCAAGGTGTAGTTCTTGAACTCGGTGCCATTGTCACTTCTGATCATCAAAATCTTTGCTTCATGTTGTCGTTGAGCTTCATTTGCAAAGTTGATGACGGTTTGTTGGGTCTCACTCTTCTTCTTGAAGAAGTACACCCAGGTATATCTTGAGTAATCATCCACAATCACCAAGCAATATTTCCTACCCCCAAGACTATCAAAAGTGGGAGGCCCAAAGAGATCCATGTGGAGGAGCTCTAGATGTCTCTTTGAATAGATGATAGTCGTGGGAGGGTGAGCCTTCTCATGTAATTTTCCTTCAATGCACGCCCTGCAAGCACGATCTTTGGCAAATCTAACATTTGTTAGTCCTCGGACATGGTCCCCCTTGAGAAGACTTTGCAAAGATCTCATATTGACGTGGGCCAAACGGCGATGCCAAAGCCATCCCACATCAACTTTAGCCATTAGGCATGTCGCGACCTTAGTGGGTTGCTTCGAGAAGTTAACCACATAAAGACCGTTCTCGACATGCCCAACATAGGCTACTTTAAGAGTCTTGCTCCACAAGAAGGCCACAGAATCAATATCAAAGAATGTAGCAAAGCCCATGAGTGCAAGTTGGCGAACAGAAAGTAAATTGTATGCAAGGGACTCAACAAGCATGACTTTCTCGATCGTGAGATCATGAGAGACAACAACCTTGCCAAGTCCCAATACCTTAGAACATGAAGCATCACCCCATTCGACGTTGGTGGCCATAGATGAACCGAGATGCACGTCCACCACCAAGTCTTTGCTTCCGGTCATATGATTTGTGGCTCCGCTATCGAGCAACCATGATCCCCCACCGGAAGCAAACCCCTACAATAGATCAATGCTTGGATTTAGGTACCCATTTGGTAATGGGTCCTTTGAGGTTAGTGACAAGGGTCTTAGGAACCCAAATGGACCATTCAATGTACTCATAAGAAGAACCAACAAATTTAGCAAACACATGGCCATCACTAGCACGGCATAAAACATATGAAGGATTAAAATCGCCGGCCATGTTTGATGGTATGGTGGAGTTTTTCTTGACACCACCACTTTTCTTCTTGGTTGACGTGCCCTCTCCTTCTTTCACAAAGGATTGTCGGAGAGGGGGTGGTTGCTTTGTCTTGTCATTCTTCTTCTTCTTGGGCTTAGGAGCAAACCCAATTCCTTCCTTTGCCACAACTTCCTTTTGATTGCTCAAAAGGGCGTTGAGGTTCTTCTCACCTTGTATGCAAGTCACAAGGCCTTTCTCAAGTTGCTTCTTTAATTCGGCATTCTCTTCAACAAGATGCACATGCTCACAACATGGGTTAGTAGCATTTGCATTATCAATTAAAACCATGCGAGGAAAGATAGCCTTTTCCTTGGTTAGCGAAACTTGGAGTTGATCATGAGACTCCTTGAGAGTAGCATGCATTCCTTTCAAGGCCTTGTGAGCCTTGTCAAGTATGTCAAACTCCTCTTTGAGTTTAGCATGGTCAACCTCCAGTTTTGCCTTCTCAGAGTTAAGGACACGAGAGACAACTAAAGCATGATCAAGATCTTTCTTTAATTTAGCATGATCATCGTTCTGTGACTCCTCAAGAGTCAAACAAAGACCACGCTCTTCCTCTAGGGCGTTAGAGAGATCCGATATCTCATCGGCATAGTCTCGACTATGCCCTTCCATTTTAGTAATGGTTTCCTCGTGAGCCTCGATAATGTCATTGGCCTCACCGAGTTGTTCCAAGAGAGCAAAAAAATGCTTCTTGGGTTTGCCCTTGAGATTCTTTATGAACACATCAAATTCATTTTCTCCCTCCTTAAAACCCTCACCCTCATCAATACAATTAGTCAATGAAGGATTAGAAGAGATAGTAGTATTGATGTTTGGGGTTACCTTGTTGGTGGCCTTGGCCATGAGACACTTGGCGGTGATGTTCTCGTTTGGTGAGTTGAAGAGAGATGAGTGCGTAGTGGTAGCAATTGCAATTGTGGCCATAGTGGTCACCTCATCGTCTTCATCATTGTCATCATCCTCCACATATTCTTCTTGAGCCACCAACACTTTCGGAGGAGTCTTCCTGATGAAGTTGTTCTTGTTGGGATAGGACTTTGACTTGTCCTTCCGAATAAGCTTGCCTCCAAAGTCTTCTCTCTTCTCATATGGGCAATCCACAACGAAGTGACTCACATTTCCACAGTTGAAGCATGTCCTTACTCGTTGCTTCCCTTTATTCCAACTAGAGTTGTTCCTGTTAAAGTTGGACCTTGAGTTCTTCTTGCCCCAGAATTGCCTTGAAGCAAGAGCCATGTGCTCGTGATAGGCATATTTCGTGTCCTCGGGGCAACACTCATCATCATCTTCCACTTCCTCCTATTCCTCACAAGCCTTGGCCTTCAGAGCAAGATTAGGCTTCTTGGATCGTTGAGCTCTTAGGACCGCATTGTCGGCGGTTACGTCAAGGATCCTCATGGCAACAAATTCATCCAACACTTCATTTGAGGATAAAGTGTGGAAGTCCGTTCTTTGACGAATGACAGAGGACATGGCCTTATGATAGGGCATCATGGCCTTGAGGAACTTGCGCTTGATCCAACTGTCATCCGTATCCTTACTGCCATGATCTCGAAGAGACACTGCAAGAATAGTTAATCTTCGATAAAGTTCACGAGGATCTTCATCTTCGATCATAGCGAACTCATCAGCTTCATCTTGCACCACTTCATAGTTGGAGCGTTGAATACTTGTGCTTCCCTTGTACATTGTGCCAACATGCTCCCATGCTTCCTTGGCCACAGTGAAGGGTCGAAGGTGAGCAATGTCTTCAGGAGGGGTGGAATCTTGAAGAATGCAAAGAGCGGACTCGTTGAACTGATGATCGGCAGTTTCTCTTGGAGTCATGTTGTCGGGATCATACGGATAAAAACCTTGCTCAATGATTCTCCAAAGGTTAGTGGAACAATGATTAATATGACGTTTGAAACGAAACACCCAAGTAGCAAAATCAGTATTTTTAACAAACTTGGGAGGGGGCCCAATAGAATTTAAATGCGGTGTGGGAACGGGTCCTCCATAGTGAGTAGGAGGAGCAGATTGGGCAAATTTCCCACTCCCATTCTTAGTGACTGGGGCTTGCTCACTACTAGCTTCTCCCTTGTCGGGATTAGCCTCCGACACGTTGGTAGCGGGACGACCCACTTCCAACGGTGAGGTGGATAAGTTAAGCCCCTCAAGCATTTCTTTAAACATGCCTTTGACCTCGCTCGCTAGTGATTCTTTCAATGTGGTCAAGGCCACATTGAACTCCTCACGAGTGACCGAGGCTCCCCCATCTGACGTAGGCAAGGACGGATTTTCACCAGCGTGGTCCTCCGTCTCGACTACGTTGTCAACCATACTCTTCGGACGGTAAAGTCCTTAAAAAGAGACGAGGCTCTGATACCAATTGATAGGATCGATATGGTTGACTAGAGGGGGGGGTGAATAGGCAACTAACAATTTTTAGCTTTTTCTTAACCACTTTAAATTAAGCGACAAAATAAGTTGTCTAGATATATTACTAGGATGACAACTAAGATAAAGAAGGACAACAACTACACATGCATGCTATAGGAGTTGAACAAGTAAAGCATGCAAAAGTAAAGGTAAGAAATAACCACAAGTGGAACCGGTGGAGACGAGGATTTGTTTCCGAAGTTCCTTCCCTTTGAGGGGAAGTACGTCTCCGTTGGAGCGGTGTGGAGGCACAATGCTCCCCAAGAAGCCACTAGGGCCACCGTATTCTCCTCACGCCCTCACACGATGCAAGGTGCCGTGATTCCACTAGTGGTGCCCTTGAAGGCGGCAACCGAACCTTTACAAACAAGGTTGGGGCTATCTCCACAACTTGGAGGCTCCCAACAAACCACGAAGCTTCACCACAATGGAATATGGCTTCGAGGTGACCTCAACCGTCTAGGGTGCTCAAACACCCAAGAGTAACAAGATCCGCAAGGGATTAGTGGGGAGAATCAAATATCTCTTGGTGGAAGTGTAGATCGATGCCTCCTCAAGCAATCCCGAGCAAATCAACAAGTTTGATTGGCTAGGGAGAGAGATCGGGCGGAAAGGAAGCTTTTGGAGCAACAATGGAGTAGTGGGGGAAGAGGTAAGTCTTCTTGGAGAAGAAGACCCCCTATATATAGTGGGGGGACAAATCCAACCGTTATTGGAGTTTTCAGCCCGCAGAGAGCGGTAGTACCGCGCATGAGTTGCGGTACTACCGCTGGCTGAGCGGTACTACCGCTTCGGGAGCGGTACTACCGCTTAGGCAAAAGATTGCGACATGATTGACAACCACGGATGAAATAAATTACATCCGTGGCTACATCCGCAGGGAAACGGTAGTAGCAAAAATGCGATACGGTACTACCGCTTAAGATAAGCGGTACTACCGCATTGTATGCGGAAGTAAAAAAATTACTTCCGCATCCACTTCTGTACTTAGACTCAGCGCCTGGGCCAGATACACGGTACTACCACTCTGGAGACGCGGTACTACCGTGGCAGCGGTACTACCGTGTCGGCAGGCGGTACTACCGTGTAACTGTGCGGTACTACCGCTTGGTAGAGCGGTACTACCGCTTGCCAGGCAGTTGATTAGTCAAGAAGTCACAGATTTGCATATACGAAAAATAACCGGTTGGACCTCCAGAGAAGCAAGGAAAGGTGGTGCGGGAGAAGGATGTGTACGTGTTGATTCTACCCAAACCTTTCCGACGCGGACCCCCTCTTAATAGTACGGCTTTCCTATTACTCAAAGCCACCGACAGGGAGCAAAAAGAAAACACCGTCCTTCATAGAATCCGAGGGGCAAACAATCGTCTTGTGCCATAAGGGAGATATACCTGTATGAGCTTAGAGCACACGATCAGTCCACAAATGTTTTGTCATCAATCACCAAAACTACTTAGGGAGAAATATACCCTTACACTGGCACTGGGCTTTGGGTTAATAGGTTAGTCCCAAAAATGATAAAAAAGTGAATGATAAAGCCCATTAAACAACCAAGACTTCATAAATAATAGCATGGAACAATAAAAAATTATAGATACGTTGGAGACGTATCAGCGGTTCATGAGCCAAGCCAGAAGCAGGTTAACGATGGCGGTTTAGTTAAGGGTCCGAGGCCTGCAGCGGCTTAAGGCATGTGAGTATCAACCGCCATATATGTGACTTGTGTTGTAAGGCATGTAACAAGAGTTACCGGGCCGGACAAGTTTGTATGAGCCGGCCGGGACTCCGTATGCCGCATGGCAGCAACCCGTGTATATAAGGGGACGACCCGACAACGGTTTAGGGCAAGAAAAAACAAATCGAGGGCTAGGCGAGCGCATCCGCACCCTAACAATTGACACCCCCGTAGTTCCACCCCAAATTGGATTAGGCTTTACCCTCACCGCAAGGGGCCAAACAAGTATAAACTCTTTATGTCCTTTGTCTCGTTTTTAACACCTTTAAGCTAACCATGTCGCTATGGCTCCGCAATCAAGTCCTTGCCTTAGGACATCTGCCGTGACAACTCCACGACAGTTGGCGCCCACCGTGGGGCCTACGGCCTGTGGTTTCGAGTTCTTGAAGGGCAACTTCGAAGGGCTCAAGGGATACACTATGGGCGGATAACCAAGAGTCGTCGCGGCAAGCTCTACATCGATGACGAAGGCTGGGGTCCCGAGGCCGGCTCAATTGAGTACGGGTACCGGGCCCCCTTCGGCGGAATTCACGTTTTCATCGGCAAGATCGGCGAACCAGGTCCTGATCCGGACACCTGCACCGACATCGTCCAGCCGGCTCAGCGCGCGTGACCTGCCCGGGTTCAGCCCGATAGGAAGCGTGCCTTTGTTGGATACATCCAGGGCACTAGAGGCTTCAAATCTCATGAAGAGACGGCCGTTCTCTCCTATGGTGAGTCATCCACAGGTGAAACTAACTTAATGTAGCGGATGCAGAGCGGACGGCTTGGGGGCTCGTCCGATGGTGGCAGTATTCCGGACCTCGGTGAGCCGCCGAGCAGGGTGGCGATTTTCATGATTGGCACCCAGCCGACTCTCAGATCAACAGTCGTCGGGACCATAACACCCGGCACAACGGCAGCTGCGGCAGGCACAGACGGCTCAGCACGCCCGCCGACTCATGTTTTGTCAGATCTGTTGGAGAATCTGGCGACTCTGATAGGGACTGATAACCCACAAGTGTAGGGGATCAGTTGTAGCCTCTTTCGATAAGTAAGAGTGTCGAACCCAACGAGGAGCTAAAGGTAGAACAAATATTCCCTCAAGTTCTATCGACCACCGATACAACTCTACGCACGCTTGACTTTTACTTTACCTAGAACATGTATGAAACTAGAAGTACTTTGTAGTTTTTATGGGATAGGTTTGCAAGAAAATAAAGAGCACACAAATATAAACCAGGGGCTGTTAAGATAAAGACACAACTAAATTAGTTTTAGTAGAGAGCTTTTTGTCACGAGAAAGTTATTTGTCCCTAGGCAATCGATAGCTAGACCGGTAATCACTATTGCAATCTTATTTGAGGGAGAGGCATAAGCTAGCATACTTTCTCTACTTGGATCATATGCACTTATGATTGGAACTCTAGCAAGCATCCGCAACTACTAAAGATCATTAAGGTAAATCCCAACCATAGCATTAAAGTATCAAGTCCTCTTATTCCCATACGCAAACAACCTACTTACTCGGGTACATGCTTCTGTCACTCACGCCACCCACCATAAGCAAATCATGAACATATTGCAAACCCTACAGCGAGGATCCCTCACGCTTGCGCGACACGGAGAGCACCATAGGACAACACCAATAATAAAACATGCAACTAAAACCAATCATGATCATCAATTAACCCATAGGACAAAACGGATCTACTCAAACATCATAGGATAGCCATACATCATTGGGAAATAATATATAGCGTTGAGCGCCACGTTTAAGTAGAGATTACAACGGGTAGAAGAGGGGTTAGACCGCTGCATAGAGGGGGGAAGAGTTGGTGATGACGGCGGTGAAGTTTTTGGTGTAGATTGTGGTGACGATGATGGCCCTAGCGGCACTCCGGTGCCACCGGAAGCGAGGGGGAGAGAGCCCCCCTCCTTCTTCTTCTTCCTTGACCTTCTCCCTAGATGGGAGAAGGGTTTCCCCTCTAGTCCATGGTCTCCATGGCGTGGGAGGGGCGAGAGCCCCTTCGAGATTGGATCTGTCTCTCTATCTCTCTCTGTTTCTGTGTTCTCAGATTCTGCCCTTTTACCGTTTCTTACATATCTGGAGATTCGTAACTCCGATTGGACTGAAACCTTCACCCAGATTTGTTTCCAAAAATTAGTTTTCTTGTGGCCAAAGAAGAGCAGCAACCGCCTTACGGGGTGCCCACGAGGGTCAGGGGCGCGCCCCCTGCCTCGTGGCCCCCTCGGGCACCGTCTCGCGTTGATTCTTCTTCCCAGATGTCACAAATATTCCAGAAATATTCTCCGTCCGTTTTTATCCCGTTTGGACTCCATTTGATATGTGTTTTCTGCGAAACATAAAACATGCAGCAAACAGGAACTGGCTCTGGGCACAGGATCAATATGTTAGTCCCAAAAATAATATAAAAAGTTGCCAAAAGTATATGAAAGTTGTAGAATATTGGCATAGAATAATAAAAAATTGTAGATACGACAGAGAGGTATCAGCATCCCCAAACTTAATTCCTGCTCGTCCTCGAGTAGGTGAATGATAAAAAAGATAATTTATGATGTGGAATGCTACCTAGCATAATCTTGATCATGTAATCTAATCATGGCATGAATATTAAGACACGAGTGATTCAAAGCAATAGTCTATCATTTGACATTAAGACAATAATACTTCAAGCATACTAATAAATCAATCATGTCTTTTCAAAATAACATGGCCAAAGAAAGTTATCCCTACAAAATCATATGGTCTGGCTATGCTCCATCTTCACCACACAAAGTATTTAAATCATGCACAACCCCAGTTTTAGCCAAGCAATTGTTTCATACTTTGGTATTCTCAAACCTTTTCAACTTTCACGCAATACATGAGCGTGAGCCATGGACATAGCACTATGGGTGGAATAGATGGTGGTAATAGAAAAAAGGAGGGAGAAAGTGAAGGAAATATGCCCTAGAGGCAATAATAAAGATGTTATTTGTATTTCCTTATATCATGATAAATGTCTTTTATTCATGCTAGAATTGTATTAACCGGAAACTTAGTACATGTGTGGATAGATAGACAAAACAGTATGTCCCTAGTATGCCTCTACTAGACTAGCTCATTGATCAAAGATGGTTATGTTTCCTAGCCATAGACATGAGTTGTCATTTGATCAACGGGATCACATCATTAGGAGAATGATGTGATGGACAAGACCCATCCGTTAGCATAGTACTATGATCGTTTAGTTTAACTGCTATTGCTTTCTTCATGACTTATACATGTCCGAAAGTATTCGTGGTGTTGGCATAGATCAAGATTAGGATTTGTCACTCCGAGTGTCGGAGAGGTATCTCTGGGCCCTCTCGGTAACACACATCATAATAAGCCTTGCAAGCAAAAGACTAATGAGTTAGTCACGAGATGATGTGTTACGGAACGAGTAAAGAGACTTGCCGGTAAACGAGATTGAACTAGGTATAAAGATACCGACGATCGAATCTCGGGCAAGTAACATACCGTTTGACAAAAGGAACAACGTATGTTGTTATGCGGTTCTGACCGATAAAAGATCTTCGTAGAATATGTAGGAGCCAATATGAACATCCAGGTTCCGCTATTGGTTATTGACCAGAGATGAGTCTCGGTCATGTCTACATAGTTCTCGAACCCGTAGGGTCCGCACGCTTAACGTTTGATGACGATCGGTATTATGAGTTTTTGAGTATTGATGTACCGAAGGTAGTTCGGAGTCCCGGATGAGATCACGGACATGACGAGGAGTCTCGGAATGTCCGAGACATAAAGATTGATATATTGGACGGCTATATTCGGACACCGGAAGTATACCGGAAAAGTTTCGGATTTATCGGGAATGCCGGAGGGGGTTACCGGAAACCCCTACGAGAGGGGATGGTCCATAGTGGGCCTAAAGGTTGAGAGAGAGGCAGCCCATAGGGTTGGCCGGCGCCCCCACCTAGGAATCCTAGTTGGACTAGGATTGGGGGGGCGCCACCTCTCCTATTCCTTTCCCCCTTCTTCCTTTCGGTGAATCCTACTAGGAATAGGATTGCAATCCTATTCCTAGTAGGAGTCCCCTCCCTAGCCGCACCATAGAGGTTGGCCGGCCCCTCCTCCCTTGCTCCTTTATATACGGGGGCAGGGGGGCACCCAAAGACACACAAGTTGAATTGTTTTAGCCGTGTGCGGTGCCCCCCTCCACAGAATCACACCTCGGTCATACCGTCGCGGAGCTTAGGCGAAGCCCTGCGCCGGTGAACACATCATATCCGTCACCACGCCGTCGTGCTGACGAAACTCTCCCGTGAAGCTCAACTGGATCAAGAGCTCGTGGGACGTCATCAAGCTGAACGTGTGCTGAACGCGGAGGTGCCGTACGTTCGGTGCTTGATCGGTTGGATCGCGAAGAAGTTCGACAACATCAACCGCGTCACTTGACGCTTCCGCTCCCGGTCTACGAGAGTACGTAGACACACTCTCCCTTCTCGTTGCTATGCATCTGGTAGATAGATCTTGCGTGATCGTAGGAAATTTTTAAAATACTACGTTCCCCAACAGTGGCATCATGAGCCAGGTCTATGCGTAGATGATATGCACGAGTAGAACACAATGAGATTGTGGACGATACTAGTCATACTGCTTACCAGCATGTCATACTTTGCTTCGGCGGTATTGTGAGATGAAGCGGCCCGGACCGACATTACGCGTACGCTTACGCGAGACTGGTTTCACCGTTACGAGCACTCGTTGCTTAAAGGTGACTGGCGGGTGTCTGTCTCTCTCACTTTAGCTGAATCAAGTGTGGCTACGCCCGGTCCTTGTGAAGGTTAAAACAGCACATACTTGACGAAACATCGTTGTGGTTTTGTATGCGTAGGTAAGAACGGTTCTTGCTAAGCCCGTAGCAGCCACGTAAAACTTGCAACAAACAAAGTAGAGGACGTCTAACTTGTTTTTGCAGGGTATGTTGTGATGTGATATGGTCAAGACATGATGAGTTATACGGTTTTGTATGAGATGATCATGTTTTGTAAAGTTATCGGCAACTGGCAGGAGCCATATGGTTGTCTCTTTATTGTATGAAATGCAATCGCCATGTAATTGCTTTACTTTATCACTAAGCGGTAGCGATAGTCATGGAAGCAATAGTTGGCGAGACGACAACGATGCTACGATAAAGATCAAGGTGTCAAGCCGGTGACGAAGGTGATCATGACGGTTCTTTGAAGATGGAGATCAAAAGCACAAGATGATGATGGTCATATCATGTCACATATTTTGATTGCATGTGATGTTTATCTTATTATGCTTCTTATTTTGCTTAGAACGACGGTAGCATTATAAGATGATCCCTTACTAAATTTCAAGGTATAAGTGTTCTCCCTGAGTATGCACCGTTGCGAAAGTTCGTCGTGCCGAGACACCACGTGATGATCGGGTGTGATAAGCTCTACGTTCAAATACAACGGGTGTAAGCCAGTTTTGCACACGCAGAATACTCGGGTTAAACTTGACGAGCCTAGCATATACAGATATGGCCTCGGAACACTGGAGACCGAAAGGTCGAGCGTGAATCATATAGTAGATATGATCAACATAAGATGTTCACCATTGAAAACTACTCCATCTCACGTGATGATCGGACATGGTTTAGTTGATTTGGATCACGTGATCATTTAGATGACCAGAGGAATGTCTATCTAAGTGGGAGTTCTTTAAATTAATATGATTAAATTGAACTTTAATTTATCATGAACTTAGTCCTGATAGTTTTGCATATCTATGTCGTTGTAGATCAATGGCCCGTGCTACCGTTCCTTTGAATTTTAATGCATTCCTAGAGAAAGCTAAGTTGAAAGATGATGGTAGCAATTACACGGACTGGGTCCGTAACCTGAGGATTATCCTCATTGCTGCACAGAAGAATTATGTCCTTGAAGCACCGCTAGGTGACAAGCCCCCTTCCGCTGATGCAGACACTTTGAACGTCTGGCAGTCGCGGTCTGATGACTACACGATAGTTCAGTATGCCATGCTTTACGGCTTAGAACCGGGACTTCAACGACGTTTTGAACGTCATGGAGCATATGAGATGTTCCAGGAGTTGAAGTTAATATTTCAAGCAAATGCCCGGATTGAGAAATATAAGATTTCCAATAAGTTCTACAGCTGCAAGATGGAGGAGAATAGTTCTATCAGTGAACACTTGCTCACAATGTATGGGCACTACAATCATATGACTCAACTTGGTTGCCAAGTTGATGAGAATAGTGTTATTGATAGAATTCTTCAATCGCTACCACCAAGCTATAATGGCTTCGTGATGAACTATAATATGCAAGGGATACAAAAGACAATTCCCGAGCTCTTCGCTATGCTCACAGCTGCGGAGGTAGAAATCAAAAAGGAGCATCAAAAGTTGATGGTTAACAATACCACTAGTTTCAAGAAAAAGGGCAAGGAAGGGATTTTCAAGGAGAATAGCAAGATTGTTGCTGTTCTCGCAGAAAGCCTCAATTATGGAACCAAGCCTGAAACTAAGTGCTTCTACTGCGAGGGGACTGGACACTGGAAGCGGAACTGCCCCAAGTATTTGGCGGATAAGAAGGATGGCAAGATGAACAAAGGTATATGTGATATACATGTTATTGATGTGGACCTTACTAATGCTCGTAGTAGTACCTGGGTATTTGATACCGGTTTGGTTGCTAATATTTGTAACTCGAAACAGGGACTACGGATTAAACGAAGATTAGCTAAGGACGAGGTGACGATGCGCGTGGGAAACAGTTCCAAAGTCGATGTGATCGCCGTCGGCACGCTACCTCTACATCTACCTTCGGGATTAGTTTTAGACCTAAATAATTGTTATTTGGTGCCAGCGTTGAGCATGAACATTATATCTGGATCATGTTTATTGCGAGACGGTTATTCATTTAAATCAGAGAATAATGGTTGTTCCATTTTGATGAATAATATCTTTTATGGTCATGCACCCTTAAAGAATGGTCTATTCTTTCTGGATCTCGATTGTGGTGATACACATATTCATAATATTGAAACCAAAAGATGCAAGGTTAATAATGATAGTGCAACTTATTTGTGGCACTGCCGTTTAGGTCATATTGGTGTAAAACGCATGAAGAAACTCCATAAAGATGGACTTTTGGAATCACTTGATTATGAATCACTTGGTGCTTGCGAACCATGCCTCATGGGCAAGATGACTAAAACTCCGTTCTCCGGAACTATGGAGCGAGCAACAGATTTGTTGGAAATCATACATACTGATATATGTGGACCAATGAGTGTTGATGCTCGCGGCGGGTATCGTTATTTTCTGACCTTCACTGATGATTTGAGAAGATATGGGTATATCTACTTAATGAGACACAAGTCTGAAACATTTGAAAAGTTCAAAGAATTTCAGAGTGAAGTAGAGAATCATCGTAACAAGAAAATAAAGTTCCTACGATCTGATCGTGGAGGAGAATATTTGAGTTACGAGTTTGGTCTTCATTTGAAACAATGTGGAATAGTTTCACAACTCACGCCACCTGGAACACCACAACGTAATGGTGTGTCCGAACGTCGTAACCGTACTTTATTGGCTATGGTGCGATCTATGATGTCTCTTACCGATTTACCACTATCGTTTTGGGGTTATGCTTTAGAGACAGCTGCATTCACGTTAAATAGGGCACCATCTAAATCCGTTGATACGACGCCTTATGAACTATGGTTTGGCAAGAAACCAAAGTTGTCGTTTCTTAAAATTTGGGGCTGCGATGCTTATGTGAAAACACTTCAACCTGATAAGCTCGATCCCAAGTCGGAAAAATGTGTCTTCATAGGATACCCAAAAGAGACTGTTGGGTACACCTTCTATCACAGATCCGAAGGCAAAATATTCGTTGCTAAGAACGGATCCTTTCTAGAAAAGGAGTTTCTCTCGAAAGAAGTGAGTGGGAGGAAAGTAGAACTTGATGAGGTAATTGTACCTTCTCCCATATTGGAAAGTAGTACATCACAGGAAATTGTTCCAGTGATTCCTACACCAATTAGTGAGGAAGTTGATGATAATGATCATGAAGCTTCGGATCAAGTTTCTACTGAACGTCGTAGATCAACCAGAGTACGTTCCGCACCAGAGTGGTACGGCAACCCAGTTCTGGAAATCATGTTACTAGACCATGATGAACCTACGAACTATGAGGAAGCGATGATGAGCCCAGATTCCGCAAAATGGCTTGAAGCCATGAAATCTGAGATGGGATCCATGTATGAGAACAAAGTATGGACTTTGGTTGACTTGCCCGATGATCGGCATGCCATCGAAAATAAATGGATCTTCAAGAGGAAGACCGACGCAGACGGTAATATTACTGTTTACAAAGCTCGACTTGTTGCGAAAGGTTTTCGACAAGTTCAAGGAGTTGACTACAATGAGACTTTCTCACCTGTAGCGATGCTTAAGTCTGTCCGAATCATGTTAGCAATTGCCGCATTTTATGATTATGAAATCTGGCAAATGGATGTCAAAACTGCATTCCTAAATGGATATCTCAAAGAAGAGTTGTATATGATGCAGCCAGAAGGTTTTGTCGATCCAAAAGGTGCTAACAAAGTATGCAAACTCCAGCGATCCATCTATGGACTGGTGCAAGCATCTCGGAGTTGGAATATACGCTTTGATGAGGTGATCAAAGCATATGGTTTTATACAGACTTTTGGAGAAGCCTGTATTTACAAGAAAGTGAGTGGTAGCTCTGTAGCATTTCTAATATTATATGTAGATGACATATTGTTAATTGGAAATGATATAGAATTTCTGGATAGCGTAAAAGGATACTTGAATAAAAGTTTTTCTATGAAAGACCTCGGAGAAGCTGCTTACATATTAGGCATCAAGATCTATAGAGATAGATCAAGACGCTTAATTGGACTTTCACAAAGCACATACCTTGATAAGATTTTGAAAAGGTTCAAAATGGATCAGTCAAAGAAAGGATTCTTGCCTGTTTTACAAGGTATGAAGTTGAGTAAGACTCAATGCCCGACCACTGCAGAAGATAGAGAGAAAATGAAAGTCATTCCCTATGCCTCAGCCATAGGATCTATCATGTATGCAATGCTGTGTACCAGACCTGATGTGTGCCTTGCTATAAGTATAGCAGGGAGGTACCAAAGTAATCCAGGAGTGGATCACTGGACAGCGGTCAAAAACATCCTAAAGTATCTGAAAAGAACAAAGGATATGTTTCTCGTATATGGAGGTGACAAAGAGCTCGTCGTAAACGGTTACGTCGATTCTAGCTTTGACACTGATCCGGATGACTCAAAGTCACAAACCGGATATGTATTTTTATTGAACGGTGGAGGTGTCAGCTGGTGCAGTTCCAAGCAGAGCGTCATGGCGGGATCTACATGTGAAGCGGAATACATAGCTGCTTCAGAAGCAGCAAATGAAGGAGTCTGGATGAAGGAGTTCATATCCGATCTAGGTGTAGTACCTAGTGCATCGGGTCCAATGAAAATCTTTTGTGACAACACTGGAGCCATAGCCTTGGCGAAGGAATCCAGGTTTCACAAGAGAACAAAGCACATCAAAAGACGCTTCAATTCCATCCGCGATCTAGTTAAGGAGGGAGACATAGAGATTTGCAAAATACATACGGATCTGAATGTTGCAGACCCGTTGACTAAGCCTCTTCCACGGGCAAAACATGATCAGCACCAAGACTCCATGGGTGTGAGGATCATCACTTTGTAATCTAGATTATTGACTCTAGTTCAAGTGGGAGACTGAAGGAAATATGCCCTAGAGGCAATAATAAAGATGTTATTTGTATTTCCTTATATCATGATAAATGTCTTTTATTCATGCTAGAATTGTATTAACCGGAAACTTAGTACATGTGTGGATACATAGACAAAACAGTATGTCCCTAGTATGCCTCTACTAGACTAGCTCATTGATCAAAGATGGTTATGTTTCCTAGCCATAGACATGAGTTGTCATTTGATCAATGGGATCACATCATTAGGAGAATGATGTGATGGACAAGACCCATCCGTTAGCATAGCACTATGATCGTTTAGTTTAACTGCTATTGCTTTCTTCATGACTTATACATGTTCCTATGACTATGAGATTATGCAACTCCCGAATACCGTAGGAACACCTTGTGTGCTATCAAACGTCACAACGTAACTGGGTGATCATAAAGATGCTCTACAGGTGTCTCCGAAAGTATTCGTGGTGTTGGCATAGATCAAGATTAGGATTTGTCACTCCGAGTGTCGGAGAGGTATCTCTGGGCCCTCTCGGTAACACACATCATAATAAGCCTTGCAAGCAAAAGACTAATGAGTTAGTCACGAGATGATGTGTTACGGAACGAGTAAAGAGACTTGCCGGTAAACGAGATTGAACTAGGTATAAAGATACCGACGATCGAATCTCGGGCAAGTAACATACCGTTTGACAAAAGGAACAACATATGTTGTTATGCGGTTCTGACCGATAAAAGATCTTTGTAGAATATGTAGGAGCCAATATGAACATCCAGGTTCCGCTATTGTTTATTGACCAGAGATGAGTCTCGGTCATGTCTACATAGTTCTCGAACCCGTAGGGTCCGCACGCTTAACGTTTGATGACGATCGGTATTATGAGTTTTTGAGTATTGATGTACCGAAGGTAGTTCGGAGTCCCGGATGAGATCACGGACATGACGAGGAGTCTCGGAATGTCCGAGACATAAAGATTGATATATTGGACGGCTATATTCGGACACCGGAAGTATACCGGAAAAGTTTCGGATTTATCGGGAATGCCGGAGGGGGTTACCGGAAACCCCTACGAGAGGGGATGGTCCATAGTGGGCCTAAAGGTTGAGAGAGAGGCAGCCCATAGGGCTGGCCGGCGCCCCCACCTAGGAATCCTAGTTGGACTAGGATTGGGGGGACGCCACCTCTCCTATTCCTTTCCCCCTTCTTCCTTTCGGTGAATCCTACTAGGAATAGGGTTGCAATCCTATTCCTAGTAGGAGTCCCCTCCCTAGCCGCACCGTAGAGGTTGGCCGGCCTCTCCTCCCTTGCTCCTTTATATACGGGGGCAGGGGGGCACCCAAAGACACACAAGTTGAATTGTTTTAGCCGTGTGCGGTGCCCCCCTCCACAGAATCACACCTCGGTCGTACCGTCGCGGAGCTTAGGCGAAGCCCTGCGCCGGTGAACACATCATATCCGTCACCACGCCGTCGTGCTGACGAAACCCTCCCATGAAGCTCAACTGGATCAAGAGCTCGTGGGACGTCATCAAGCTGAACGTGTGCTGAACGCGGAGGTGCCGTACGTTCGGTGCTTGATCGGTTGGATCGCGAAGAAGTTCGACAACATCAACCGCGTCACTTGACGCTTCCGCTCCCGGTCTACGAGAGTACATAGACACACTCTCCCCTCTCGTTGCTATGCATCTGGTAGATAGATCTTGCGTGATCGTAGGAAATTTTTAAAATACTACGTTCCCCAACAGAAAGTCTCACATCAACTAGGCAAATCAATGGACTATGGAGATGTGCATCAATCGATATCAATGTGAGTGAGTAGGAATTGCCATGTAACGGATGCACTAGAGCTATAAGTGTATGAAATCTCAAAAGAAACTAGTGGGTGTGCATCAACTTGCTTGCTCATGAAGACCAAGGGCATTTGAGGAAGCCCGTCGTTGGAATATACAAGCCAAGTTCTATAATGAAAGTTCCCACTAGTATATGAAAGTGACAACAAATGAGACTCTCTATCATGAAGAACATGGTGCTATGATGAAGCACAAGTGTGGTAAAAGGATAGTAACATTGCCCCTTCTCTCTTTTCTCTCATTTTTTTCCTTTTTTTCTCTTTTTTATTTTGGGCTCTTTGGCCTCTCTTTTTTTGGTGGGCTTCTTCGGCCTTTTTTTGGGCTTCACTGGCCTCTTTTATTTTAAATAACCTCACATGGGACAATGTTCTAATAATGATGATCATCACACTTTTATTTACTTACAACTCGATACTAGAACAAAAATATGACTCTATATGAATGCCTTCGGCGGTGTATCGGGATGTGCAATGATCTAGCATAGCAATGACATCAAAAATGGACAAGCCATGAAAACATCATGCTAGCTATCTTACGATCATGCAAGGCAATATGAAAATGATGGTGTGTGTCATAATGAACTGAATGGTGGAGTTACATGGCAATATATCTCGGAATGGCTATGGAAATGCCATAATAGGTAGGTATGGTGGCTGTTTTGAGGAAGCGTATAAGTTGGTTTGATGCACCGGCGAAAATTGCGCGGTACTAGAGTGGCTAGCAAGGTGGAAGGGTGAGAGTACGTATAATCCATGGACTCAATATTAGTCATAAAGAACTCACATACTTATTGCAAAAATTTATTAGCCATCGAAACAAAGTACTACACACATGCTCCTAGGGGAAGGGTTGGTAGGAGTTAACCATCGCGCGATCCCGACCTCCACACAAAGGATGACAATCAAGAAATAAATCATGATCTGACTTCATCACATAACGGTTCACCTTACGTGCATGCTTCGGGAATCACAAACCTCAACACAAGTATTTCTACAATTCAGAACTACCCACTAGCATGACTCTAATATCACCATCTTTATATCGCAAAACTATTGCAAGGAATCAAACATATCATATTCTGCAATCTACAAGTTTATGTAGGATTTTATGACTAACCATGTGAATGATCAATTCCTGTCAACTCTCTAAATAGATATAAGTGAAGCAAGAGAGTTTTAATTCTTTCTACAAAAGATATGCCCACACTCTAACAAATATAAGTGAAGCAAAAGAGCATTCTACAAATGGCAGTTTTCTATGTGAGGAGAAACAGGCAATCCAAACTTCAAATGATATAAGTGAAGCACAAGAAGCATTCTATAAAGCCACCAAGGACTATCTCATACCAGCATGGTGCATTTATTTAAAGAAAAATAAAAAGCACACGACGCTCCATGAGTTTACGCATATCATGTGAATGAAACGAATCCGAAAACATACCGATACTTGTTGAAGAAAGATGGGATGCCTTCCGGGGCATCCCCAAGCTTAAACGCTTGAGTCTCCTTGAATATTTACTTGGGGTGCCTTGGGAATCCTCAAGCTTGAGCTCTTGCCTCTCCTTCTTCTTCTCACATCGAGACCTCCTCGATCTTTGAACACTTCATCCACACAAAACTTAACCGAACTTTTAGTGGCGGGGTTAGTGCATATGATCAATGAAATCCCATCATGTACTGCTCTAACAATATTGTATAATTATAAACAAACATTACCTACTGTATGCTATCACAATTCTATGACCCCAAGTCAAGAAGGCATCAACAAGAATTCAAACATATGCAAATAATGAAGCTATAACAGCAATCTGTGAAAACAGGACAGTCTGTAGTAATCTGAACATTAACCATACTTCGGTAACCCTAAAACTTCTGGAAAATTAGGAAAAATAAAAAATTTATATAGAAAGACTTTGCAAAAAGTTTCATATCCTTTTGATGTTCCAGTAAAAAATATAAAATCATGCACTAGAGCCAACGTTTCTATTTTTGCATCGCACAAACCAACAAGCAGTTTAATCATCCTAAAGGAAACTCTTGGCACATTATTTTTATAATACAATGGAATTGTACAAGGGGATAATTATTTTTATTGAAAAGTTTCTGTAATCAAGGTTCACAAAGTTTCCATGGGCATGAACAAAGTTCAAGGCTAGCTCCCACTTTAGCAATGCTCGTCTTTCTCACTTTCGCTTTTCTTTTTGAAAAAGTTTTTGGTTCCCCTCTTTATTTTTTTTGTTTTTAAACTTTATAAAAACACTCAACAGAAATAAATGACTCTCTAAAACTTCCGGGTTGTCTCCCTGCCAGTGCTTTCTTTAAAGCTATTAAGCTATGCATATAGTGCTCAAGTAATGGATCCACCCGGATCCCAAGGTATATTAAAGCCAATTTTAATTAACAATGATTTGGCATTTAGTAATGAGCACAAAGTGATATGTGTCATGCAACAACAAAGTCTAACTCTCTTCCTATGCATAGGCATGTCATACAAGAACAATTCATGCACATCAAGTAAAGGCCAATGCATAGTATAAGCGATTTCTTGCAATTTTATCGTGTTGGAAACATAGAGAGGCGGAGATGTAATTCCTCTCTCATATAATTGCAAGTAGGAGCAGCAAGCACATGCATATTATATTCATCAAAATCATCATGTGTAACGGAAAAAGGCAACCCATCAATATAATCCTTAATAGGTGCAAACTTCTCCGATATAGTGTAGTTTGGAGAATTCAAAAAGATAACAGGACTATCATGTGTGAGTGCAATAGCAACTATCTCATGTTTAACATAAGGAACTATAGCAAGTTCATCTCCATAAGCATAATTCATATTGGCATCTTGGCCACAAGCATAGCAAGCATCATTAAAAAGGGATATTTCACAAGAATCAACGGGATCATAACAATCATCAAAGCATTAATCCTTCGGTAAGCACGAAGGGAAATTAAACAATGTATGAGATGAAGAGTTACTCTCATTAGAAGGTGGGTACGGGTAGTTAATCCGCTCTTCCTCCTTTTGTTCTTCACTCTCCTCATCATCTTTCTCATCCAATGAGCTCACAATGTCATTAATTTTTTCTTCCATAGACTCCTGCAAAATATTAGTATCTTCTTGGACAGCGGAGTGGTCCTCAATATATGGTTTAACATAGGGATTAGAAGCATAATTATCATAGCAATATTTAAGTATGGCCAAATTTTCAGATTTGTAGAGAGTAGTATCACATTCTTCAATAAAGGAAGCACTTTCACAATTACCCTTAAAAGCAACAAATTCTTCAATTTGTTGAACATCATAGTAATCATAAACACCCTTAGTATACGAAGATACGATTCCATCATCACTAAACTTACATTGGTAAGGAATGTGTTTCTTAGGGTCTTTAGAACAACAGGTCCAATCATGTATTTCACATAAATTAAAAGCATAGCACTGCAAACGATGAATTTGATCCAGTAAAAGTCTCCCTTTTTCAGATATGCAGTGTCGCACATAAAAAGCATGCTCATCTAAAGATTTTCCCTCAACTAAGCTAGTTGGGGTTTCAGCCCGAGAACACAGGGATCGAAGATGATCCAAGTAATAAGCTTCAGTAGTGTGATAGATTTTGAGTGGTTCTTCAACCATTGGTTCAGTAGGTACCACTAATTTTTTGGTATTTTGCGTTTCCTACCCATAACTAAAGATAGAAAACAACTTAGAACAGCAAATAAAATCTACTTAGTGATAAAACAAACAAGCACACACGAGAATATTCACCCCACGCTATTGCTCCCCGGCAACGGCGCCAGAAAAAGGTCTTTGTCGGTGTACAAAAAGAGGGGTACACTTTTTGTACCCCTATTACTGTGCACGGGTAGTCTGAGCCACGGGCACCACCACACCAAGCATGGCAAGGGAGGTGAGCCGGGGTAAGACCGAAGCTTGATGGAGACTAGAAAAAGACCACAAAGAACAAAGGGACGAAGCGACCTTCCCCGGCAAGATCCTTGCCGGGAGCCAGTTTCAGCGGCCCTGGCAAGACCCTTGCCGGGGCCGGCTCCGGCAGCCCCGGCAAGACCCTTGTCGCGGCAGCTCGACCCAGGCCTACGGAGTGGATCACCCTTGAGTCCACCGCCCCCATGGGGTGAGGATTCGGGAGATATCCCCGTCGTGGCATGCATATCTTTGTGAAGACATCCAAGATCAGATACAAGTTAAGAAGACGACGACCCTTGGCGGGATTCCAGCCAAGGAGAACCACAAGGCCTCCGGCAAGCACCTTGTCGGGGATGACAGCAGGCGCCGCGACAAGACCCTTGCCGGGGGCCCGGAAAGGCCCTTGCCAAGGATACCCGTGGGGCAACCGTCAGGCCCGCACCAACTGGGTTTCCACCGACCCACGCAGCTGCCGACCCGACTAGCTGGACAGGCTCCTGCGTGGCAACCCGCAGATCTTCGTGGAGACTGATGGGCGTCGAACCCCTTGTTGGTTACCCCAAGTGGAAGGTGTAAGATGCAGTATTGTAGAAGTGTTTTCCCTTAGCAAAGATGCCAAGGATCGAATCCCTAGAGACTCCTAGGTTCAACAAGTAGGTGTCAATTGCTACGACGCCAGATTAGTAGCAATCAACGTGGACCTGCACACAGATACAAATAACTTTGCTCCCAACGAGTACAGAGAGGTTGTCAATCCATCCGGCCTTGTAGTTCACAAAGGATTAAAAGCAATGATAGTAGTGATAGATAGTGTTTTGCAATAGTAAGTAAATAGCGAAAAGTAAATAGTGGATGTGATCAATGATGGTAATATGGACCGGAGTCTCATGATGTTCACTAGTGATGTCTCTCTCCCAAAAGACGATAAAACAGCTATGTGAGGTAAACAAATTACAGCTGGGCAATTGACAGGACCACGAACGCAAACCAATGCTGACTACATTGCAAGAAAGGTTGAGGTTCAAAGCATGGGCGGTACGCCAAAGTAAGTAGACCGAAATCCATCAATATCTACTACTAATCATCCACCTTGAGATATCTATCTAGAACATCTCGCCGGTATTAAGTTGCGAGTCCCACCCATAGTGTAAACTCAATGCAATAGACAACTGCATTAAAAAAACTTTGGGTAAAGTAAACAATCCTTGCACCCGCGGGCACAAGCACCGTTGTTTTCCCCCTTGTGGCAACAACACATCCCCTAGACTCATGTTTCTGTCACTCAAGCTAGTCATCGAGGGGCATGAACCCACAATCGAGCATAACGTTCCCTCTTGGAGTCACTACCTATTACTCGGCCAAAGCAATAAATAACAACGGAGAACATGCAAGAATTACTTATGAACAAAAATATAAAAGAGGTGAATCAAATATATTACTCAAGATCAATCTGAACATAATCTCATAATCCATCGGATCCCAGCAAACTCAACATAGCAACAGCATAAGGATTACATAGGTGCCTCGATCATGTAGGGCAGCTCACGAGGACTAATTAGTGAAGCACAAGAACGGGAGGAGAACATCACATAGCTACTGGTCATGGACTCATGGTCCAAGGGAGACTACTCACGAGTCATCCGGGAGGCGTCCATGGTGGTGGAGAAGCTCTTGGTGGTGATCCTCCCCTCCGGCAGGGTGCCGGGAAGAGTTCTGCTGGTGCTCCCGATCTTGGAAGCGGCGGCGGAACCGAGATGGGATCGCAAAAAGAGTTCCTGTTCTGAGGGTTACGGAGGACCCTTTAAATATATGCCAAAGTAGGGCATCGGGGGAGCTTCGGGGGGGGGGGGGCAGGCGCCCCCCCGGCGCGGCCCAGGGGGGCGCGCCGCCAGGGCGCCTGGAGCCCTGGTGACCCCCCCAGGCTGCCCTTTGGACGCAGTGTTGTTTCCGGAACGCTGATTTTTTATATAATTTTTCTGGATTTTTCTGGGCAGTTCTCGAAACGTGAAAACCTGAAATACAAAAATAGCCGAAAACAGAAACTGGCACTGGGGTGCACTGGATTAGTAAGTTAGTCCAAATATGATCAAAAGTGTATGGAAGTATATGAATATCATAGCAATATCACCCAAAAGTGGCATGGAGCAAGCAGAAATTATAGATACGTTTTGGACGTATCAACATCCCCAAGCTTAATTCCTGCTCGTCCTCAAGTAGGTAAATGATAACAAGAATAATTTCTGTGGTGACATGCTATTAACCATATAGGACTTTTTCATAGTCATATGACAAAAGCTTACTGAGACAATGATTCTAAAGTAATTAAGTTGCCTCAAGAGAAAATCACAAATGACTAAAAGTTTTACAATATGAAACTGAAACATCAAAAAGATTTGCAATGAATATGATGTGCAAATATGATAAAGTGATATCTAGCTTGCCCCCTTTAGTGATGCAAAACATAAATGCAGGGGCACCTTCAAGGTTTAAGTGATGACTAGATACAATTATTTCAGAATAAACGATATCACAATCATGCAAAAGACAATGCTACTTTGGGACAATGCACATTACACTCAGAATGGCAATCATGCTCTCAGTAGTTGGTGCTTTAACATAAAATTAAAAGAATGGTTATGTGCTAGAGCTTTTTATTTTGAAAACATGGAAGCAATTGTGTCAACGGTAGTAGTACTTCATATGTGTCATGCATAAGACATCCTATAAGTTGCAAGCCTCATGCATCGAATACCGATAGTGCTCGCACCTTGTCCTAATTAGCTCGGATCTCCATGGGTTATCATTGCATTACATATGTTTTAACCAACTGTCACAAAGGGGTACCTCTATGCCACCTGTACAAAGGTCCAAGGAGATAAATCGCATTTGATTTCTCGTTTTTGATAGATCTCAACTTGAGGACATCCATACTGGGACAACATAGAAAATAGATGATGGACTCCTCTTTAATGCATAAGCATATTCTCATGAGAGATTGAGGATTAAGGTCCAAGCTAAAACTTCCACCATGATACATGGCTTTGGTTGGCGGCCCAATGTTCTTCTCTAACAATATGCATAGTCATTCAACCCACGGTAAATCACCCTTACTTCAGACAAGACGAACATGCATAGCAACCCACATGATATTCAACAAAAGTGTGATAGTTGATGGCGTCCCCAGAAACATGGTTACCGCTCAGCAAGCAACTTATAAGAAATAAGATACATAAACAACATATTCTTTACCACAATAGTTTTTAGGCTACTTTCCCATGAGCTATATATTGCATAGTTAGTTTGCTTAGTACAGGTGGAGGTTAGCAAAAGACTGGGAGCGACCAACTAAGAGAGCAATGACGGTCATAATCATGCAGAGCGACAAAGCAATATTGAATCAGGCATGGAAGTTATATCGCTATTCAGAAATAAAAGATCGTCAAGGCTTGACAGACTTTCTTTACAGTCTTGAATATGCGTGAGCATACGCCAAGTCAATCAAAATAAATTCTCGAAGGAAGATATTAATAAACCATACCATATCATAGGCAAACAAATCATGTTGGTACTCCAATAACACATTGGGAACCCCCCCCCCCAGCTATTTGAGATTAACCATAAGAAAACCTGAACTACTAAGCACCATCATGCAAGTAGCATCTTTATCATAGACACATTAACCAGTGCAACGGAAGCAAACTCTCTTAATAAGGTGAGCATGGTAATTAAAGAGAGTTCAAGCAACCAACTAAACAAAAGTTCTTTGAAAAGTTAAGCATGAATACTAAGAGCAGAGCATGATAGTAGCTATTAAAAGATAAAGAACACACACAGCATAGATAGACATGAAAATTCTATGTTATGTTCTAGGTAGAAGTGGAGCGTGTTTCTCTCCCACATAAAGGAATCCTGGGTTCCGACTCGTTATGAAAAACTAAAAAGAAAACTAAAAGCAAGACGCTCCAAGCATAGCACATAACACATGAAGTGATAAAAATATAGCGAAACGAAAGACGAACTGATAATGTTGATGGAGAAGGGGATGCACAGGGGCATCCCCAAGCTTAGACGCTTGAGTCTCCTTGAATATTTCTTGGGGGTGCACGGGGGCATCCCCAAGCTTGAGCGCTTGACACTCCTGAATCTTTTTATCATATTCCCTCGCACACTTGAAAACTCCCTTCATACATAACTCATCATAATCTGATTAGCGAGGTTAGTACCCTTAATAAAATAATTATACCTTGCTGGAAATAAGGATATTCTTGAAGTTCTACTGTTTCTCAAGATTGCCAAAAGGTTTTTGCAAAGAAAAAGCAAGTTCTTGATTTGCAAAGTGAAGGAAAGGCAAAACAGGACAGAATCTGTGAAAAACAGAACAGCAGGTAGTAATTGATCTGTTCGGGATACTTCTGCAACTCAAATAAAAAAACTCAGAACAGAAGCACGAAAGAAAATTATATAGAGAACGCTGTCGAAAAAATTCAGACCAAAAAGATGATCTGGTGATTTTATACGAATTTTTCTATCCAAGGACAGAATCTGTTTCCTGGACAGCACCTCACAACTTTTGAACTTTCTTGCAATCAGAGGCTATACTTGGCACAAATATGAAAAGCAAAGATACAATGATGATGCTACAGCAGTAAACAACATCAAGACACAACAAAAGCAAAAAATTTATTCATGTGGGCTGCCTCCCAAAAGCGCTTTCTTTTATGCCTTTAAGCTAGGCATAATGCATAGATCAAGTTTTATCAAGAGTAAAAGAATAACTAGCCCGTACAACGGACTCAAAAGGTAACTTGATCTTATTTCGAGGGAAGTGTTCCATCCCTTTCTTGAGAGGAAACTGAAATTTTATATTACCCTCTTTCATGTCAATGACAGCACCAACGGTGCGTAAAAAGGGACGTCCCAAAATAATTGGACATGAAGGATCACATTCAATATCCATAATAGTGAAATCAACGGGCACATAATTATCATTGACAACAATAAGAACATCGTCGATCCTCCCCAAAGGTTTCTTTATGGAAGAATCAACGAGACGAACACCAAAAGAACAAGAATCATAAGGTTTCATTTTAAGCATATCATATATCCTTTTGGGCATAACAGAGGTACTAGCACCAACATCACATAAGGCATAACAAGAGAAGTCATTCAAATTAATTTTTATCATAGGATCCCAACCATCTTCTAGCTTTCTAGGTATGGAGGCTTCTACTCTAAGTTTCTCCTCCCTAGCTTTGATGAGAGCATTAGTGATATGCTCTGTGAAGGCAAGGTTAAGCGTGCTAGTGCGGGGATCTCTAGACATCTTATGAAGGAAATCAATAACTTCGGTAAGAGTGCAATTATCAAAATCAAGGTCACGAGCATCAAGTAAAGTGGTAGTGGTGTCCTTAAGGTTCACTTGTTTGGTAGCTTCTATAGTCATAGCATCACCATTAATAGGTCCATTGGGACCAGGAGTACAATGGGTGCTAAGAGTGTGAACATCCTCAATAACTTGGATAGTAGCAACAGTGTGGTGGGTAGGAAGGCTCTAAATTCTATCCTCTTCCTCCCTTTCTCTAGCCCATCTTTCTTTAAGCTTAGCCATCATCCTAATGTTTTCATTGATTTGCACTTGAGTAGCATTAATAGGGATGACTTCCCTCTCCTTAAGAGGAGAAGTTTCAATTTTTAGCAATTTTACCTCATTGGCTAAGTGGTCTACCTTAAAAGAAAGATCATCTAATTTATGTAGTTTCTCTTCTACATTCTTATTAAAGGCTTTTTGGGTAGTGATGAAATCTCTAAGCATAGTCTCTAGTTCAGTATTGGAGTTCTTGGTACTAGGATAAGCATTGTTGTTCCCATAAGAGTTAGAGGGGAACGGTCTAGGATTGTTACCAAAGTTACTCCTATAAGCATTGTTGTTAAAATTGTTTCTAGAGATAAAGTTCACATCTACTTGTTCTTGAGCAATCAAAGAATTTAAAGGAACATCACGAGGATCAACAGTAGATTGCTTCGAAAGTAGAGACATGATCAAGTCAACTTTTTCATTGAGGGAGGAAATCTCCTCGACAGAGTTTACCTTCCTACCTGTTGGACCGCGTTCGGTGTGCCATTGGGAATAGTTGGTCATCATCTCATCGAGAAGTTTCGTGGCAGCACCAAGTGTAGTTGACATAAAAGTTCCTCCCGCGGCCGAATCTAACAAGTTTCGCGAGGTAAAGTTCAAGCATGCATAAAAAGTTTGGATAACCATCCAAGTAGTCAAACCGTGAGTAGGGCAGTTCTTGATAAGAGATTCATACGTTCCCAAGCTTGCGCAACGTGTTCATTATCCAATTGTTTAAAATTCATTATGTTACTTCTAAGTTGGATAATTTTAGCAGGTGGATAGTATTTTCCAATAAAAGCATATTTGCACTTGTCCCATGAATCTATGCTATTTCTAGGCAAAGACTGAAACCAAATTTTAGCTCCTCCTCTCAAAGAGAAAGGAAAAAGCTTAAGCTTAACAATATTACCATCTATTTCTTGGTACTTTTGCATATCACAAAGTTCAACAAAGTTGTTCAAGTGTAAAGCAGCATCATCTCCAGCACCGGAGAATTGTTCTCTCATGACTAAGTTCAGTAAATCAGGTTTAATTTCATATGAAGGTGCTGAAGTGGCAGGTATAGTGATAGGTGTGCTGATAAAGTCATCGTTGTTGTGACTAGTGAAGTCACACAACTTGGTGTTCTCGGTGGAACCCATAGTAGCAAGCAAGCAAGATAACTATTTTTGTGATTTTCGATAAAAGGGTACTAAAGCAAAAATGAAAGGTAAACTAACAAGACTAAAAAGCAAAGGTAAAAGATAGCATGCAACTGCCCTATCCTGAAGAGTGGAGTCCCCGGCAACGGCGCCAGAAAATACTCCTTGATGGGCCTCGAACCCCTCGTTGGTTACCCCAAGTGGAAGGTGTAAGATGCAGTATTGTAGAAGTGTTTTCCCTTAGCAAAGATGCCAAGGATCGAATCCCCAGAGACTCCTAGGTTCAACAAGTAGGTGTCAATTGCTATGGCGCCAGATTAGTAGCAATCAACGTGGACCTGCACACAGATACAAATAACTTTGCTCCCAACGAGTACAGAGAGGTTGTCAATCCCTCCGGCCTTGTAGTTCACAAAGGATTAAAAGCAATGATAGTAGTGATAGATAGTGTTTTGCAATAGTAAGTAAATAGCGAAAAGTAAATAGTGGATGTGATCAATGATGGTAATATGGACCGGAGTCTCATGATGTTCACTAGTGATGTCTCTCTCCCAAAAGACGATAAAACAGCTATTTGAGGTAAACAAATTACAGCTAGGCAATTGACAGGACCACGAACGCAAACCAATGATGACTACATTGCAAGAAAGGTTGAGGTTCAAAGCATGGGCGGTACGCCAAAGTAAGTAGACCGAAATCCATCAATATCTACTACTAATCATCCACCTTGAGATATCTATCCAGAACATCTCGCTGGTATTCAGTTGCGAGTCCCACCCATAGTGTAAACTCAATGCAACAAACAACTGCATTAAAAGAACTTTGCGTAAAGTAAACAATCCTTGCACCCGCGGGCACAAGCACCGTTGTTTTCCCCCTTGTGGCAACAACACATCCCCTAGACTCATGTTTCTGTCACTCAAGCTAGTCATCGAGGGGCATGAACCCACAATCGAGCATAACATTCCCTCTTGGAGTCACTACCTATTACTCGGCCAAAGCAATAAATAACAACAGAGAACATGCAATTATTACTTATGAACAAAAATATAAAAGAGGTGAATCAAATATATTACTCAAGATCAATCTGAACATAATCTCATAATCCATCGGATCCCAGCAAACTCAACATAGCAACAGCATAAGGATTACATAGGTGCCTCGATCATGTAGGGCAGCTCACGAGGACTATTTAGTGAAGCACAAGAACGGGAGGAGAACATCACATAGCTACTGGTCATGGACTCATGGTCCAAGGGAGACTACTCACGATTCATCTGGGAGGCGTCCATGGTGGTGGAGAAGCTCCCGGTGGTGATCCTCCCCTCCGGCAAGGTGCCGGGAAGAGTTCTCCTGGTGCTCCCGATCTTGGAAGCGGCGGCGGCGGCGGAACAGAGATGGGATCGCGAAAAGAGTTCCTGTTCTGAGGGTTACGGAGGACCCTTTAAATATATGCCAAAGTAGGGCATCGGGGGAGCTTCGGGGGGCCCAGGCGCCCCCCCGGCGCGACCCAGGGGGGGCGCGCCGCCAGGGCGCCTGGAGCCCTGGTGGCCCCCTCAGGCTGCCCTTCGGACGCAGTGTTGTTTCCGGAACGCTGATTTTTTATATAATTTTTCTGGATATTTCTGGGCAGTTCTCGAAACGTGAAAACCTGAAATACAAAAAGGGCCGAAAACAGAAACTGGCACTGGGGTGCACTGGATTAGTAAGTTAGTCCAAATATGATCAAAAGTGTATGGAAGTGTATGAATATCATAGCAATATCACCCAAAAGTGGCATGGAGCAAGCAGAAATTATAGATACATTTTGGACGTATCAGAGACCCGCCGTTGTGTCACCTCAGCTGCCTGTCTACCTACATGGCACCTTAGGCACCGCTGGCCAGGGCGCGTGTCAACACAAGGAGGGGCGGCGATGGACAAGACGGACGTCTCCCCTCGTCCTCGATAAACCAAGGACACCTAAGCTAAGCGCATTAAATGCGCCTTGTCCTGTAATGCGAGGGATAACCTCGCATCACTGTACCCTTTCCACCTCCTGTGTGCCACTGTGGCAACCCCTTTTTCCTATAAAAGGAGGCCCGAGGCGACCAGGAGGAGGATTCGGCTTTTTAGAACTCCTCACGACTCTTTTGGAGCGGCTCACTAGCGGAAGAACACAAACATATAATCCACCAAAGCAGGAGTAGGGTTTTACGCATCTTTGCGGCCCGAACCTGGGTAAAGGAACCATGTCTTGACTGTTAGATCCGCTCTTCTCTCAACCCCGCGCCCCGCAACCATAGTAGGGATTCTTGTGATCCCATAGGTGTCGATCCAAATACACCGACATCTTTGGCGCGCCAGGTAGGGGGCACAGTTGTGAGAATCGGCTCTAGTAGTTAGCCCGACGCTCTCTCATCTTCGTGGCCCTTTGAGAAGGGAGGAGGCCGCAAGATCTGCGCTCGAGCGACTACAAATAGAAGCTAAGTCACATCGAACCTTGGATATTTCTACCCTATTGTTTAAAGTTATTATCCTCGGAGCTGTCGCTCTTCGTGCAAAAAGAAACCTGCACGCAAATGGGGCCCTTCCCGATCGGCAACACCTTTGTTTTGTTTCGAGTCCGCTCAACAGTTCAAACGGCTGCGTTGGAAACGGTAGGGTAGCCTTCCGCAATTGACAAAGCTCTCGACTCTGACTCGAGTCAAAGTCGACAGTTCGAGCGGCTACGTTAAGAGCAGCAAGGTGGCGGACCCGGCAGCATGCTCGCCCAGCAGGCCAATGGGGACCCGTCCCCAAGACGCCGCCTTGGGTATTTCACACCGGCAAGCCTACCCAGTTAACGTAGGGTGGACACACAAAGAGGCAGCAAATAGGAGAATAACATGCATGCTTCTAAAGATATTTCAAAGTTATATTACATCGTGCCATCGCTGCGGTTCTAACTAAAGATAAAATTTGTCTTGTTCATGAACCCGCAGCGGCAAGGAAGAACGGGATGCCTAATCCCGGCGCTGGCCCTCCACCCTCTTGATTTCGTCGATGCGGCTGATGACGGGCTTGATGCGCTCCTTGAGCGCCGTGAGGTTGGCATCCTCCGGCAAGCTGTGCATCGCGGCTTCGAAGTCGAGGGCGGGGTTCCAGAACGCCACCTTGGTGAGGACCTTGGTCATGACCCCCCGGCAGAGCGCCGGGCCTCCCCGGCGAGCGTGGCCGTTCTGTTGGAGTGAAGATTAGTCAAGGCACTGAGGACGCCCTCGAAGAACAAGGTCAGCTTGGCGTTGACGGACCCGCTCCATTCAGGGACATACCTCACGTTCGGCATCCCCATGAGGGCCAACTGTGAGGTAACCCTATCAGCGATGTCCTCCAGCCGGCTGATCCACTTGTTCTCATCCGCCATGTATTCTTGGTGGGAGGCGCCCTCGTCCGCCCGTAGCTGCTTCTCCTCCTCCAAGCTCTTGGCCAAGGCCTCCTCCCGAGCAGAGCTCTCCGCCAACATCTTCTCGAGATTCTCCAGCCTCAGCCTGTGATCTCTGATGGAGTTTTGCGCCTCGGAGAGCTCCCCAGTCCTGTTGATGACCGCTCCCTGTGCCTCTGTCAAGGCGCAGTTGAGCTTGTCCTTTTCGCCGGATAGCCTGAGGGCCCGCTCCTTCAGCCCGTCCCATTCCACCTCTAGCTCTTGTACCTTGCCGGCGTGGGCCAGAGCTTGGGCATCGAGTGCCTCTTTGTGCCTCTGCCCCAGCTTATGAGTCCGCTGCTCGACAAGAGCCTCGAGCTCCTCATCCTTGCCGCGGAGTCTTGCGGCAAGCTTCGCCTCACGCACAGAGAGGTCTTCTTCCTGGGAATTGAGGGCGGCTTGATGCTGGTTCCGGGCGGCTTCCGCCGCGGCAGCCAAGTTCGCCGTCTCTTCCTGGGCCTTCTCGATGTCGGCCATCTTCATGATGAGCTCCGCATTACGCTTGGCCAGTTCTTCCTGGAAGGCCCTCTGCTCCTCGCGGGACTGGTGGAACCAGGTTTGCGCCTCAGCGACGCGCGCCTGGAAGTCCACCTCCGTATCGTCCACCGCTGCTGTTCTGGACTTAACCTTGTCCAGACGGGCACGGTAGAGCGCCTGGAGCTTCCGGAAGTTGGCCCCATGGCCCGGAAGAGCTGCCCTTCTAGAGAGCCGTCGCCGCCGGCGCCCGGTTCATCAACAACCTCGAGCCCGGTGGTGGCGAGCACCTCGCCATCAAAGACTTCCCCTCCGGCGGGCGCTCGGGAGCTTGACGACCCGACAAGATGGACGAAGAGGCTGTCGCCCACCTTCAGATACCTGCCGGGGCCCGAGGTCGCGGAGGAAGAAGGCTGATCATCAATCGCCTCTTCCTCGGTTGTGGCCTTGCCGGCCTCCCCGGCAGGCCCACCGCCGGCACCCTCGGCGGCGCCTCTGGCGGCGTCCTCGGTGGCTTTATCCGCGGCGGCCCCGGCGGCGTCCTTGGCGGCCTCCTCGGCGGCGATCTTGTCGGCCTCCGCCACGGCCTCCTCAGCAACCTCCTTGATGACGGCGTCCACGTCCTCCGCATCTATTGAAGGAGGGCCCGGGCCGTAATGGAGATGATCAAGTCAAGAAAAAGTGCAAGGGAAAAGCAAATACAGAAGACAGGCGACTCACCAGGGCCGGGCTGTGAAGCGGAAGTCCCCTCCCCGCCGGCGTCCGGCGCCGGGGCCGAGCCACCAGCGCCCAAGTTCCCCTCTTCCTCCATGCGTGTGGGCTCCATGCTTGGTGCCCTTGCCGGGGATGCCCTTCGTGGCGGCGTGGTCGATGGGGGTGGTGCGTTGGGAGTAGCCCCCTGCGGCTCCTCCTGCTGCTGCTCCCGTCCTACAGAACCGACAAGGTTAGCGCCTTAGCGTCAAACGCAGACTGCATGTCAAGCGAGAAGAGGATGGTGAACTTACGCTGGGGGCTGTGCCGGGGGCTGCCTTCGGAACTGCTCAACACCACCAGTGGTATCCCTGAAACCCCAGCTGGGGGCTAGCTGCTCGTCGAAGCTTTGGCCCTCTTTACTCTCTGGGCCAACGTCTCTACGTCCCTGAAGAAGCAAGAACAAATCAAGATGAGTGGCATGGTCTAGGAAGATGGAAGGTAAGGAATGGAATACTTACTCGTCGTCCGTCTCCTCCTCCTCCGCCGTTTTTCTCTTCCTCTTCGGGCTGAGGGGCCCGAGGTCGAAGGGGAACTCTGCGTCGCCATCTGAATCGACGTCTGCCAGGGGAGGCGAAGAAGGGGGCGGAGTTTGTGCGCGCCTCGACGAAGAGAGAGCTGCCGCTTTCTTCTTCTTGGCGACCTTCATCGACCTCCTCGCCGCCGTGGCCCTCGTGAGGCGCCCGGACCCTTCCAGGGCCAATTGAGGCTGCGCAGTCCTGCCGGGTCGGACCGGCTCCCCGGAACAGGCCCGCTGCAGGACTCGCCCTCTTCCCCTAGCTGGCGCCGGGCCGGCCGCCGCGTCCTCCTCCGACGACGACCCGTCGGCCGCGTCTTCAACCAGCGGAGCCCCGGTGCTAGCGCTGCTAGCCTCTCCGGCAGCCGCCGCCCACTGAGTGAGCTCCTCCTCCTCCGCAGCCGCGGTGTCCTGGTCCTCCATACCTCCGGCGCTGCCGGCCTCCCTCGCCCTAGCGGCGATGTAGTCCAGCTCCTCCGGGGTGGTGTCCCAGACAAGCCACCGCTCGGCGTCAGGTTCGACGCACACCTCGACCAGAGTGTCGAAGAACTGCTGCACGACCTCGTCCTTCGGCTCCTGCCAGCTCGGGATGGGGCCGTGCGCGTTACATTCCGGCATCATGGCAACGATCTCGGACTGACGCGAGTTGTTGCACAGCGGGACCACTCCCGCTGGCAGCTTGAAGAGCTTCCCCTTGACGGCCTTGCCGGCCTTTGCGGCAACCTTCGTAGCCTTGCCAGTCCGTTCGACCTCGCCATCGCGACCCACATCCAGCTGGAAGAGCCGCTGACAGAAGTGGGTGTGTCCCATCACTGTGAGGTTGTGGTCGAGGCCAAGGCGGAGCCGCATGACGTCAGCCGGCTTCCAGAAGAGCCAGGTTGGGCTCCCCTTGTTGTGCAGCGGGGCGATCCGACGACAAATGAAATCCGCCCCGATCATCTCGAGGGTGAACCCAGCCTGGATGAGCCGGTTGATCCTGGTGAAGGCGACATTGAGCCTCCCGTCGGCAGCGTCGACGTTGCTCCAGTCGCTGCCACGGACCGGCGGCGCCCGGCGGACCCTGCAGAATGTTGGCGGCTCCTTTTCCTCAATCCAGCACCAGCGGCTGCGCCATTCGTCCCACCTCTCCTTCATGGCGCCCTCCGGGTACACCACCTTGGGTCTCGGAATCCAGGTGATGCATCCAGAGACGGCGCCTCCCGGCTGGATCTGAGGGGTGAAATAGTGGCGGAAGAGCGCCGTGTTGGGCTGCACCCCGACGAAGCCCTCGCAGAGGTGCGCGAAGAAAGTCATGAACGCCACCGCATTTGGGGTAAAATCCAAAAGGCGAAAGCCAAAGGAGTGCATGACGTCACAGAAGAAATCGGAGAAGGGGGGAGACAACCCGCAAGAGAAGTAATCAACGAAGAAAGGGTACCAATTGGGGCCAGGCTGGGCGCAAGCGGCCGGAATGACGCGCGTCGCCGGATGGCCCAAGTTCTCCCCCCCCCC
>LR738712.1:587059918-587077957 GCA_902687465.1 Secale cereale
CCCCCCCCCCCCCGCCCCAACACCTTTTTGGATGTTTTGCTTAACCCATCTGTCAAGTTGCCTACAGAGGAGGACCTTGCTATCCCTGACCCGGAGGCACAGTTGGTGGCGGCTCTTCATGTTATACCAGATTGGATGGTCCCATATTTGGCTTACATGACCCGAGGTGAGTTACCTGAGGATGAAATTTTGGCCAGACAGATAACCCGACGGTCTAAGTCGATGACGATTGTCAATGGAGAACTGCACCATCGCAGTCTTACAGGTGCGTTTCAACGACGTGTCTCGCCTAAGGAAGGTTGTGAGATCCTACGGGAGATCCATGAGGGATATTCTGGTCATCATGCCGGCTCTAAATCTCTGGTAGCCAAAGCTTTTCTTCACGAATTCTATTGGTTAACGGCTCATGCTGATGCTGAAGACTTGGTGAGTAGATGTGACGGTCGTCAGAAGTTTTCACGGCGTGCTCATATTCTGGTTCAAGAGTTGAGGATGATTCTGATAACTTGGCCATTTGTGACTTGGGGGCTTGATATGGTTGGGCCTTTTAAAAGGTCCAAAGATAAAAAAAAAACACCTGTTGGTGGCAGTGGACAAATTCACCAAGTGGATCGAGGCAGAGCCAGTTAGCAAGTGTGATACGGAAACAGCTGTGCAGTTCATCAAGAAGGTGATTTTCCGGTTTGGTTTTCCCCATAGTATCATAACAGACAATTGCACTAATCTATCTAAGGGTGCTATGAGGGAATTTTTTTAGCGTGAGCATATCCATCTTGATGTTTCTTCTGTGGCTCACCCCCAGTCTAATGGTTAGGCAGAGCAGGCTAACCAAGAGATTCTACGAGGGATCAAGCCCCGGCTCATGGTTCCTCTGAAGATAACGCTGGGTTGTTGGGTAGAAGAGTTACCTTCTGTGTTATGGAGCATTAATACCACACCCAATAGATCTACAGGTTACACGCCCTTCTTCATGGTCTATGGAGTAGAGGCGGTTCTTCCCAGCGATTTCCGTCATGACTCGCCCCGAGTGGCGGCTTACGTTGAAACTGATAATGAGATGACACGTCAGATGCGTTGGATCGATTGGATGAAGAGCGTGATCTCGCGGCGGCTCGTTCAGCGATCTATCAACTGGATTTACGACGATATCATAGCCGGCGGGTCAAGACCAGAACGTTTCAAGAAGACGACTTAGTTCTCCGGCTCATCCAAGATCAGACTGACATGCATAAACTTTCGCCGCCTTGGGAAGGACCTTTTGTCGTCAGCAAGAATTTGCACAACGGGTCATATTACTTGATCGACATTCGAGAGCACAAGGACTCACGCACATCAGAGGAGGAGACTAATCGGCCGTGGAATACTGCTCACCTCCGGCCGTACTATACTTAAGCCTCCGGCTCTCATGATGTAACTCGATGATGTAAATATCAGTACAATATAATAAAGCCGGCATCCCCCCCCCCCCAATTCGGGGCCTCTGCCATTTTTTCAAAGATGAGTCCTTGTCATCATCATACATGTTTTCTCACGAGGCTTACTACCCAAATCACAGGGATCATGAAGAGTTGGATGCATAGCACAGCTGCAACATAAGCCCTTGACGAGAATAATCTGCAAGTATGTCACTTGGGGGCTTCCTGTTCAAACATAGGCGTATTCAACCAAAGAGAACACATCATTACTACCCATTTGACTGGGTTATGTTCAAACATAGGCGTATTTGACCAAAGAGGACATAACCTGTGGATCATCCTACCTGTACCCAGCTGCTTCAACTCCATCAGGTCATCCTGATTGACCCGGTGAACTCTTGGTAATCAGTCTTAAAGGCATATTCGACCAAGACCTGAGCTTGCTAAGGTTCAAACGTCGGCTGTCACTATGAGAGCACGGTTTTACAGATAGTCAGGATAGATCCAGGCTCAAAATGCCACCTTCCTTGAAACTTGGATAACTCGGCCTATGATGCAAGATGCAACTCTGACCCCGCATACTCTATGCAAGTCTATCTTTAAAACAAAGACCTAGACTTGTCTAGTTTCAAATGTCGATTGGGTACTGTGAGAGCCCGCTCATAGCACGCACGTACCTTCCAGGGGCCACCAAGGCTAGTTTCATTAAAGAAGAACCTTTGGCTTGGCGGCCTGCAAAAGCCTCGAATGTTTCTTTTGATCTTTTTCTTTGGATCTTTTGTTTCTACTGAGTTTTCATTTTCGATTTGCGTTCTTTGCAAGTTCGGCCAAGCTGCCTCCCTTTATGGCTCTTATTTGAAGCCTCTCCGGGTCTCTGCAACCCAACCTAATGAACGGCTCTAAGCCGCCAGAGAATAACAATCTTATTCCTGGAATCATACCTTTACAAGGTTATGACTATATGAAGACTGATTAAGCCGGCAGCTGAAATCGTATCTTCAGGTATGACTATTTTTATGACAATTAAACCGGCCCTGGTTATGGACATCTGTCCACAGTGGCACTGGTTGGGCACAATGACCCGCCCGGCGGTAAACCGCCAGGGCATTTGTTTTCTGTTCGTATGCAGGATACAGTTTATATTGGTCTAACACAAGCCAATACCATCACAAACATAAAGTAAGGATTTCAACATTCGGCGGATCACCAATGTCATCCAAAGACAAGAAGTGTGCACGATGACACGACAGTTGGCACAATAAGAGTGCAGCGTAAAAGTTCCGCCATCTTATTACAAGATGCGGTGAGCCAGACAAGAATTCAAATGTTTTGACAAGTACATGAGCCGCCCGACGGTTCATTCTTCTTGGCTTGGTTGCTTCGACGATTCCGGGTCATCCTTCTCCGGCTCGTCTTCCTCCTCTGTTTGAAAATTCTGTGCCAACCAATCCAAGCCAGCCAGAGCTTCAAACTTAGCCTCCCCATCAATAAGTTTAGAGGGATCAATTTCACGAGCAAAGGTATGCTTACTAATTGGAGGAATCGGATCCATCACTTTGTAAGACGGCGTGGACATCTTCTGGTTCTCCATATCATAAGCCGACTGATATTTAGATAAGTTCGTTTCATTCACAATTAAACTGGCCAGCGAGCGGATGTCCTTGACACAGGTGTAATGCCCAGGATGGGACTATATCTCCTACGTGTCGAGGCACGACTTAAAGATATAAGCCCATCCTAGAATGATCTCAAGTTTGGTATCTTTGCACAACTCATGTAAAAGAGGGATTAAATTGCAAAAGGAGATAGTTGGCTTACACTCGCCACTTCACACAATACATTACATAAACAAACATCATACAAAACATCACAACCCGACTACGGGCGAAGAACCATAAGAAAGATACCAAAACAACAAAAGCCACAGGTCAGGATCGAATCCTAGTAGAAACCACTACTGAACATCGAAACGTCACAAGCAAACGGCCAAACTCTTCAACGAACTCCAAGTGAAGAACTGATCCAACTCCTGCAACGAACTCGGCTGCACCTGCATCTGGTGTGGTGAAGTAACTGTGAGCCACAGAGGACTCAGCAATCCCGTTCCCGGGTAACACGACTATTTAAGCCTTGGGTGAGGACAAGGCTGAAGAAGAACAAGAGGTGAAGGAACAAACAAGAGTCTGCAGCAGCAACTAGCACTAACTTACGCAAAAGAGAGCGAGAAGAGAAGAGCATCGGTCGAAAGATGATCACGAAGTGATCCTAACTAAAGCCGGTCAAACATAACCCCACCGTGTTCAACTCCCGAATCCCTATTCGGAAATTGACAGTCACGGTACACACGCTGGTAGTGTATTGAAACATTGTGTCAAGTTATCTACAACCGGAATTAACAAGCTCCCATCTGCCACATAACCGCGGGCACGGCTTTCGAAAGTTCAAAACCCTGCAGGGGTGTTCCAACTTGACCCATTACAAGCCCACGATCCGCGGAGTCGCAACTCCATAGGTGGGAAGACCCGAGTATTCTCGGAATCCCGTGCTCAAGTTAAACCGAACTAAGGTAAGGCTAATCCAGCAAATCCTCCCGGCGTGTCGACACCCTGATAGTAGCCGCGCGTATCTAAGTCTCAGGACACGACCGGATGAGTCATCCTACAGGTTTTTACCAAACCTCAAGTTTCCTTGAGGTGGCCCCGCAGTCTGCTCGTTTCGGACCAACACTCATGTGGAGCACTGGCCCGGGGGGTTGAATTAAAATAAAAGGGATAGCTAGTCCACATGCAAGTTTTATTAGTTATTAGGCAAATAGTACCAATGTTGGGATTTGCTGGAAAAGTCTTAGCACTTAGCGGTTTATCAAGGGGGTCCCATACACCTCAACCGTGTTAGGAACGCATAATCAAGGAACATAACACCGGTTTATACGGTTCCTAACGGCATGAGTGGAACAAAACACCAAGCAAAAGGCTTAGCCTTCCACCCTGCCAGTATATAGATGATTTCATTTAGCATTTATATAGTGTGATATAACCCAACCAAACTTCAACATGAAGCAAGCATCTTCAATCTTCACCTGCAACTAGCAATGCTATAAGAGGGGCTGAGCGAAGCCTACGTATAGCCAAGCAACGGTTTGCATAGGTAGGGTGGTTAAATAGGTTCATGGTTACAAGTAGGAGGCTGACAAGAAAGACATGGGCATCGAGGCAAAACTATAGAGCGGAACTACTAGCAATAGGCAAAAATAGTAATGGTATCCAGGTTCGGTCATCTTGCCTGGGATTCCACAAGGGAGAAGAACGGATCCAAGAGGTAGACGAAGAAGAAGCCTCACAACTCCGGAACGAAACCGAAGCTAACAAGAGAAGCAACCGGAAAGAAAGAAACAACACGGTAAACACGCAAGCAAAAACATGGCATACAATGCACAAGCAAGCATGATGCATGTCCGGTTTAACTATGCATGGCATGGCAAAGTGCACAAACAATACTACAAGTTAAGTGGAGATCAATATGCAACGAGTTGCATATTGACGAAACACCACATATTAATTATTTAGTTGACTCTCGTTTTTTACAAGACAAGATTAATTGTTTTTAACATGGCAAGAGGTGAAGCATAAAGAAACTACACTATTAAGACATTTTAAATGGGGCCGGAGAATAACAACAACATATCCGTAAAATCCCCATGAGCATGTTTAATAATTATAAAGCAACAACAATTAAACATTCTAATGTTGTTAATATGATGCGGATGACATGATCAAGTTTGTGCAATTTTATTAACAGGTTGACTTAAGAGGATAAGAAGCATTTGTCACCGTGGTGGAATGAAAGGGTGCCACGGCAACGATCCGAAATGAGGCAATGGCAACATATCGGTACCGGTAACTCGTTGAGAGTCCGGTGCAAAAGATAGAATCGACATGAGCGAGTCAAACGAGATGAAAGTGGGTTGATCCCGTTGCCGGGTTCCCACGAGTCGGTGACGAGGCAACCGAGGAACAAGACAAAAGGTGAAACGGCACGGAGCACACACGAGAGACATTTCATACAACACAAGCAAGCATGCACGGGTCATCGTCTCGGGTTATACCTTCGAAACACTCGTTTCGGGACGGTTCGAGATCGTAGTGGAAGTAGCCGTAGTAGTGGAAGTAGACGTTCGGGTCGGTGTCGTGGTACTTGGACGTATCGGAGAGGAACTTGAGCCGTAGTGGTACATGTCGTCGAGGTACTTGCCGTAGAGGTACACGGGGCGACGGTAGACGTTCGGGCGACGGTAGGCGTTCGGGCCGTAGATGTACTCGGTCGTCGTGGTACACGTTTGTAGATGTTCATCCGTCATGTCGTGTAGGTGTTCCCGTTCGTAGAGGTACATGCCATCGTCTCGTTCGGTCGTCGTGGTACTTGACAAAAGGTTGTGGTCTCGATATCGTAGTTGTACACGTGGTCGTCGTGGGAAGTAGTGGAACTCGGTCGTTTTCCGGGCGTCGGTAGTTGTTCACGTCATCGGTAGTCGTTGTACTCGCGACGTTGGGGTACTTGGTCGAAGATGTTTCGTAGGGGTACACGGGTCTCCTGTCAAACATTACAGCACAGGCAACAATACAAACAAAACAAAAACTACAGGAGCTAAACAAAAAGGGCAGCACGGCGCTGCGGACGGCACCACTCGGCGACGAAGGACGGGCGGCCGCGGCGCTGCTCGGGACATGCACGAGGCCTGGAGCTGCTGCCGCTCGCGAGCTGGAGGGAGGTCGCGGTCGCGGGCCTGGGGCGTCGCGGGGCCAGAGGCGAGGAAGGAGCCCGTTCGAGGCCGCGGAAGGACAGGACGAGGCCTGCTGCGGAGGCCTGGATGTGAGGATGGCCGGAGGGAGGAACGGCGACGGCGAGGCGGAGGTGAGGAGCTGGAGGAGGGAAGGCCGGCGCTGGGGAGGCCGCTGGCCTGGCCGGGCGCTCGGGTGGAGGCGCGCTACGGGCGGCTCCCATGGCGATGAGGAGAAGGACGGACGGAGGAGGAGGCCCAAGAGGGAGGAGAGAGGGAAGTAGGCTGACTGCTCCTCTGTTTTTTATTTCTTAGCTGAAATAAACAAATAAGGAGAGAGCCAAAATAAAAGAAAAGAGGCAAAGAACAGAAAATAAAAGATGGGACATTTTTGTAAGGCTTTACGGGTTATTACCAACCCAACAAAATAGCTCCAACAAAAGGGAAGTGCAAAACTAAAACATTTAGCTTGCAATAAAAGGAGTTTAGATAAATGGAGGAGCCTCGAAACAACGGAAAGAATTATAGGCAAGGTAAAGAAGTCAAACTTGAAGTGAAATAAACATGGGGAATTATTGCAAGTGTGTTACGATGAATTCCAACGAATGGAATATTTATTATAGCTCACTAAAATAATGAGAGACTTTTATATGTTATAAAGAGAAGTCACCTTCCCTCGATTTAAATGGACCGAAGGTCCACACGGTTTGTTTAGGTTGAGATGCAAAATAAAATATGACATGATGGCATGATGACATGATGCAATGCAAAAATAAATAACACAAGCACAAAGAACACACGGGCAACCCAGAACATCTGGAATCTTCGGGAATCTTCTGGAATCTTCTGGGACGTCGGTCTCGGGCGTCACAACTCTCCCACACTAACAGAGGATCTCGACCCGAGATCCTAGAGATATCACCGGGTAAAAAACGGAAGAGGAAGAGGTAAAACAAAGTTGCTTCTTTGACAGACGAGTGAAACCAAAGAACCTTGAGAGGTTGAACAAACTTGAAAGAAAGAATGCAACGGAGAAGAACGAAGATGAAAACACTCCGTTAGAAAAGAGGAACCAGGAGCACTAAGAGAACCTTGTAGGTTAAAGACATGAAAACAAGAGCTTACGAACCAAAAGAATAAGAAACCGCAATGGTATAGCCAAGGAATAAGAGTGACAGAATTTGGGCAGCACTCCGTCTGAAAATGGAAGGAATTGAACAAGAACTTGAGGAGATGAGATGATACTTGATGAAATGAACAACAGACAGCCTCCGGAACAATTAAAAGAATGGCACAAGGGGTAAGAAAGATTCAGACAGCACTCCGGTTAAAAGACAGGCAAAACTAGATAAAAGACGGAACTTGAATGAAGAATACAACACTCCGGTTAAAAGACTAGAAAAGAAAAGAACATGATCTTGAAAAGACAACAAGCTGATGGTTTGGAGAGAGCAACATCACAATGCCTCCGGAATGAAAGAATAGAATATAGCTCAATGAAAGAATTGAACAGAGAAGAAAATGACAACTTCTCCCAAAATTAAATTTGAAAGAGCATCTTACGAAGAAGGGTTGAATAGAGTTGTTGGAATTTCAACACCGAGAAGAATAAGCTTGATGTGGGCTTATGGAAAACATCTCAAAGTTATGAGGTGACAACCAGCCACTAACTTAAACAATTGAATGCATTGAGATCAACAAGGAGACGATAAACTTAATTCACCGGAATGAAAAATGAAGAACTTGGGGCATTTATAAGCACCATAATTAGCAACAATCCTTAGGGAAAGCTTTAGGTGAAATATAACCCAAGATAACTCCAATGAATAAATTGAAGGGTTGGGAAGATCTCCTGAACAAAGAAAAAGATGGGTTCAAAATATCTCATTCCTGACAACTCGTGAATCATGAAACATGAAGGAATTGTCAAGAATGACATAACACCATCTGAAAAGATAAGGTAGAAAGAATTGCAATTGGAAAGCATGATGAAGAATGCTTGAGCTCCAACAAGAATCTTGATGAAGACTTCGAGGATGAATTAAAATATGATGATGAACCACCATGAGAACTCCGGTAATGAAACATGAGAAGTGAAAGATGAAAAGAATAAGATTCAAGGCCTGCGATGAATTAGATGGATGTTTGAAAGATAACTGAAATAACTTGGAGCTCCGGAAAAACAAGATGAAGAATTTAGAACCAAGGATATGATATGATGAACAGCTCCAGACAAAAGAATTAAATCACTTAGAAGGAATAAGAATAAGAATTATGTTATGCATCTCCTTTACCAATTTAAATTGATGATAACCAAGGATTTGGCATACTACTTATTCTCGTTGCAAGGAATTAAAGAGAGATCTAGCACAAGCTTGGATAAATCTTCAACGAACCACCGGTAGGATTATGAAAAGAACAAATGAATTAAAACGATAACAAGGAAGTGTAAACTTGAATGAACCACCGTAAGAATATAGAGACGAACGAAGAGACATCAATGAAGAATATTGGAGGACGAAGTTGAAAACTGAGAACGAAGAATCTTCTGAATTGATGGCCTTCGGAGGATCACAAAGAAAAGAATTCAAGAATTGCTCTGAAGGGCATGAAAACAATTCCCACATCGAAAACAATTATGAGGATGGCATGAAGCTAGAACCACAACTCTTGAGAGAACGGGCCAAGATTTAAGAGAAACACTTCTCCGGTCTCCAAATGCTGAGAATGAAGACGAGAAATGCCATAAGAATTGTTGAGCACTCCGGAATGAAGAATTAAAAAAAAAAGGTTGAAACAAAGATGAAAAAGAATTGAAAGCGATCTTGGAGAAGACATGTGACTGATGGAAATCATTCTTACGTCACAGTTTGAAAAGAATTCTCCGGAAAAGAAGTCAGGTAAGATCCTGGGAAAAGACCTGTGGGTTAGGGCCCACTCAAAAGAAATCACCGTTGAAAAAGATTGCTTGAGAGATATTGCACCGGTTGAATTAAATGGCTTGAATAAGATGATAATCCTCAAAATAGCTTGAAATGATTAAGAATGGAATTATGAATCTTCAGCACTCCGGATATGAATAGCAAGAGGAGAATGATTAATTGATGCACCGGAATAAGAAAGCATTGTGAAATGAGGAAAAGGATAAGATTAACACCGAAATCTTGAATTACATCCACCGGAAGAATCTGAGAACAAAAGAATGATGAACTTGAAGCTCTTGAGCATTTTCATGATAAAGCACCAGATAAGAACATTGAAGGAAAAGAATGAAGAAATATCACATGAATAAAATGGATACTTCATTTAAGAATTTCTGGCTCCAAGAAGAAAAGGGTGGGAGGGTGGGGAACACAAAGACAACTTGGGATGAACAAAATGGACACCGGTTGAAAAGAATTTAACATGAAGATCTCGAAGGTCAAGAAGGACTAGCACTCCCATAGAAATATGAGAATACCGATTAAGAAAGGTATGGAATCAACATTTGACATCGAAGCAACTCGAATACCAGAATCAAAACAAGAACAAAGGGTAGATATGCAACATGATCTTCACAATATCATTCGAACAGAGGATTGAACGAATGAATTCTGCAGGTGCATCAACTTGTCGAGAAGCCACTTGGAGAGCAAAAGGATAAAATAAGAAAACAACAAGGTACAGACGGGAACAAACACAAGAGAGGAGTTTCGTTCTACCATCTTTGTGCTGAAATCATATGAACGCGTTACGAAAAGGTTTTGCAATCCCCGGATCAGCATAGCCAAGGACCCTTTAAGATGCAACTCCTGATAGTAACATCGGTCATATAACCCCTTCACTCAATGTAGAACCCCGAACTCACTAACCTGCATTCGTTGGAAGAATGCCTACGATCTACTGGATAAAACCCACCTATAGATTTCCGAAAGTTTCCAGTTATGCAATCAGGTGTTGGGGATACACGGGAAGCACCGCGCAATCAACTCTAAACCTACATCCAGGTGTATCCATCCTTCAACACATAACCAGTCTTTCTCGGAAACTGTGTACCTCGGACCTTCGAAAAGCATCCACTATAACAAGCTATGGCAATACTCTCGAACTACCTCCCCAGTACTGGGTGATGTCGGGGTTATCTTGCCACTGGCCGTATAGGAGAGATTTTCGATGTCGGCCGTCTTAAGTATTTAGTACTGCCGCGATATGCTTGTGTCGATGATACCCCGAAGCTCAACTCCTCGGTAACAGGAGGCATCGAGAACAATATCCTTGTCACAAGAACATCGAAACAATCCCAGAATACTCGCGGGATCCAAAAAAAAATTTGGTGCAATTTTTGAAAATAGAAGAGAAAAGAGTAATCGTCAGGAGTCCTCACCAGAGAGAAAGGGGATGAGAAGCAAAGAAATCCTACTCTCCGATATAATATAGGACTCAAAAAGTTTTCAGTGTGTGCCTAGACTCAACCGTCAATGATTCGATCAATCAGTGGGGGCTTCTAGGTCGGAGAAGGCTCTGATACCAACTTGTAATGCCCAGGATGGGACTATATCTCCTACGTGTCGAGGCACGACTTAAAGATATAAGCCCATCCTAGAATGATCTCAAGTTTGGTATCTTTGCACAACTCATGTAAAAGAGGGATTAAATTGCAAAAGGAGATAGTTGGCTTACACTCGCCACTTCACACAATACATTACATAAACAAACATCATACAAAACATCACAACCCGACTATGGGCGAAGAACCATAAGAAAGATACCAAAACAACAAAAGCCACAGGTCAGGATCGAATCCTAGTAGAAACCACTACTGAACATCGAAACGTCACAAGCAAACGGCCAAACTCTTCAACGAACTCCAAGTGAAGAACTGATCCAACTCCTGCAACGAACTCGGCTGCACCTGCATCTGGTGTGGTGAAGTAACTGTGAGCCACAGAGGACTCAGCAATCCCGTTCCCGGGTAACACGACTATTTAAGCCTTGGGTGAGGACAAGGCTGAAGAAGAACAAGAGGTGAAGGAACAAACAAGAGTCTGCAGCAGCAACTAGCACTAACTTACGCAAAAGAGAGCGAGAAGAGAAGAGCATCGGTCGAAAGATGATCACGAAGTGATCCTAACTAAAGCCGGTCAAACATAACCCCACCGTGTTCAACTCCCGAATCCCTATTCGGAAATTGACAGTCACGGTACACACGCTGGTAGTGTATTGAAACATTGTGTCAAGTTATCTACAACCGGAATTAACAAGCTCCCATCTGCCACATAACCGCGGGCACGGCTTTCGAAAGTTCAAAACCCTGCAGGGGTGTTCCAACTTGACCCATTACAAGCCCACGATCCGCGGAGTCGCAACTCCATAGGTGGGAAGACCCGAGTATTCTCGGAATCCCGTGCTCAAGTTAAACCGAACTAAGGTAAGGCTAATCCAGCAAATCCTCCCGGCGTGTCGACACCCTGATAGTAGCCGCGCGTATCTAAGTCTCGGGACACGACCGGATGAGTCATCCTACAGGTTTTTACCAAACCTCAAGTTTCCTTGAGGTGGCCCCGCAGTCTGCTCGTTTCGGACCAACACTCATGTGGAGCACTGGCCCGGGGGGTTGAATTAAAATAAAAGGGATAGCTAGTCCACATGCAAGTTTTATTAGTTATTAGGCAAATAGTACCAATGTTGGGATTTGCTGGAAAAGTCTTAGCACTTAGCGGTTTATCAAGGGGGTCCCATACACCCTAACCGTGTTAGGAACGCATAATCAAGGAACATAACACTGGTTTATACGGTTCCTAACGGCATGAGTGGAACAAAACACCAAGCAAAAGGCTTAGCCTTCCACCCTGCCAGTATATAGATGATTTCATTTAGCATTTATATAGTGTGATATAACCCAACCAAACTTCAACATGAAGCAAGCATCTTCAATCTTCACCTGCAACTAGCAATGCTATAAGAGGGGCTGAGCGAAGCCTACGTATAGCCAAGCAACGGTTTGCATAGGTAGGGTGGTTAAACAGGTTCATGGTTACAAGTAGGAGGCTGACAAGAAAGACATGGGCATCGAGGCAAAACTATAGAGCGGAACTACTAGCAATAGGCAAAAATAGTAATGGTATCCGGGTTCGGTCATCTTGCCTGGGATTCCACAAGGGAGAAGAACGGATCCAAGAGGTAGACGAAGAAGAAGCCTCACAACTCCGGAACGAAACCGAAGCTAACAAGAGAAGCAACCGGAAAGAAAGAAACAACACGGTAAACACGCAAGCAAAAACATGGCATACAATGCACAAGCAAGCATGATGCATGTCCGGTTTAACTATGCATGGCATGGCAAAGTGCACAAACAATACTACAAGTTAAGTGGAGATCAATATGCAACGAGTTGCATATTGACGAAACACCACATATTAATTATTTAGTTGACTCTCGTTATTTACAAGACAAGATTAATTGTTTTTAACATGGCAAGAGGTGAAGCATAAAGAAACTACACTATTAAGACATTTTAAATGGGGCCGGAGAATAACAACAACATATCCGGAAAATCCCCATGAGCATGTTTAATAATTATAAAGCAACAACAATTAAACATTCTAATGTTGTTAATATGATGCGGATGACATGATCAAGTTTATGCAATTTTATTAACAGGTTGACTTAAGAGGATAAGAAGCATTTGTCATCGTGGTGGAATGAAAGGGTGCCACGGCAACGATCCGAAATGAGGCAATGGCAACATATCGGTACCGGTAACTCGTTGAGAGTCCGGTGCAAAAGATAGAATCGACGTGAGCGAGTCAAACGAGATGAAAGTGGGTTGATCCCGTTGCCGGGTTCCCACGAGTCGGTGACGAGGCAACCGAGGAACAAGACAAAAGGTGAAACGGCACGGAGCACACACGAGAGACATTTCATACAACACAAGCAAGCATGCACGGGTCATCGTCTCGGGTTATACCTTCGAAACACTCGTTTCGGGACGGTTCGAGATCGTAGTGGAAGTAGCCGTAGTAGTGGAAGTAGACGTTCGGGTCGGTGTCGTGGTACTTGGACGTATCGGAGAGGAACTTGAGCCGTAGTGGTACATGTCGTCGAGGTACTTGCCGTAGAGGTACACGGGGCGACGGTAGACATTCGGGCGACGGTAGGCGTTCGGGCCGTAGATGTACTCGGTCGTCGTGGTACACGTTTGTAGATGTTCATCCGTCATGTCGTGTAAGTGTTCCCGTTCGTAGAGGTACATGCCATCGTCTCGTTCGGTCGTCGTGGTACTTGACAAAAGGTTGTGGTCTCGATATCGTAGTTGTACACGTGGTCGTCGTGGGAAGTAGTGGAACTCGGTCGTTTTCCGGGCGTCGGTAGTTGTTCACGTCATCGGTAGTCGTTGTGCTCGCGACGTCGGGGTACTTGGTCGAAGATGTTTCGTAGGGGTACACGGGTCTCCTGTCAAACATTACAGCACAGGCAACAATACAAACAAAAGAAAAACTACAGGAGCTAAACAAAAAGGGCAGCACGGCGCTGCGGACGGCACCACTCGGCGACGAAGGACGGGCGGCCGCGGCGCTGCTCGGGACGTGCACGAGGCCTGGAGCTGCTGCCGCTCGCGAGCTGGAGGGAGGTCGCGGTCGCGGGCCTGGGGCGTCGCGGGGCCAGAGGCGAGGCTCCCCGGCTCGGGCGCGAAGAAGGAGCCCGTTCGAGGCCGCGGAAGGACAGGACGAGGCCTGCTGCGGAGGCCTGGATGTGATGATGGCCGGAGGGAGGAACGGCGACGGCGAGGCGGAGGTGAGGAGCTGGAGGAGGGAAGGCCGGCGCTGGGGAGGCCGCTGGCCTGGCCGGGCGCTCGGGTGGAGGCGCGCTACGGGCGGCTCCCATGGCGATGAGGAGAAGGACGGACGGAGGAGGAGGCCCAAGAGGGAGGAGAGAGGGAAGTAGGCTGACTGCTCCTCTATTTTTTATTTCTTAGCTGAAATAAACAAATAAGGAGAGAGCCAAAATAAAAGAAAAGAGGCAAAGAACAGAAAATAAAAGATGGGACATTTTTGTAAGGCTTTACGGGTTATTACCAACCCAACAAAATAGCTCCAACAAAAGGGAAGTGCAAAACTAAAACATTTAGCTTGCAATAAAAGGAGTTTAGATAAATGGAGGAGCCTCGAAACAACGGAAAGAATTATAGGCAAGGTAAAGAAGTCAAACTTGAAGTGAAATAAACATGGGGAATTATTGCAAGTGTGTTACGATGAATTCCAACGAATGGAATATTTATTATAGCTCTCTAAAATAATGAGAGACTTTTATATGTTATAAAGAGAAGTCACCTTCCCTCGATTTAAATGGACCGAAGGTCCACACGGTTTGTTTAGGTTGAGATGCAAAATAAAATATGACATGATGGCATGATGACATGATGCAATGCAAAAATAAATAACACAAGCACAAAGAACACACGGGCAACCCAGAACATCTGGAATCTTCGGGAATCTTCTGGAATCTTCTGGGACGTCGGTCTCGGGCGTCACAACAGGCAGCAAAGTCCTTATGGTCAAAAGATGTACCGTCTTCCTTCAAGCTTGGGTAACCAGTAGCCAAGTCAGAAGGGTCCAGCTCTGGAAGCCACGCCTTAGCCCGGCTCAAGGCTGTTACGGCACCGGCTCTTGCAGATGACCATTTTATTTCATCAATCCTGGCAGGTAAAACGGAGAGTCTTCTTAGGATGTCCACAAACAAAGTTGGTGCCTGGCTGGATGGAGAGACAGCAGCCAGGGCACGCTGTGCTCCAGTATATAGTTGTTCTACAAGGGTGTAGACGGCCTTGAGTTTTACAAGTGGATCTCTGCCAAGATTACTTCTTCTCCTACCTACATAACACACAAGTTGCTCAGTAACGAGTTAAGTTGCCGCAAGATATTATTTAATTTGCAACACGGCGGCTTACCAAAGATGGCTGAACTCATTACAGAGACATGCTGCTTTAAGCCGGTGATCTCAGTTGTCACCGCCTCTAGAGATGATTCGGCTTGTTCAGCTCGTTGCACCAAGGTAGTCTTCTCTTTCGCCCATGCAGATTGTTCCGATTTAAGGTTAGTTTTAGGTCATTCAAGTCAGACAGGCTAAATTTGAACTTTGATTCGGCCTTCCGGGTCTCCGAATCTTGATGTTTAATCCGATTCTTGGTATCCTCTAACTGCGTTTGCAATTCAGTTGTAGTTTCCGGAACAGACATAGAGAGTATAAAACAAATTGGTTCCGGTTTACAAAGATTGAAGTCCCAAACCCTTTGCAAGCAACAACACTTGGCACTTAGGGGCTAATGGAGGCTAAAGTTGTTCTTTTCTGAGCCGGAGTCATGTTACTAAAGTCTCAAGCACTTTGCAAGCAAGAGCACTTGACCCTTGGGGGCTAATGGACGCGGAATTGTTTCTAAATTAACAGTTCATGCAAATAAAGTCCCAAGCACTTTGCAAGCAACATCACTTGGCACTTGGGGGCTAATGCATATTTCTTTTGGATTATCAGTTAACCCGGTAGCAACATAGTTATTACCACCGGTTCATGGAGGGTGTACAGGCAAGTTCGATGCAATAATAATATGAACCGGATCATTCAACCTGATTAAGCCGGCCCTTGGGGGCTACATGCAATGTTTCTTCAAGGACAAATTTTTTGAGGGGTGCCGATTTAAAAGGTGACAATTGTTCTAAGTCTACATCATATTCATTTTTATCATATCCATCTTTACCTAATAATAAAGCAAATTGGGTTTCTGATCGTCCGTCATTAGAATTACCCCCGTAGTTGACACAAATTACCCACTATGCCACCCATAAGTGAAAAACGGACTTCATCTCTACATGGGCCGTTTCCTTTGGTTTATATAATATGCGGCCCCTAAACATATACTACAACATAGCTAGCCCACTGGCCAAGGCTTTTCTCCCCCACTCAGGAGACATGAGTTCGACCCCCAGCACCTCCCCTTTTCCACTTTTTTTTGCAAATTTAAATGTTTTTAAAGCTCATATCATTCAAACCCTAACTCCAAATCTAACATATTATATATGAAAATCGCTTAGAAAAGATATGTAGATTTCAAATATACTATTATCTTGCATGTCACTAATTTGTAGGATAAAGTTTATGGAGTAACCTTAATTAATACCTTCTCTATATTCCACTTTTTTTTTGCAAATTCAAATGCTTTCAAAAGTTTACTAGCAAACATGCCAGTGCGTTGCAACGGAGAAAACAACCCTCGCATGCCCTTATCCATTGAGCATGGCTAAAGAACTCACCCTCATACCCATAACATAATAAACATGACTAATACCTCATCCTCAGGTCCACATCCTCTATTTCAATACGACACCAGACACATGTTTTCGCTTGTCGTCTTTGTTGTCCTCGTCGCCGGTGGTCGCATTACCAGTTGTCACTAACCAAGGTTGGCCAGGTCCAATGGATTGTTGAGCCGCGTTCATGTCCGGCGAAGAGAAAGAGCGTTGAACAAAGTTTCTTATTTATCATCTGGTTAATATAATAGGAAAAAGCACGGCACATAATATATGTCCATGTCATCATGTAAATTGAATAGTTTGTGAATGATCGACCATGAAATCTTAGTTGGACTCCTCATGCATTTTGACAGGAGTCACTGGGCCGAGTGAGAATCGTCGTACGTGTGAAAATGCGACAGAGAAAAAGATTCCTTCCATATCATAGTTTGATAAATTGAACTACAACAATGCATCACGTGGGCATATTTCAAAAATTCGCCAAATTTATTAATAGGTATAGACTAAAACAATTAAGCTACAGTACCTCCCAGTTTAAAAAAACATGTTTAAAAAAAGTTTGCCTTTTCAAATTTAAAGTTTATCAAATATGTATGTTTTTAAAATGTTTGCAAATTTGGAAAATACTCACAACAGTACATCCTAGTTTTAAAAAAATGTTTGTGTTTTAAATTATACTCAAGTTTTTTTTTTAAAGTGAAATATTGTTCTTTTTTTAAAAAATTGTTCGAGTTTAAATTATATATTAACAACTTTGAAAAAAAAATTGCGTTCTAAAATATATTTACTTAAAAAAACAATTTACTCTCAGTATTTGGCGCGACTGTCAGATTATTTAAAACTGCACGCTGCTAATCAAAATGCAAGTCATGTTTAGTCTAGTAGCTAGCATACTGAGCTCTCAAGCAAGAGCGGCTTGGTTCGATTCCTCACCGTGCAGGATTTTTTCTTAGAATTTTTTTTACTGGCGTGGCTGTTATGCCAATGGGCCGGCCCATTGCGGCTCTGTGCGTCCTCTGATATTATTTTGCCAGAAACGAATCGGGAGATGGAGAAAAACGCCCGCACCAGAAAACTTCTGCGATGTACCAAAATTATGTAGGTCCCACCGTAAACCAAAAAAACTGGAGAAACAATCCTCCTTTTAATATTTAGAACTGTTACAATGATTGGCGATTTTATTAGCCGTCCATTCACCTTAATCTAACGGTGGAAAAATATGGGTTACGAGGAGTTACGAAACAAAAATTACAGAAAATTACATTTAACAGTGGGACCGTTACAATTTTTTGGTGGGACCAATTAGTTTTCCGAAGGGTAGATCCGTCTAGAAAAATTGATTCTTCCGTTCCGTTTCCTCGGTCGTCACCACGCAGATGAATACGGTCGCATAGCCGCCGCCGCCGCCTCCCTGGTCCCGCTCCTGCCGCGAGGGTTCCAGCCCGGCGCCATGAAACGGAAACTCTCCGCTGCGGCGCGCCGATCCCACCCGAAGCCTCACTGCCCGCGCCTCTCTCCGTCGAGCAGCCGATGACGCCCAGCAACGCCGGCCACCAGTCCCTGT
>LR738712.1:587078061-587088249 GCA_902687465.1 Secale cereale
GCAGTATGGGGAGAGTTACTAATCGGGTCCCATATTACCTCTTGCGCGGTTCAGCTCAACCCCTTTCCCCTATGTGTTAATCTTCTTCCTTTTTTCTTGTTATTAGTTCATATACATATGCCTGTAGTAGTTCATTATTTCCCTCTCTCTCTCTCTGATCTGTGTCGAAATTTACTCACCCTCTGTATCAGTACTAGTTTTTCTTAATATTTCTACCAAAGTATTCATATGGAATGTAGTTTAGTAATTTGATATCCCATATTTGTTCTATTGTGAAGTCGGTGTTTGCTATTTCTTGCTACAAAAAAAATTCCTCAACTAATCTTTCAGTGCAAGGTGACACTTCAGAATATTGACGTGGTTACTGAAGTTTGGTAATGTTGTTTTCATGTTTTTTTCTAAGTTGACGTGCTATTTTTTTTCCAATCTTTGTTACAAGAGGACACTTCATCAATGGGAAGAACTGAAGAACTGAAGGCCCTTTGGTGTGATTCCTTTCCTGGAACTGAGCTTTGGGAAGGAACAGACCCATCTACGGATTTTAGGTATTAGATTTGTACTTCATTGCAGTTACTATACTTTGTCTAAAGAAAGTTACTGTACATATGCATTTCCTTATCAGTATTCTGTGGCTAAACTAGGAAACATGATATGTATGATTTTTCATGAGTTGGCATTAAGAGGTGGAGGCTTCATCTCCTTGGAAAATGTGTTCTTCTTCGCCATGACCTATCTGGTGAATTGATCATTTGATGTTACCCTAGCAGATGAGGGTCACTGTCTCCCATATACATCTGCAGATTAGCATTTACCATTCAGATTTTCAATTTACGTTTTCAAGATATGTGATTTGATTTATCTGAAGGAAGTTGTGCTTTCTGTCGGTTGCAAACTTGCAATAACTATATGTTTCAAGCTGTGGCAACAAATTTTCAGAATTGTGTTTGCAATCATTCTGCCAGAGTAGTATATGGATGTACTGTTGGCGCCAATTTTCCAGAGGGTATGGATCTGGTATTGCATTTCTTCTTTGCCTTATATGTACTTCATGCTACCAGAATTCTTAAAGAGGATTTTATGATCCCTGCTTTCCTAGTAGTTGATGATGCTTTATTTTGTCATAAATTTTTTCAGCGGAGGCAGGGATGGGGTCCAATGGTCCTACGTTTTGAAGGTGCCTGAGGAGTGAGCAATGTAGTAGAAGCGCCTAAGTGTGGCTCTTTTAGCTACAGTAATTTCAACTGGTTCATGTTTTGTTCTAGTGTTTTTCCTAGTGACCTGATAATAAGTAGTTTCTGTACCGGGAGCTGTGTTTCCAAGTTGAACCTTTGCATGTTAGTCTTGCAGTAAATGTGCTACCTTACTGTGGTTGCATGGGTGATATCAGCCATAGCCGTCTTGTGTGACTCGATTTTGGTGATGTATTATCGATTTCATTTCTACGAAATTGAGTGAATCGTTGCATCGGTGGAGGATGCCATGATATGAAAATACATCCTCCCCTGATAAATCTAGAAAGCTTCACTAAAATATTTTGTTCTAAGGCAACTGTTCCTTTTCTTTTGGTGTAGTACAAGATGAAGTTAAAATCTTCAGTGTGATCTTACCAAACTAGTAAAATCAATAGTAGAGAGTCCGAATGAATAAGACCGGTACTTATGGGTGTTGACGGCTAAGATTGGTACTTGTTGAACGACTTAGAGCATCTAAGTACGGCTGGATTTCTCAAATTGACTGGGTGGGCGGGGGGACTACTGAACGGACAAGAGAGAGAAGGAAAAAGTAGCAAAAAGATTACCCAACCGGACCCCTCATATCATCCTTGTACGTCCGGGCTGTCCGCGAACCCTCATACCCATCTCAAATATGAGGAGGATATGAGGGCTCGCGGGCGCACCCGTTCAGTCCACCACGTAGGACGTGTCCCCACCCCGGACCACCTTTTCTTTTTCTTTATTCATTTTTTCTTTCTCTCTCTTCATCTCCACCAATCACATGCAATTGACCAGAAATATGAGGAAGAAAATGAGGAGTGTGGCTGCACAAACAAAAAAATAGGGGCTCAAAACAAACACTCTCGGTCACTGACAGGCGCGTCCGCGAGCGTTTAAGGAGGCATATTTGCTATCTCCGGCCGTAGATGCTCTTACATCGATAGTAGTAAGTCTGAATGAGTAGGACTGATACTTGTGGGTCCGGACGACTAAGATTGGCACTAGTTGACCCAGATGAGTAAGAACGATACTCATGGGCATGATCCCACTACTATTGCTATGGGTCGTTCGAACTCACAACTATGCCGGTGAGAAACATCCGCCTCTCTCAGCGGCGGACCCAGGAAAACAGCAGGCCTCAGGCAAGCTTTGAAGCACTGTAGCTAAGATGTTGTACGAAGGGAATCACCCTCACGCCGGCTGCCTGGGGCCTAAATCCGCCTCTGGCCTCTCTCTCACACATGTGCCTCGCGTGGAACATGCTTCCCGTACATCAAGTTTTGAGTCAAGTTTCAGAAAAGCGAAATATTTGTTTGGAAATATATTCAATATTGATCTTATTTTGAAGATCTCGTCAAGAAAAAATGACAGTCAAAACGGATCTGAAATCGAACACTCGGTTCAAAATATACGAATCATTTTGTGTTTGGGTCAAAAAATAAACATGCAGATTTCTGATGGGAGTGTGTGTTGTGGAGTGCGGGTTAATTTGTACAAAGTGCAGCGTTATCTCTGATAAAAGGCATAGTCCAACTTTTGACCAACAATCTTGCCCGTTACCTTTTCATCTAAGGGTCCAGAATCCACCGGTGTATTGGGTGCACAAATTGGCTCAGTGCTCATGATGCCACTACTAGCACTATGGGTTGTCTGGTATTCCAAAGGTCTGACTCACGACAAGGCAAGGACGTTGAGCAAACTTTAACTTTTTTGAACCATGCATACAAATTAACCCAAGACTGTTGTTGCGTTCATCTAGTCAAGTAGCTCCAAATTTGACACAAAATGCTCAGAGGCACATAACATGGACTTCACTTGGATATCGTTTGTACAATACTGAATAAATGTGCACACTCCCAGCAAATAATTTCTACATGATGCTCTCTGTTTGAACCGGTGACTACTTTAATCGACGTCGTCTTTGCTGTTGTTAGGAATACACGAACTCTGACGGCAATCGAGGAGTATGAACAGCTTGCCTTCTCGTACACGAAATCCTGCAGACAGAGAACACTTCAGTTTTACAGAGAATATCAAGAGTTTCACTTGCTAGAGCATCATTTCACTTTCAAACAAGCAGTTTCAGAACTCTTTAGACAAGAGAAAAAAATCAGCGGATCGCTGGATTTCATCGAGGAAGATAGAAAAGGTTACAAAATAAAACTGCTGCAAGGGAATAAAAAGAAAGTTAGTCAATTGGTGCTTACAACCTTCACCCAAGCCCAAGAGCAGGCTACTGCACCAGGTGCAGAACTAACCATCAAGCCTAAATAGGTGACATCATGGCAATTTAAACTGTATGAAAGACTAACCAACATGGTGTACTGGTGTTCAGTAACACCGAAATCGTCATATTTCCAATTGAGCATGATTTTTGCTGTATTTTTAGATTTCTGCCATTACGACCTTTAGAATTCTCAAGGGCTTTTGAGTAACTGGAATAATGCTACATAGATAGATTCAACCATAATTCCAACTCCCCCGCAAAAAAAAAAAAAAACCATAATTCCAACCGAACACAAGTTTTCCAGATAGTATTATTTCTGAATGACTTAATATGAAGGGCGAGTCAAACAAGCTCTGTGCATGAAGCCGCACTTAACCTGTGGTCCTGCTCTTGCATGTCTTACAACAGATGAGCGTATATCTATCAACACACGCAGCCACAACCCATCTGAATTTCCACTACCCTAGCACTCTTAATTGAATCATCAATTCATCATTCATAATAATATCTGATCTCATCATCTTTTTCTTTTGTCTAATATTCGATATTTTGAAAACGAGATGAGAAAACGAGGATGCATTTACTGAACTTCATATGCAAGTAAGATAGTAGCGATGGATTTGAACAACAACCGCTCCAATCGGTGAGAAATCCAAATAATATTACCACACTGGTCACTTTTTTTGTTACTGTAACAATCAGAAGAGGAACCACCAAGATCATATTGACATCATACTAACTGTAGAGCCGGACCAAGTGTCTCCAACTTGTATCCTGCACGTGCTGAATGTGAACACCGAAAATTGATACCCTGGATCTGGGAGGGAGGGAAGGAAGAGATGAGCGAAGGGGCCGAAGTACCTTGCTCCGTTGGTCGACCACTACGAACCTCAAGCACCTCACGCCAGCCTCCCTCGTCATCTCCTGTCTCCAGGACCTTGCGCCTGCGTCGGCAGGGCAGAGGGGGAGCGGCCTCTACAACCAAACCCACCCGGGGGTTCGCGCGTCTTCGCCTCGAGGACCTTGCGCCGGCCGCCGTCTCCGAGATCCTCGCGCCGGCGTTGTCGCCTCCAGGACCTCGCGCCGCCGTCGCTGTCTCCCAGCTACTCGCTCCGGCGTCTCCCTCTCGCGAGATGGGTTAGGGTAGATGCGTGCGATTGAACCAGCATTGACTTTCATGAAAAGAACAGGACCATAATACCCTTGTTGATTGAAATTAATATTATTAGTTATCATGTTAAAATCAATGGTGGAAAATAATCAAAGGAGGAGTTACAGGAAATTACGAATCGTAACTCTACAATCACCCTAAAAGAGCTCTTTAATCTCTACTCCTAATGGAGCAGTTGGTAGTCTTTGTTCCAGGTTTTTTTCGTCCCACCTCGTTTGGTTTTTTTTCGTCCCACCTCGTCTGGTTTTTTTTCAACCGGTTTTTTTCGCTACAATTAACCACCCCAACCCCACCTCACTCACCGCATGCATGACAATCAATTCTTTCCAAACGCAATAATGCATGACAATCAATTCTTTCCAAACGCAATCAATTAACTTAAGGTAACCAGACACAATCAATTCTTTCCAAACGCAATAAAACTTTCCTAATTTTCCCAAAGTTTCCTAACTAGACACGTTATAAATGGGCATGAACCGATAACACGTTACCAATTAATAAATTTTAGTTTTATGACCATCAATTCCAAATCCTAATTTTCCTAATGCATTGACAATCAATTCTTTCCAAACGCGATAATGCATGACAATCAATTATTTCCAAACACAATCAATTAACTTAAGGTAACCAGACACAATCAATTCATTCATAACGCAATAAAAACTTTCCTAATTTTCCCAAAGTTTCCTAATTAGACACCCAATTTTCCCAAAGTTTCCTAATTTTCGTCCCACCACTTTTTTGTTGGTTTTTTTGTCCCCTCCCCCACCCCACCGGTTTAGTTTCACGTCACCCTCTCATAAAACGAAAAAAATCTGAATGGATCAGAACTTTCCATGTTGTCGCAATTTATTTTGTAATGTATTTATGTGAAAGAATCAATCACAATCAATCTCTACAAATCAGTTATAAATTAATTAATATTACCTTAAATCGCTCAATCACATTAATTAATAAGAAATAAAATAACCAATTTAAAGAAAAATAATGTGTAAAGCATAACAAAAAAATATTATCTCTTATACTATCTAAGGTTCCCTTTCCTGACCGCGTCCTGCCAGCCTTCGTCACACTTCCCCTTGGTTTTTCACGTCCCGGATTTTCTCACGTCCCGGATTTTCCGCCATGGGTTTATGGTAAAACTTTTAAAACCGGCCAGATAGCCAATCAATCAACGACAATCATGCACCGCCCATCCTGCGTTAAAAGCCCATCTACGTCCCTGCACTGGATGGTAACCGCCGCATCGTGCTTGTGCACATCGCCACCGGCACCTGGGTCGCGTCGCGGTCGCCGCCGCCATCCAACAGGTCACGTCCGCCTCACCTTATCTTCCAGGAGGCCTCCGTAAGCACCGCCGTCTTCTGCCGGATCGTGCCGTCTCCCGCCGACGCAGTCCACAATAGGACGCCTCCACCCTGCCTCGCCCCATCTTCTAGCTTGCGCAATCAGTGCGTGCAAACGTACGCATATCAATCTTGCAAGGTACGCAGCAGCAGCATCACTAGGGATATCTTAAGCTAACTGGACTTTATCAGTGCATGCAAGCCTACGCAGATCCATATTTTTGAACTGCTGGACGCCCTTGTGCTGCTCCTGTGAGGCGAGGAGGAGAAGTGGCCAACGATGAGGCAGTGCAGGAGACGGTCGCGAAGGTCCAAGCTATTGACGCAGGATCCAGGCCGCTGGCGGAGGCCGCTGCGCCACGAGGACACAGAGAAACCGAGGCGGCTGAACGACGGCGACCACAACTGGTTTGCTCCAATGATGGGTGGCGGCGGATCCAGTCGTGCTCTTCCTCGAGCTCCCCGTCGTCGTGCTACCAAGCGCGCCCACATCTCCCCCCGCCAAGTGAGCTTGTCCTCCCTGATCTCGTTTTTTTTTGTGGGTGATCCGTGATCTCGTGTTCCTCTCCAACACGACCTCACATTGCATTATTTGGACATGTGAACTCAAATGCTAGAGCCAGCCGTCAGGTGCAGTGGGTAGATAATTTCATATTTCAGACTTTCAGTTTCCACTAGCTCTATTCTGCTTCGACCTGCCATAATGGCAAATCCGTACATTTTTCCCAACATGAAATTCTAATCGAATTTGGCAAATCGCTTTCTGGACAACCAGGTTGTTGCTAGCATTGTATAGTCCTAATTGCTTCGTTTTATCTATCTATTCAATCTATCTTGACTGAATTTCTGAACAACCGAGTTGCTAGAATGGGGTGCGGTGGATTTCTGAACAATTGTTTGAGTGCTTTTGTTCTTTTTTTCTTAAGTTCTTTCTGGTGTAGGGACTCTGAAGTTATTCTTCTACAAAGTGGCGAGCTTTTTATCAGGTCAGGCTCCAGAAAAAGAGACAATTTGTATGTTTCTAATTCTAAAGTTTTTTCTAAGCAGCTGAACATAATATGTACCACTCAGAATCCTGTGTACAAGTCCAGCCATGCAAGTGCAAGTACAAGTACGTCGGCTGCTGCGTACAAAGGGTGGGTTCAAGGCAAGTTGACCACATGAAGCCAGTATGACTACAAGGATCTGCAGTACTGACAAAACTTAGTCTGCACAAGGTGAAAATCAGTGTACAGATTCTCTTATGAGATGTTTTTCATTGGATTAGTCTGTGAGCTGAGAGTGTACCGATTCTCTTATGTGCTAATCTGAATTGCACGTGGCTGATTGGTTAATTGTTGTCCATGTGGTTTCCATGATTTTTGTTTGGATGCAAGGTAGACAAGGAATACGAACAAGAAATATACTGGGGCCAAGGAAACGTGTGCTACTAGGTCATATCAAGGGTGGTTTCAGAAATTATAGGCTATATATGTTTATGTGAGAGAGATTGGGAGATTAGTAAAAGAAATTAGCAGTTGCTGTCGCTTTGTACAGATAGATTAATGTTTTTCTGCTTGGCATAATGCAGAGGAAGTACAAATCATAATGTATAACATATTCTTCCCTTTTTGTCTAACAATAATAACAGAACATGAAAAAAGTATATGTCTCAGCAGACCAATTATCAGTAGAACTACGTGCTTTGTGGTCTGCACCTCAATTGACTACATCACTTGTTGAAAAAGAAAGACAAGGCCGAATGCATATTATGAAGTAAGTACTATCTGTCACAGAAATTCGTTTGTGCTCCCGGGAGCGCGCGCTCCTGCACGCGAAAAAATTATTTCAAAGTGTGAAAAAATTTCAAACAAAAAATTGGCGCATACATCTCGACATTATATATGTGCACGTCATGTTTCGGAGAAAACCGACATTTTTTTAGCTTGTGTAAAAAAGACAAGGATGTCTTGTGAAAAACATTTTTTAACACCGCATTTTGTCTTTTTCACACGTGGCGCAAATGTTGTCGGTTTTTTGTGAAATGACTTTGTGAGCATGTACAATATCGAGATGTACACGTCAAGTTTTTTTTTTTTTGCAATTTTTTACATTTCAAAATATGTTTAATACACATTTAAAAAATCAGGAGCGCGCGCTCCCATGTGCCAAAACGTCAAATTCGTTGGTGCTCCCGGGAGCGCGCGCTCCTGCACGCGAAAAATATATTTCAAAGGGATAATCGGTGAAACCCTGACAATATTGTATGGTGTGCATGAGGATCCTAAAGATATTTATGTTCGACATGATGTGTATGAGGCCTAAATATATACTCCCAGGTGGGGGTACAAATATATATGCTCCCGTTGCAGTGTACATGCATTGTCCTATTATCTACAAAGCACGTAAGGTTACTTTTCTTACCAATGACCGCGTCCTGCCCTCCCTTCGACGACCCACCCCCGTGATCGGTTCCGTCCCCCCTCGCCCCCAAGTCGATAGCCCCTCGTGAAAAAAGCCCTCCAAGAAAAATAGGATCCCTCCCGATCCAACTTTCTCTCGCTCACCAAGCCCTATCCCCGTCCCAATATGGCCGCTGCCAGGATTGTCCACGTCGCCTCCTCTCCTCCATCTTGGAGGCCCGACACGATTCTACAAGAACAAGTTGTGTAGTAGACACCTTGTTATCTAAAAAGCACGTAATGCTCCAACATCCAAGGATGATCAACTCATGGTGAAAATGTTTCTTCAGAGAGCCCTTTAGAGCAATGATCCATTGACTAGCAGAAGACAAATTGGTTTGTGATCAAGGGTGGGGCATAAATATTCCTAGCAAAGCTTTCCAAACGAAAACTCGGGTATTGTTCATGTGGCTATTCAAAGTGAAATTACTTGGCTTGATTTGATTCTTTTGGAAAACTAATTAGTCACACTTTTGACTCGAAGCGGACACAACATGAGTGTTGTAGTTCATCAACTCTACCATGGCTTCCATAAGCGAGGTCTGCTAACAGTATAATTACATGCTATTATATTTGGGGTACACAAGATGACGAGAAGGGTCACTAACAACACAAGTGATTGGATGGCCGAGAGCCTTATTCATGGGCGTTGGTGGCAAATCTATCACATCATGTGAGTATATTGCATGCATAGTCCTAACATATACGCATGTTACTTTCGAACGGTTGAATTTTTAGATGCTATTATTCAACTAACGATGATGATGTAACATGTACAATTCTCTAATTTGGCTTCACTTTCACTGAATTATTCCAAACTGTGCACTGACATTTTTTTATGAATCTCACAATCTGTGCACTGAAATTGGAACTTGAACTGGCACATCTCATGAGGAGAGGAAAAGATGACTCGCATGCTCTGTGGACAAGTAGTGGGTTAGCATTGTGGCAGATCATGGCTCTACAAGATGTATCTGCCCCTTCCCTTATACATCTTTGTTTTGACTAGGGAAGCCCGCGGGCAAGAGCGGAACCGGACGAAGCTCCGGTTAAAGATCGATGTGTAGTATGTAATAATATGGATTTGAGGTATCTGAATGTAGAATGCATTTTTTGAGGGGTGACCGGTCACTATGCGCGGACACGTCCAGGCGCTTCCGCGGACGTTTGAGGGGTCGTATTTGCCAAGTCCGATTGTAGATGCTCTTAGTGGATCCAGAACATGTCGAAGTTTGTTGGGTTGTGGTGTAGGTTGGGATTATGGACTTAAAATGCATGAGCCTTGGCACTTGTCGTCGTTGTGGACTAACGAATTGCTTATTGCCTCTAGGTATGAACATCTCTAGATCCTTCTCTTCTTTGGATCCTTTGATTTTTGTGCATATAGAAAAGAGAAGTCAAGAGAAAACACTTCAAAAATAATTGGCCAAAAAAGAAGATTGATTTTGTGGTACAAAAAGATTGGCTATGTTTCATTGAAAGATGTCATTTGATGTGTTTTATCCGTCCAAAGCTTTATGTTTGACATATAATATATATAGCTTGTGCAGGATGGTTATAAGTTGAGAAATAATTTTTTATTACATTTGCTAAAGTATCGTGCAAATGAAGTTTAAGATAACATACCTGACGTTGTAAGGTAACATCTTAATCACATCAAGTAGATCTTAGTTCGTAACATATAATTATTTGGATCATTGTTCTCTATTTATATATCATCGAGTTATGTTGCACGTGAAATGGATTACAATTATTTTTTAGTTGTTGCAGGCTATATATATATATATAT
>LR738712.1:587088624-587159006 GCA_902687465.1 Secale cereale
AATCAGATAAAATCTATACATGCAAAATTTGATATGCATTGTATTCATAGGTGCAATAAAAAATTAAGAGCCCGTGGCAACGCACGGGCATTCTACTAGTATTAGGTAAAGATGGAGTAACCTTAATTAATACCTTCTCTATATTCCGCTTTTTTTTTTGCAAATTCAAATGCTTTTAAAACTATTCATATCATTCAAATCCTAACTCCAAATCTAACATATTGTATATGAAAATCGCTTAGAAAAATATGTAGATTTCAAACATACTATTATCTTACATGTCACTCATTTCTAGAATAAAAGTTTATGGAGTAACCTTAATTAATACCTTCTCTATATTGGGTATTTTGGAAATGGCTATTACATATGTTTCCTATCCTATTTAACTTGAGTACATATGATGGTTTAATGCTCTCATAAAAGATAGTATTGGCACTATAGCGGATGTTGATTCCTACTAGCTACCCTATGCTAAACGTTACCATAGGTACATAGTCATCCTATTTTCCATTGTCCACAATAACCAACCAATATACCATGGTGTACAGTAAACTGTTGATACAAGTTTTCTGTAAACAAGTGGCTTAATGTTGATCTTCATATTTATTTTTTAAATTGTGCCCATAATTTTTTTAAACACCTTGAGTACACTTTATTACATATGTTTCCTATCCCATTTAACTCGAGTAGATATGATAGTTTAATACTCTAATAAAATATAGTATTGGCACTATAGCGGACGTTGATTCCTACTAGCTACCCTATGCTAAACATTACAATAGGCACATAGTCATCCTATTTTCCATCATGCACAATATCCAACCAATATACGATGATGTATATTAAACTATCGATACGAGCTTTTTGTAAACAAGTGGCTCAATGTTGATATTCATATATTTTTTGAAATTGTGCCCATAATTTTTTTAAAACACCTTGAGTACACTTTATTACATATGTTTCCTATCCCATTTAACTCGAGTAGATATGGTAGAATACTCTCATAAAGTATAGTATTGGCACTATAGCAGATGTTGATTCCTACTAGCTACCCTATGCTAAACGTTACAATAGGCACATAGTTGTCCTTCTATCGTGCACAATATCCAACCAATATACGATGATGTATACTAAACTGTCGATACGAGCTTTTTGTAAACAAGTGGCTTAATGTTGATCTTCATATTTTTTGAAATTGTGCCCATATGTTTTACAAAAGGAACACCTTGAGTACACTTCAAAAATCATCCAATCATTACATTTTTACACATCACCACTTATCATGTTGTTTGTTGCGTGGAGATTTCAAGTGATTTGCTGATATCGTCCAGTGTGTATATGAGGGTAATTTTTTTCTCCCGTTCCAAAGCACGGGCATGTTTGCTAGTTAGACTTAGGGGCTGGAAGGATGATTATAATTTCGTCAAGAATTTTACCTCGAATTTCTGGTGCATCTGCTTCACCATATCAATCTCAAGGTCACGATTGATGTGGACCTGGTTGAGAAACCCATAAAGGACTTCGCCAGTACTCAGCTGTGTATACTGAGACGTGTCAAACCTCACTCTTCGCTTTTCAACAAGTTCTTGCTTGGCGATGTGTTTGGCTAACACAGTCGGATTGCCCGGCTCTCTGAAATCAGTACCAATAACTGTGACATCTTTAGTCCAGTCTTCTGCCGGCTCAGACGGAGCAGGCGGTTCAGCAGGTGTAGAATAAACTTTGGCAAGATCCATGGAGGCGTCAGGTATCTCCGGGGGAGCATCATGAGTGGTTTCCTCAGTTGGCCTATGAACATCTGTTACCGACGCCTGCGGCATCGGCTCAGTGACCTTGGGATCAGATGCCGGCTTATTTGCCCTCGCCCTCTTGACAGGTTTAGCCTGGCCGCTGCATGAATTAAAGTAAGTCGCTGCAAGGTTATAAAGATTTAAGGATAAGTTAAACAAGGAAGGATTCATTTACCCAGGGGTGGTCTTGAAAGCCGGAAGTTGACTCTGAGATGAGTCGCCAGAGGATGAACGAGAAGTTTCCTGATAATTTGAATCGGACGAGTTCAGTGGTTGACGTATAAGACCTGCCAGCGAGTAACGAGAATTTAAGAATGGAAAGACCTCATTCCGGCGTTTTCGACGATTTGGGGTATTTGGTAAGCCGGAGGGCATTTCCTCTTCTCTGGTATTTCGAGTCCGATGCAGACTCTCGTGTTGCTGTTGTTTCAAAAGAAAGTGAGGATCTAAATGAGCTGAAGGATGTGAAAATCTTACTTTCCGGATAACCCGTCGGACTTTTTGTCTTGGCAAGGATTCTGAGCCGAAGGAAATAGTAATTACCTCTTCATCTGTGGCCTGGCTGGCCTCCGTGTCATCCTGACAATAATCAGTGTCAATAAGATAGTTGAAGTAAGAACCAAGAGAGTCAAGGACTACCTCTGACCCAAAGCCGTAGTTCATTTCCAACAATTCAGAAGCACTGTTTTTCTTCTTGGTCTTCTTAATGGCTCTCTTGGCGGCTTTCTTGGCGGCTCTGGCCCTCTTGGCAGCTTCATGATCATAAGATTTTTTTTCCAAAAGGCCGACTTAGCCCGTGGGAGGTGGCAAATTCAAGATTGGCAAGGGAATTATAATAAAATGACAACAGTTAAAGTTAAGACTTACCTCTGGTGCCGGGTTAGATTTGCAAAAGGGCGACAGGCCACTTTGCTGCAGTCAGCAAGGGATTCATTTAAAACGGTTTTTGTCATTTCTGCGATGACATCTTCCTCCAGATCCTCAGAGCTATGATGTAATGGATCATCTTTTTCTCCAGTATACTCGCACATTAAGCCGGACCTGCGGCTCAGAGGAATAATCCGACAAGTGAGCCAGCGCCGGGCTAAATCAATTCCAGTTAACCCATTTCCCAGTAGGGCTTTCACCTTTGAAAGAGTGGGAGCAATTGACTTGCGTTCTGCAGTAGTGAGTTTTTCAGCAAGAGGATGATTGGTATCTAAACATTGAATACGGAGACCCGACAATGGATGCTCGTTGGCCGGAGAAGTGTCTTTACAATAAAACCAAGTTTTATTCCAATCTTTTGGATGACTCGGCAAGCAGGCATAAGGAAAAATAGAATCTCTTCTTCTTTGAATCGAGACAGCTCCAAGCTCCAAACTAGGGCCATTGGTGAATTCGTTCTGGCGGTTTAAATAAAAGAACTCCCTAAAAAGCAAGATGCTGGGCTCCTCTTGAAGATATACTTCACAGAATACTTGAAAGTTGCAGATATTTGATAGGGTATTGGGTCTGATGTCTTGGGGATGGAGTTGGAAAAAGTGCAAAACATCCCTGAATAATTTAGAGCCGGGTGGTGTAAAACCCCGGTTCATGTGGTCAGTGAAAACAATAACCTCGCCATCTTTGGGTACAGGTTTCTCTTCGCCCGGGTTAGGAGCAATGTAAGGCATAACTGGAGAATTTGGCAAATAACTGATTTTGACATAATCAGAAAGTGTGGCCTCGGTAACAATTGTAGAAACCCAGTTGCACATGGTGATTGTCTTTGGCGGCATTATGAAAAAGCAGGCCTAAAGAAGGGAAAGATTATTGCCGGTTCAGAATCAAATCGTTAAGCCAGAAACAAATGTTACACTACAAGTTCAGCATGGCGGCTTAAATGGGGCCTAATGGCATAAGAATAATTATAAGTCGGACAATTAAGCCGCCATGACAAGTGCGAGTATTCAGAAAAGCAGATTCCACTAAGTCTGGGAAAAACAGTTTTTATAGGTTGCAGTGGTAATTTTGGATCTACAGATGCTCAAAAAACAAGATTAAAATGACGAACAGGCAAACCTAAGTTCAAAATGATGTAGTTTCTGGGGATGAATCTACTTTACCAGAGATGAGATATTATAGTGTTTTATAAGGAGATATGAATAGCATCAGCGCATAAAGAGATATCAAGCTCTGAAGAAAAGTTATAATGACGGAAGGAAGGGAACATGAACGCCGACGAACTTCGCGGAACCCTAACAGATCTAAGGTGAAAGAATAAGAAGGACGTACCTGGACGGAGGAGCAGCGGCGATGCACGGAAGAAACCTGACGGCGACAAGTGAATGCGGCAGAAGCTAGTGAAGATGAAGAAGAAGACGGCCGCGCCGGTGAAGCTCAGAGGCAGGGAGTCGCGAGGAAGAAGATGAGACGGAAGAAGCGAGGGGAGAATGGAAAGGGCTTCTGGTCCTATTTATAAACAAGATGGATAAGGGTTATGCGCAAAGATCGAGGAGGCGAATAAATAGGAAAGTGGCGATACAGGCGCCTCGATTTTCGGGATCCTATTAATGCGGAAAGATTCGTTAGAATCTAGATAGCTCAAAGGTAAGCAACAGGTGACGTCATGGCGGGTTACTATCATTTCAAAAGCTGATGTCATGGCGGGTTATAGTCTCTCGCAAGAAGATGAAGAAAGATTGACATGAACAAGTTCAAATCAACCTGGGGCCTAATGTTGGGGATATAAGTACTTCATATGATCCGCCTAGGAGGGGCCGGGTTACCCAGTGGCGGTTCATGGGCCAAGCCCAGAAGCAGGTTAACGATGGCGGTTTAGCTAAGGGACCGAGGCCCGTGGCGGCTTAAGGCCTGTGAGTATCAACCGCCATATATGTGACTTGCGTTGTAAGGCATGTAACAAGAGTCACCGGGCCGGGACTCCGTAGGCCGCAGGGCGTTAACCCATGTATATAAGGGGACGACCTGACATTGGTTTAGGGCAAGAAACCACAAATCGAGGGCTAGGAAAGCACATCCGCACCCTAGCAATCGACACCCTGGCAATTCCACCCCAAACTGGATTAGGCTTTACCCTCTCCGCAAGGGACCAAACCAGTATAAACTCCTTGTGTCCTTTGTCTCGTTTTTAACCCCTTTAAGCTAACCACGTGCTATGGCTCCGCAATCAAGTCCTTGCCTTAGGACATCTGCCGTGACAACTCCACGACAGCTACCCTCTCCCTCGTCTGCATTAAAGCCATATCGGGAACTGCGCCGCCCGCTGTCAAATCGAATAGTACTGCGCCGCCCACTGCACGCCTGGCTGAACACGCCTTCCTCGCCTCCATCTATGTTTAATTATTGAATTTTTGTTGCAAAAATTAGATACTTCTAGTGATTTTTAGCTTCATATTTTGATAAATCGCAGCGTTTCAAGGTTGGCAAATGGCAATGTTACTAGATCAACAAATGTCAATCTTTCTAGTTTGACAAATGGCAACATACCCAATATGACATATGCAAATCTTACCAAATTGTTTGTAAGTGGTTCACATGGGTCATCCAAAAGAACCGTTTGTGTTCAAGAGATGCACAAATCATGCTCCCACTTTGCATACGGGTGTTCTATCTAAAACGTTTGCGATCAAGAGATGTAGTTCAAATTTGAATTATGCACATAAATGCATTGAAAGCTCACTAAATGCATAGTGTCCAAACGAACCCCGAAAATCACAAAAAATAACACAACACTCCTGTTGTTCTATGTTGACATGAGAAAAAAATTGAAAGCAATAAGAGGCAATGGATATCGTTTTTCCCCCAAAGTTGGGGCAGCCCCTACCGAAACCATCATGCTTGTTTTGAGAAGCTCTGGTTTGTGAGAAGCATATACCCACACCTTCGTCCCATTTTACCACGGCATGTTGATGCCACTCCATGATAGCATGCCAAGTTTCATGAATTTCAGACGAGTTTTGGATTTACTAGAATTTAAAACCCAGGTATCTCAATGTTTGCGGCAGAGTGACGGTTGCAGGGTGCTTGACATTCATTCCATTTCTTGCATGGGACCTAAGCATGCACCCAAGGACAAATATTTGATTTTCCAACCAATTTATATGCACGTGAGCATGTGCATGTAGTTAAAACTTGAATTATGCACATAAATGCATTGAAAACTCAATGCATAAAAATGACCAAACGAACCCCGAAAAATCACAAAAATAACACAATACTCCTGTTGTTCTATGTTGACATGAGAAAAAATTTGAAAGCAATAAGAGGCAATGGATATTATTTCACCCCCAAAGTTGGGGCAGTCCCTACCAAAACCATCATGCTTGTTGTGAAGAGCTCTGGTTTGTGAGAAGCATATACCCAAACCTGCCCCAAATGGGACAAAATAATTACCACGGCATGTTGATGCCGCTCCATGATAGCATGCCAAGTTTCATGAATTTCAGACGAGTTTTGGATTTACTAGAATTTAAAAATCAGGTATCTCAATGTTTGCGGCCGAATGATGGTGGTAGGGTATTTGACATTCATTCCCATTTCTTGCATGGGACCTAAGCATGCACCCAAGGACAAAGATTTGAATTTTCAACCAATTTATATGCACGGGAGCATGTGCATGTAGTTCAAATTTGAATTATGCACATAAATGCATTGAAAACTCACTTTATGCATAAAAATGTCCAAACGAACACTGAATAATTCCAATTCTTTTATGATTACTACAGATAAAAGGTCTAGCAATTCAAACATCATCCATGGCCGCGGTGACCCCATTATGTAATTCAAATCAAGATGAAAAATCAAGTGGATCCCACACAGTTTATTATTACCAACCGTGTGAGATGCAGCACAAAATATCTTGGAGCACCATCGGAGTGTAGTACGCATACGGCTTACGTGAGAAGGTGCGACGGCTACAGTCCACAGCCCGCTCTGAATAAGGGACCGTATCTGATGACACTTTGCGCGCCAGTTTTTTGGCTGAAGCGATTCCAAATTTTCGGCTTCCGCGGAAATATCTACCTCCATGCCCCCTCCTCTTACCAAAAGCCACATTTCCCCTCTTTCTGCCTTCCTTTCCAAGTTGAAACCTTCACTCCTTGCTTGTAGCGGCGCCGCCTCCTCGTCGGCGACCATCCTTCACGCTGGTCGGCCTCGCCTATCCAGGCAGGTAATCCACACCCAACCCCCATCCTCCTCCTCCTCCTTCCACATCCCACTGCCCCGACCGCCTGCGCGAGCGCGACACCGTCCACCCAAATCACCGACCCCTCCACCAAATAAGCGCTGGCCTAAGCCATGGTGCATGCAGTATAGCCAGGACCTCAAGGAGCATTTGGCAGCGGAGAAGCAAATCGCGGCCGCACGCGCAGATGAGGTCACGATGGCTGCCATTCGTGCAGACCCCCGGATCTTGGAGGAGCACCTCGCCGTCGGGGTCACCATTAATGCCTCGCGCGCCTACGCCACGACGCAGCTGGCTGCTTTAAATGACAGTTCATGGCATTTTCTCGAGGCCACCGTCGGTTCCTTCAACGAAGACTACGAGGTGTTTTCTTAGTGTGCACGTGCTTACCTCATCTCGAGAGCCAGCAGGTTCATGCCTGGAGCGGCTCAGGCAACTCACCACTACAACGAGGACACCCACGATGCGGAGGCCTCGCCCTCTTCCATGTCGAAGGATCCAATCGTCATCGATATCTCCGACAATGAGGAGTAGCTTGTCTTATTAGGTCACTATAAGGACCCATGTTTAGTTTTCTAGCTACTGCCTTTCCTCAATAAATTCTAGTGAATTGTGCTATCTACTTTTACCATGCAATCTTCTACTATATTGTATATGTTCTATATGTCGTGCAATGTGGTGTTCAACTAACTTCTTGGTTCAATTCTGCAAATGTGATGTTCAATTCTTCAAGGTGCAATATTTCCAAGTTGTTAAGCATGCGTGGTTTGGTTAACTGTTTGATCTTCTATTAGGAGTATGTTATATTGTTCAATTGGTGTTTAGTTAATTGCTTGATTCATTTGTTGTGGCTTGGTTCACTTGTTGTTGTGTTTAGTTAACTACTTGGTTCAATTTTGCAATGCGATGTTCAATTGGTGTGGCTGCATTCTGTTATTGTATACCATGTGAGGAATAAATTGAATTTGGTTGTACTAAATACATGAGAAACAAATACAATTCCTATATTTCCAAGTTGTTAAGCATGCTTGGTTTGGTTAACTATCTGATCTTCTATTAGGAGTATGTTATATTGTGCAATGTGGTGCTCAGTTAACGTTTGGTTCATTTGTTGTGGTGTTTAGTTAACTGCTTGGTTCAATTCTGCAATGCGATGTTCAATTGTTGTGGCTGCATTCTCTAAGTGTATACCATGTGAGGAATAAATCGAATTTGGCTGCACTTAATACATGAGAAACATATACAAGTGCTATATTTCCCAATTCTTAATCATGCTTGGTTTGGATAAATGCGTTTCCCATGTGGCTTGAATTAATCTGATGAATATGCAATGTGCTTATTTTTCATCAACATATTTTACTGATAGCATGTGAACCCCTACTTAACCCGATGACTAACTACCTTATATGTGTTGCAGGGGAACAATGGGAAGCACTGAGGTTTACAAGATGGTACTAACTATTATACCTTGCCTTTTTGTATTCCTTTGCCCCATTTCCAATATAGAGAAGATATTTATGCACATCCTTGTTTTCAGGCTTCACTAATGATTACCTCTCAAACCACCTCTATGGTCAGGAGGCGATGAACATTTTCATACAACACCCACGGTTCAATATTGAAGTGTTCTTGAAGAGGTCGAAGGATGGACGATCAATCATCCACATGCACTGGCCTAAAGTTGCAAAGACCTTCAACATGAATGAAGGCTCAATATTGTCCTTCCGCTTCAGTAGTATTCCAGATGAGATGCATCTCTCTATGTACCGCCTATGATGCTAATTTCGAAAGGTTCTAAATGTTTCATGTGAAACTTGCTGGTAGTGCACTTGTGTAATGGGGTGGCTGAGTGCTGAAGCTATATCATGTTGTACTATGATGTATTTCAATTATGAAATCATGCTTCCTTAATATGGAAATGGAATATATTATGTGCTTAATATGAATGTCAATTAGATTAGTAAATGGATTATTAATAATAGGGTAATTAGCCCACTAATTATCCAATTAGCTTGTTAATTGGGTTTTCCTATTGCAAATGGTTCATGAGAAAACACCGTGGGCGATGACCTCACGCAACGCACACAGTTTCTATGAATAAACCATGTTGGATCAATGAACAATCACACACAACATTCTATTGAAAACTGTTTGCGTTGCGCCACCTTGCGCAAACGTTTTCCTTGGAGTGAATGTGTGGGATGTATATACAAACGGAAACGTTTAGCGGTGACTGACAGTGTGGGATGTACTTATGACCGGAAATGATTTTGCCTGTACAATTGTATTTTTTGACCACTACTCTACGTATTTCTGTATTGAGTGCTCGCCGGTCGCACACGACCTCATTTTTCCGAGCGTGTGTGCCATGATAGAATATCCCCGACGGTTTCTGGGTCATGTGGAAGGACCCCCCCCCCTATCGCCCACACTCATTTGGCGACGGTTCCGAATGCCGTCACGAAAATGAAGGAAATATGCCCTAGAGGCAATAATAAATTTGTTATTTATATTTCCTTATATCATGATAAATGTTTATTATTCATGCTAGCATTGTATTAACCGGAAACTTAGTACATGTGTGAATACATAGACAAACAAAGTGTCACTAGTATGCCTCTACTTGACTAGCTTGTTGAATCAAAGATGGTTAAGTTTCCTAACCATAGACATGAGTTGTCATTTGATTAACGGGATCACATCATTAGAAAATGATGTGATTGATTTGACCCATTCTGTTAGCTTAGCACTTGATCATTTAGTTTTACTGCTACTACTTTCTTCATGACTTATACATGTTCCTATGACTATGAGCTTATGCAACTCACGAATACCGGAGGAACACCTTGTGTGCTAGCAAATGTCACAATGTAACTGGGTGATTATAAAGATGCTCTACAGGTGTCTCCGAAAGTGTTTATGGTGTTGGCATAGATCAAGAATAGGATTTGTCACTCCGAGTGTCGGAGAGGTATCTCTGGGCCCTCTCGGTAATGCACATCACTATAAGCCTTGCAAGCAATGTAACTAATAAGTTAGTTACGGGATAGTGCATTACGGAATGAGTAAATATACTTGCCAATAATGAGATTCAACTAGGTATTGAGATACCGACGATCAAATCACGGGCAAGTAACATACCGATGACAAAAGGAACAACGTATGGTGTTATGCGGTTTGACCGATAAAGATCATCATAGAATATGTAGGAACCAATATGACCATCCAGGTTCCGCTATTGGTTATTGAATGGAGATGAGTCTTGGTCATGTCTACATAGTTCTCGAACTCGTAGGGTCCGCACGCTTAACGTTCAGTGACGATCGGTATTATGAGTTTATGAGTTTTGATGTACTGAAGGTAGTTCGGAGTCCCAGATATGATCACAGACATGAGGAGGAGTCTCGAAATGGTCAAGACATAAATATCGATATATTGGAAGCCTATATTTGGACATCGGAATAGTTCCGGGTGAAGTCGGGATTTTACAGGAGTACCGAGAGGTTACGGGAACCCCGCGGTAAGTGTATGTGCCTTATTGGGCCATAGTGAAGAGAGAAAGAGGAGACGAGGGCAGGCCGCGCGCCCCCTCTCCTTCTGGTCCAAATTGGACTAGGAGGGGAGGGGCGGCGCGCCCCCCTTTCCTTCCCCCCTCTCTCTCGTTCCTTCTCTCCTAGTCCAACTAGGGAAGGGGGGAATCCTACTCCCGGTGGGAGTAGGACTCCCCTTGGGGCGCGCCTAGGAGGCCGGCCTCCTCCCCCTCCTCCACTCCTTTATATACGGGGGTGGGGGGCACCGCATAGACACACAAGTTGATCATTGATCTCTTAGCCGTTTGCTGTGCTCCCCTCCACCATAATCCACCTCGGTCATATCATAGCAGTGCTTAGATGAAGCCCAGCGTCGGTAACTTCATCATCATCGTCATCACGCCGTCGTGCTGACGGAACTCTCCTACGAAGCTCTACTGGATCGTGAGTAGATGGGACGTCACCGAGCTGAACGTGTGCAGATCGTGGAGGTGTCGTATGTTCGATACTACGATCGGTCGATCGTGAAGACGTATGACTACATCAACCGCGTTGTCATAACGCTTCCGCTTACGGTCTACGAGGGTACCTGGATGGCACTCTGCCCTCTCATTGCTATACATCACCATGATCTTGCATGTGCATAGGATTTTTTTAAAATACTACGTTCCCCAAAAGTGGCATCATGAGCCAGGTTTATGCGTAGATGTTATATGCACGAGTAGAACACAAGTGAGTTGTGGATGATACTGGTCATACTGCTTACCAGCATGTCATACTTTGAGTCGGCGGTATTGTTGGATGAAGCGGCCCAGACCGACATTACGCGTACGCTTACGCGAGACTGGTTCTACCGACGTGCTTCGCACACAGGTGGCTGACAGGTGTCAGTTTCTCCAACTTTAGTTGAATCAAGTGTGGCTATGCCCGATCCTTGTGAAGGTTAAAACAACACATACTTGACGAAACATCATTGTGGTTTTAATGCGTAGATAAGAACGGTTCTTGCTCAGCCCGTAGCAGCCACGTAAAACTTGCAACAACAAAGTAGAGGACATCTAACTTGTTTTTGCAGGGCATGTTGTGATGTGATATGGTCAAGACATGATACTGAATTTTATTGTATGAGATGATCATGTTTTGTAACAGAGTTATCGGCAACTGGCAGGAGCCATATAGTTGTCGCTTTATTGTATGAAATGCAATCGCCATGTAATTGCTTTACTTTATCACTAAGCAGTAGCTATAGTCGTAGAAGCAATAGTTGGCAAGACGACAATAATGCTACGATGGAGATATGATCAACATAAGATGTTCACCATTGAAAACTACTCCATCTCACGTGATGATTGGACATGGTTTAGTTGATATGGATCATGTGATCACTTAGATGATTAGAGGGATGTCTATCTAAGTGGGAGTTCTTAAGTAATTTGATTAATTGAACTTTAATTTATCATGAACTTAGTAACTGATAATATTGTGCATGTCTATGTTGTTGTAGATAGATGGCCCATGTTATTGTTCCGTTGAATTTTAATGCGTTCCTAGAGAAATCTAAGTTGAAAGATGATGGTAGCAACTACACAGACTCTCATCGTTGTAACTCTTTACGACGAACTCTTTATCACCTGCATAATCGAGAAACATTTCCTTAGTCATCCAGTAACTAAGGATAATCTTGACCACTGTCCAGTGATCTACTCCTAGATCACTTTTGTACCTCCTTGTCTAACTCATGATAAGGTACACAACAGGTTTGGTACACAGCATGGCATACTTTATAGAACCTATGGCTGAGGCATAGGGAATGACTTCCATTCTTTCTCTATCTTCTGCCGAGGTCGGGCTTTGAGTCTTACTCAACTTCATACCTTACAACTCAGGCAAGAACTCCTTCTCTGACTGATCCATTTTGAACTACTTCAAAAAACTTGTTAAGGTATGTACTCATTGAAAAAACTTATCAAGCAACTCGATGTATCTCTATAGATCTTGATGCTCAATATGTAAGCAGCTTCACTGAGGTCTTTCTTTGAAAAAACACATTTCAAACACTCCTTTATGCTTTCCATAAAATTCTACATCATTTCTGATCGACAATATGTCATTCACATATACTTATCAGAAAGGCTGTAGTGCTCCCACTCACTTTCTTGTAAATACAGGCTTCATCGCAAGTCTGTATAAAACTATATGCTTTGATCAACTTATCAAAGCGTATATTCCAACTTCGAGATACTTGCACCAGTCCATAGATGGATCGTGGAGCTTGCACACTTTGTTAGCACCTTTAGGATCGACAAAACCCTCTGGGCATCATATACAACTCTTGTTTGAGATATGCATTCAGGAATGCAGTTTTGACATCCATTTGCTAGATTTCATACTCATAAAATGCGGCAATTGCTAACATGATTCAGACAGACTTAAGCATCGCTACAGGTGAGAAAGTCTCATCGTAGTCAACTCCTTGAACTTGTCGAAAACCTTTCGCAACAAGTGGAGCTTTGTAAACAGTAACATTACCGTCAGCGTCGGTCTTCCTCTTGAAGATCCATTTATTTTCGATGGCTTGCCGATCATCGGGCAAGTCAACCAAAGTCCACACTTTGTTCTCATACATGGATCCCATCTCAGATTTCATGGCCTCAAGCCATTTTGCGGAATCTGAGATCATCATTGCTTCCTCATAGTTTGTAGGTTCATCATGGTATAGTAACATGACTTCCAGAACTGGGTTGCCATACCACTCTGGCGCGGAACGCACTCTGGTTGATCTACGAAGTTCAGCATAAACTTGATCTAAAGTTTCATGATCATCATCATTAGCTTTCTCACTAATTAGTGTGGGAATCACTAGAACTAGTTTTTGTGATGTACTACTTTCCAATTTGGGAGAAGGTACAATTACCTCATCAAGTTCCACTTTCCTCCCACTCACTTCTTTCGAGAGAAACTCCTTCTCTAGAAAAGATCCATTCTTAGCAACGAATATCTTGCCTTCAGATCTGTGATAGAAGGTGTACCCAACGGTCTCTTTTGGGTATCCTATGAAGTCACATTTATTCGACTTGGGTTCGAGCTTATCAGGTTGAAGCTTTTTCACATAAGCATCGCAACCCCAAACTTTAAGAAACGACAACGTTGGTTTCTGGCCAAACCACAGTTCATAAGGCGTCGTCTCAACGGATTTAGATGGTGCCCTTATTAAACGTGAATGCAGCTGTCTCTAATGCATAACCCAAAATGATAGTGGTAAATCAGTAAGAGACATCATAGATCGCACCATATCTAATAAAGTACGGTTACGACGTTCGGACACACCATTACGCTGTGGTGTTCCGGGTGGCGTGAGCTGTGAAACTATTCCACATTGTTTTAAATGAAGACCAAACTCGTAACTCAAATATTCACCTCCACGGTCCGATCATAGAAACTTTATTTTCTTGTTACGATGATTCTCTACTTCACTATGAAATTCTTTGAACTTCTCAAATGTTTCAGACTTGTGCTTCGTCATGTAGATATACTCATATCTGCTCAAATCATCGGTGCAGGTCAGAAAATAATGATACCTGCTGCGAGTTTCAACACTCATCGGTCCACATACATCAGTATTTATGATTTCTAACAAATCTGTTGCTCGCTCCATTGTTCCGGAGAACAAAATTTTAGTCATCTTGCCCATGAGGCATGGTTCGCAAGCACCAAGTGATTCATAATCAAGTGATTCCAAAAAGTCCATCACTATGGAGTTTCTTCATGCGTTTTACACCAATATGACCTAAACGGCAGTGCCACAAATAAGTTGCACTATCGTTATTAACCTCGCATCTTTTGGCTTCAATACTATGAATATGTGTATCACTACGATCGAGATTCAACAAACTATTTTCATTGGGTGTATGACCATCGAAGGCTTTATTCATGTAAACATAATAACAATTATTCTATGACTTTAAATGAATAACCGTATTGCAACAAACATGATCAAATCATATTTATGCTCAACGCAAATGCCAAATAACATTTATTTAGGTTCTACACTAATCCCGAAAGTATAGGGAGTGTGCAATGATGATCATATCAATCTTGGAACCACTTCCAACACACATCGTCACTTCACCTTTAACTAGTCTCTATTCATTCTGCAACTCTCGTTTCAAGTTACTAATTTTAGCAACTGAATTGGTATCAAATACCCACGGGTTGCTATGAACACAAGTAAAATACACATCAATAATTTGTATATCAAATATATCTTTGTTCACTTTGCCATCCTTCTTATCCGCCAAGTATCTAGGGCCGTTCCACTTCCAGTGACCATTTCCTTTGAAGTAGAAGCACTTAGTTTCAGGCTTGAGTTTAGCTTTGGGTTTCTTCACGGAAGTGACAACTTGCTTGTCATTCTTCTTGAAGTTCCCCTTCTATCCCTTTGCCCTTTACTTGAAATAAGTGGTCTCGTTTAACCATCAACACTTGATGCTCTGTCTTGATTTCTACCTTCGCCGATTTCAGCATCGCGAAGAGCTCGGGAATTACTTTCTTTATCCATTGAATATTATAGTTCATCACGAAGTTCTACTAACTTGGTGATAGTGACTAGAGAACTTTGTAAATTACTATCTTATCTGGAAAATTAACTCCCACTTGATTCAAGAAATTGTAGTACCCAGACAATCTGAGCACATGCTCACTGGTTGAGCTATTCTCCTCCAACTTGTAGGCAATGTACTATCAGAGGTCTTATACCTCTCGAGATGGGCATGAGTATGAAATACTAATTTCAACTCCTGGAATATCTCATATGCTCCGTGGCATTCAAAACATTTTTGAAGTCCCGGTTCTAAGCCGTAAAGTATGGTTCACTAAATTATCAAGTAGTCATCATACCGAGCTTTTCTCAAAACGTTCATAACGTCTGCATCTGCTCCTACAATAGGTCTGTCACCTAGCGGTGCATAAGGAAATAATTCTTCTATGCAGCAATGAGGAAAATCCTCAGATCATGGAACAAGTCCGCATCATTGCTACTAACATCTTTCAACTTAGTTTTCTCTAGGAACATATAAAACCAAACGGGGAGCTACGTCGCGAGCTATTGATCTACAACATAGATATGCTAATACTACCATGACTAAGTTCATGATAAATTAAAGTTCAATTAATCATATTACTAAAGAACTCCCACTTAGATAAACATCCCTCTAGTCATCTAAATGATCACGTGATCCAAATCAACTAAACCATGTCCGATCATCACGTGAGATGGAGTAGTTTTCAATGGTGAACATCGTATGTTGATCGTATCTACTATATGAATCATGCTCGACCTTTTGGTCTCCAGTGTTCCGAGGCCATGTCTGTACATGCTAGGCTCGTCAAGTATAACCCGAGTATTCAGCGTGTGCAAAACTGGCTTACACCCGTTGTATGTGAACGTAGAGCTTATCACACCCGATCATCACGTGGTGTCTCGGCACGACGACCTTTCGCAACAGTGCATTCTCAGGGAGAATACTTGTACCTTGAAATTTTGTAAGGGATCATCTTATAATGCTACCGCCGTACTAAGCAAAATAAGAAGCATAATATGATGAACATCACATGCAATCAAAATATGTGACATGATATGGCCATCATCATCTTGTGCTTTTGATTACCATCTCCAAGGCACCGTCATGATCACCATCGTCACCGGCGCGACACCTTGATCTCCATCGTAGCATCGTTGTCGTCTCGCTAACTATTGCTTCCACGACTATTGCTACCACTTAGTGATAAAGTAAAGCAATTACATGGCGATTGTATTTTATACAATAAAGCGACAACCATATGGCTCCTGCCAGTTGCCAATAACTTTACAAAACATGATCATCTCATACAATAACGTATCACTCATCATGTCTTGACCATATCACATCACAACATGCCCTGCGAAAACAAGTTAGACGTCCTCTACTTTGTTGTTGTAAGTTTTACTTGGCTGCTATGGGCTTAGCAAGAACCGTTCTCACCAACGCATACAAAAACCACAACGGTTTTTCGTCAAGTATCTATTGTTTTAACCTTCACAAGGACCGGGCGTAGCCACACTTGATTGAACTAAACTGAGAGAGACAGACACCCGCCAGTCACCTTTAAGCAAAGAGTGCTCATGACGATGAAACTAGTCTTGCGTAAGCGTACGCATAATGTCGGTTCGGGCCGCTTCATCTCACAATACCGCCGAACCAAAGTATGACATGCTGGTAAGCAGTATGACTAGTATCGTCCACAACTCACTTGTGTTCTACTCGTGAATATCATCTACGCATAGACCTGGCTCATGATGCCACTTTTGGGGAACGTAGTATTTCAAAATTTTCCTACGATCACGCAAGATCTATCTACCAGATGCATAGCAACGAGAGGGGAGAGTGTGTCTACGTACCCTCGTAGACTGGGAGTGGAAGCGTCTAGTGACGCGGTTGATGTAGTCAAACTTTCTTCGCGATCCAACCGATCAAGCACCGAACGTACGGAGCCTCCGCGTTCAGCACACGTTCAGCTTGATGACGTCCCACGAGCTCTTGATCCAGTAAAACCTCGTGGGAGAGTTTCGTCAGCACGACGGTGTGGTGACGGAAATGATGAAGTTACCGTCGCAGGGCTTCACCTAAGCACTGCAACGGTATGACCGAGGTGTGTTTCTGTGGAGGGGGGCACCGCACACGGCTAGAACAATGTTTCTTTTGTGTGTTTGGGTGCCCCATGCCCCCATATATAAAGGAGCAAAGGGGAGGTGCGGCCAGGCCAAGTGGCGCGCCAACGGAGTAGGATTCCTACTCCTAGTAGGAATAGGAACCCCCTTTTCCTACTCCTACTAGGAGTAGGAAAGGAAAGGGGAAGAGGAGAAGGAAAGAAGAGGTGGCGCCTCCCCCCTTTTCCTAGTCCAACTAGGAACCCTAGGGGGTGCGGGTAGCCCTATGGGCTGCCCCTCCCTTTCCCTCATAGGCCCACTATGGCCCATACTCCCTTCGGGGGGTTCCGGTAACCCCCTCCGGCACTCCGGTTAAATCCGAAACTTTTCCGAAACACTTCCGGTGTCCGAATATAGTCGTCCAATGTATCAATCTTTACGTCTCGGACATTCCGAGACTCCTCGTCATGTCCGTGATCTCACCCAGCACTCCAAACTACCTTCAGTAGATCAAAACTCATAAACTCATAATACCGATCGTCATCAAACGTTAAGCGTGCGGACCCTACGGGTTCGAAAACTATGTAGACATGACCAAGACTCATCTCCGGTCAATAACCAATAGAGGAACCTGGATGCTCATATTGGCTTCTACATATTCTACGAAGATCTTTATCGGTCAAACCGCATAACAACATACGTTGTTCCTTGTGTCATCTGTATGTTACTTGCCCGAGATTCGATCATCGGTATCTCAATACCTAGTTCAATCTCGTTACCGACAAGTCTCTTTACTCGTTCCGTAATTCATCATCTCGTGAGTAACTTATTAGTCATAAGCTTGCAAGGCTTATTATGATGTGTATTACCGAGAGGGCCCAGAGATACCTCTCCGAAATTCGAAGTGACAAATCCTATTCTTGATCTATGCCAAGACCACAAATACCTTCGGAAACACCTGTAGAGCATCTTTATAATCACCCAGTTACGTTGTGACATTTGATAGCACACAAGGTGTTCCTCCAGTATACGGGAGTTGCATAATCTCATAGTCATAGGAACATGTATAAGTCATGAAGAAAGCTATAGCAGTAAAACTAAACGATCATATTGCTAAGCTAACGGATGGGTCTTGTCCATCACATCATTCTCCTAATGATGTGATCCCGTTGATCAAATAACAACTCATGTCTATGGCTAGGAAACATAACCATCTTTGATCAATGAGCTAGTCTAGTAGAGGCATACTAGGGACACTCTGTTTTGTCTATGTATTCACACACGTACTAAGTTTCCGTTTAATACAATTCTAGCATGAATAATAAACATTTATCACGATATAAGGAAATAAATAATAACTTTATTATTGCTTCTAGGGCATATTTCCTTCAGATACTTTCTCGCCTGTAGTGATGCTTAAGTCGATCTGTCCGAATCATGTTAGCAATTGCCGCATTTTATGATTATGAAATTTGGCAAATGGTTGTCAAAACTGCATTCCTTATTGGATACCTCAAAGAGGAGTTGTATATGATTCAACCAGGAGGTTTTGTCGATCCTAAAGGTGCTAACAAAGTGTGTAAGCTCCAGCGATCCATCTATGGACTGGTGCAAGAATCTCAGAGTTGGAATATACGCTTTGATGAGGTGATCAAAGCATATGGTTTTATACAGACTTTTGGAGAAGCCTGTATTTACAAGAAAGTGAGTGGGAGCTCTGTAGCGTTCCTGATATTATATGTGGATGACATATTATTGATCGGAAATGATATAGAATTTCTGGATAGCATAAAAGGATACTTGAATATAAAAATCAATGAAGGACCTCGGTGAAGCTGCTTATATATTAAGCATCAAGATCTATAGAGATAGATCAAGACGCTTAACTGGACTTTCACAAAGCACATACCTTGATAAAGTTTTGAAGAAGTTCAAAATGGATCAGTCGAAGAAATGGTTCTTGCCTGTGTTACAAGGTGTGAAGCTGAGTAAGACTCAATGCCCGACCACTGTAGAAGATAGAGAGAAAATGAAAGGTGTTCCCTATGCTTCAGCCATAGGCTCTATCATGTATTCAATGTTGTGTACCAGACCTGATGTGTGCCTTGCTATAAGTTTAGCAGGGAGGTACCAAAGTAATCCAGGAGTGGATCACTGGACAGCTGTCAAGAACATCCTGAAATACCTGAAAAGGACTAAGGATATGTTTCTCGTTTATGGAGGTGACAAAGAGCTTGTCGTAAATGGTTACGTCGATGCAAGCTTTGACACTGATCCGTATGACTCTAAGTCACAAACCGGATACGTGTTTATATTGAACGGTGGAGCTGTCAGTTGGTGCAGTTCTAAACAAAGCGTCATGGCGGGATCTACATGTGAAGCGGAATACATAGCTGCTTTGGATCTAGGTGTCATACCTAGTGCATCAGGACCAATGAAAATCTTTTGTGATAATACTGGTGCAATTGCCTTGGCAAAGGAATCCAGATTTCACAAGAGAACCAAGCACATCAAGAGACGCTTCAATTCCATCCGCGATCAAGTCAAGGAGGGAGACATAGAGATTTGCAATATACATACGGATCTGAATGTTGCAGACCCGTTGACTAGGCCTCTCTCACGAGAAAAACACGATCAACACCAAGACTCCATGGGTGTTAGAATCATTATTAAGTAATCTAGATTATTGACTCTAGTGCAAGTGGGAGACTGAAGGAAATATGCCCTAGAGGCAATAATAAATTTGGTATTTATATTTCCTTATATCATGATAAATGTTTATTATTCATGCTAGAATTGTATTAACCGGAAACTTAGTACATGTGTGAATACATAGACAAACAAAGTGTCACTAGTATGCCTCTACTTGACTAGCTCGTTGAATCAAAGATGGTTAAGTTTCCTAACCATAGACATGAGTTGTCATTTGATTAACGGGATTGATACGTCTCCAACATATCTATAATTTTGTATTGTTCCATGATATTATTTCTGATGTTTTGGATGTTTAATGGGCTTTGTTATACACTTTTATATTATTCTTGGGACTAACCTATTAACCCAAAGGCCCAGTCCAAATTGTTGTTTTTGGCCTATTTCAAGGTTTTACAGAAAAGGAATATCAAACGGAGTCCAAACGGATGAAACTTCGGGAGAGATATTTTTGGAGCAAAATACACACGGGAGACTTGAGAAACATGGAGTAGGGCACACGTGGCGTCCACGAGGATGGGGGACGCGCCCCTCCTATAGGGCACGCCCCCTGCCTCGTGGGCCCCACTTTTGGCCCCTGGTGCCCTCCTTCCTCCTATATATATATACGTACCCTGAAACCATCAGAACAATAGAAATATCGGGAGTTCCGCCGCCGAAAGACTCTGTTGCCACCAAAAACCAATCTAGACCCTGTTCCGGCACCCTGTCGGAGGGGGAATCCCTCTCCGGTGGCTATCTTCATCATCCCGATGCTCTCCATGACGAGGAGGGAGTAGTCCACCCTCGGGGCTGAGGGTATGTACCAGTAGCTATGTGTTTGATCTCTATCTCTCTCGTGTTCTTGAGATGGCACGATCTTGATGTATCGCGAGCTTTGCTATTATAGTTGGATCTTATGATGCTTCTCCCCCTCTACTCTCTTGTAATGAATTGAGTTTTCCCTTTGAAGTTATCTTATAGGATTGAGTCTTTAAGGATTTGAGATCACTTGATGTATATCTTGCATGTGTTTATCTGTGGTGACAATGGGATATCACGTGATGCACTTGATGTATGTTTTGGTGATCAACTCACGGGTTCCGTGACCTTGGGAATCTATGAATAGGGATTGGCACACGTTTTCATCTTGACTCTCCGGTAGAAAATTTGGGGCACTCTTGAAGTACTTTGTGTTGGTTGAATAGATGAATCTGAGATTGTGTGATGGATATCGTATAATCATGCCCACGGATACTTGAGGTGACAATGGAGTAACTAGGTGACATTAGGGTTTTGGTTGATTTGTGTCTTAAGGTGTTATTCTAGTACGAACTCTATGATAGATTGAACGGAAAGAATAGCTTCGTGTTATTTTATTATAGACTCTTGAATAGATCGATCAGAAAGGATAACTTTGAGGTGGTTTCGTACCCTACCATAATCTCTTCGTTTGTTCTCCGCTATTAGTTACTTTGGAGTGACTCTTTGTTGCATGTTGAGGGATAGTTATATGATCCAGTTATATTATTATTGTTGAGAGAACTTCCACTAGTGAAAGTATGAACCCTAGGCCTTGTTTCTACACATTGCAACACCGTTTATGCTCACTTTTACCTTGAGTTACCTTGCTGTTTTTGTATTTTCTTATTACAAAAACCTATATCTATCATCCATATTGCACTTGTATCACCATCTCTTCGCCGAACTAGTGCACCTATACATTTTACCATTGTATTGGGTGTGTTGGGGACACAAGAGACTCTTTGTTATTTGGTTGCAGGGTTGTTTGAGAGAGACCATCTTCATCCTACGCCTCCCGCGGATTGATAAACCTTAGGTCATCCACTTGAGGGGAATTTGCTACTATCCTACAAACCTCTGCACTTGGAGGCCCAACAACGTCTACAAGAAGAAGGTTGTGTAGTATACATCAAGCTCATTTCTGGCGCCGTTGCCGGGGAGGCTTAAGCAAAAGTCATATACCAATTACCTATCACAAACCCTTATCCTTTGCATTACATTTATTTGCCTCTCGTTTTCCTCTCCCCCACTCCACCCTTGCCATTTTATTTGCCCTTCTTTTGCCGTGTGTTTATCGTTCGCTTGCTTCTTGTCTGCTTGTGTGTTGGATTACCTGCTTGTCACTATGGCTCTCCCTATCAGTGTTGACCCCCACCTCAAGAGGCTGTAGGAGATTGAAAACAATGTTAGACATTTTATGACTATACAATTTTAGCACATTGATTTCTTCAGAAATGAGCTTAAATAATAGAAAACTTTTACGAAATATATGAATAAAGACCTTGATGATATGTCTAAGGAATTTTCTAGGTTGAAATCTCAGTTTGCTCATCTTGAGAACTTAATAGCTCAAATTTCGAATAAACTGTCCACCTAAGTTAATAAGATGGCTGCTAAACCTGAAGATAATGAAAATAAAGTTGAAGATCAGAAATTTATTGATGTGTCTCCTATTAGATCCTTGTTTTCTAGTATGAATCTTGATAAAGATAGGATTGGAGATGAGTCTACGTTAATGTGTCCCAATGATTCGGAGTTTTCAGATCTTGATGCTAAAATTGTTAAAAGTGGGATTGAAGAGATTAAAACTTTGCATAGTGATGAACCCACTACTTTGGATTTCAAGGGATTCAATTATGATAATTTCTCTTTGATTGATTGTATTTCCTTGTTGCAATCCGTACTAAACTCTTCTCATGCTTATAGTCAAAATAAAGCTTTTACCAAACACAAAGTTGATGCTTTGATGCAATCTTATGAAGAAAAACTTGAATTAGAAGTTTCTATCCCTAGAAAGCTTTATGATGAGTGGGAACCTACTATTAAAATTAAAATTAAAGATCATGAATGCTTTGCTTTGTGTGATTTGGGTGCAAGTGTTTCCATTATCCCAAAAACTTTGTGTGACTTGTTAGGTTTCCAGGAGCTTGATGATTGTTCTTTAAATTTGCATCTTGCGAAATCTACCATTAAGGAACCTATGGGAAGGATTAATGATGTTCTTATTGTTGCCAATAGGAATTATGTGCCCGTAGATTTCATTGTTCTTGATATAGATTGCAATCCTTCATGTCCTATTATTCTTGGTAGACCTTTCCATAGAACGACTGGTGCAATTATTGATATGAAGGAAGGAAATATTAGATTCCAATTTCCATTAAGGAAAGGCATGGAACACTTTCCTAGAAAGAAAATTAAATTACCATATGAATCTATTATATGAGCCACTTATGGATTGCCTTCCAAAGATGGCAATACCTAGATCTATCCATGTATCGTGCCTAGCTAGGGGCGTAAAACGATAGCGCTTGTTGGGAGGCAACCCAATTTTATATTTTTTGTTTTTTCTTCCGTTTAGGAATAAATATTGCATCTAGCTTCTATTTGGATGTGGTTTTGTGTTTTAATTAGTGTTTGTGCCAAGTAGAACCTTTTGGAAGACTTGTGTTAAGTTTACAGGATCTTGCTGTGAAAAAACAGAATCGTTAGCGCTCGCTAGAATGGTCACGAGATTTTACAGGAGTGTGCTATTTAGTTGATTCTTTTTGAAGATAATTAATAGAAAAATTCCTCACGTTTACCAATTTATTTTAAAAAATGGAGTTGCAGAAGTATGCGAAAGTTACAGATTACTACAGACTGTTCTGTTTTTGACAGATTCTGTTTTTCGTGTGTTGTTTGCTTATTTTGATGAACCTATGAGTAGTATTGGGGAGTATGAATCATAGAGAAGTTGGAATATAGTAGATTTAACACCAATATAAACAAAGAATGAGTTCATTACAGTACCTTTGAATAGTGGTTTGTTTTCTTATACTAACGGAGCTCACGAGATTTTTGTCTAAGTTTTGTGTTGTGAAGTTTTCAAGTTTTGAGTATTGCTTTGATGGACTATGGAACGAAGAGTGGCAAGAGCCTAAGCTTGGGGATGCCCAAGGAACCCCAAGGTAAAATTCAAGGACAACCAACAGCCTAATCTTGGGGATACCCCGGGAAGGCATCCCCTCTTTCGTCTTCATCTATCGGTAACTATACTCGGAGCTATATTTTTATTCACCACATGATATGTGTTTTACTTGGAGCGTCATGTATAACTTGAGTATTTGCTTGTTAGTTTGGCACAATTATCCTTGCTCTACACACATTTTTGAGAGAGATGAATACGGCCTAGGAATTGTTAGAACACTCTATGTGCTTAACTTATATCTTTTGAGTTGAATAGTTTTTGCTCTAGTGCTTCACTTATATCTTTTAGAGCACGGTGGTAATTTTATTTTGTAGAAATTGTTGATCTCTCATGCTTCACTTATAACCTTTTGAGAGTCTATTAAAACAGCATGGTAATGTGCTTTGTCTATAAAACTAGCCTTCACATGATAGGCATCCAAGATCAATGTAGTAAAAACTTTCATACTAAGTGCATTGAATATGAAGAGAAGTTGGATGCTTGATAATTGTTTTGAGATATGAGGATAGTGATATTAGAGTCATGCTAGTGGAGTTATTATGAAATTGAGAAATACTTGTGTTAAACTTAGTGATTCCCGTAACATGCACGTATGGTGAACCACTATGTGATGAAGTTAGAGCATGAGGTATTTGTAGAGTGTCGTCCTTTGTGTGGAGGTCGGGGGCGCGCGATGGTTAACTCCTACCAACCTACCACCTAGGAGCATGCGTTGATTTCTTTGTTTTGATGACTCGTAAATTTTTGCAATAAGTATATGAATTCTTATGACTAATGTTGAGTCCATGGATATTACGCACTCTCACCCTTCCACCATTGCTAACCTCTCTTGTACCGCGCAACTTTCGCCGGTGCCATACACCCACTATATACCTTCCTCAAAATAGCCACCATATATCTTCCTCAAAACAGCCACCATACCTACCTATCATGGCATTTCCATAGCCATTCCGAGATATATTGCCACGCAACTTTCCACCGTTCTGTTCATATGACATGCTTCACATTGTCATATTGCCATGCATGATCATGTAGTTGACATCGTATTTGTGGCAAAGCCACCATGCATAATTTTTCATACATGTCACTCTTGATTCATTGCACATCCCGGTACACCATCGGAGGCATTCATATAGGGTCATACTTTGTTCCAGTATCGAGTTGTAATATCGAGTTGTAATATCGAGTTGTAAATCAATATAAGTGTGATGATCATCATTAGTAGAGCATTGTCCCATGTGAGGAAAGGCCGAATAAAAGAAAAGGCCCCTCCAAAAAAAGGAAAAAAGAAAAAGAAAGAAAGAAAAAGCGACAATTGCTACTATCTTTTTCCACACTTGTGCTTCAAAGTAGCACCATGTTCTTCATGATAGAGAGTCTCATGTTTAGTCACTTTCGTATACTAGTGGGAATTTTAATTATAGAACTTGGCTTGTATATTCCAGCGATGGGCTTCCTCAAATGCCCTAGGTCTTCGTGAGCAAGCAAGTTGGATGCACACCCACTTAGTTTCTTTTGTTGAGCTTTCATACATTTTTAGCTCTAGTGCATCCGTTGCATGGCATCCCTACTCACTCACATTGATATCTATTGATGGGCATCTCCATAGCCCGTTGATACGCCTAGTCGATGTGAAACTATCTCCCTCCTTTTGGTCTTCTCCACAACCACCATTCTATTCCACATAGTTCTATATCCATGGCTCACGCTCATGTATTGCGTGAAAGTTGAAAGGTTTGAAAGAATAGAGTATGAAAACAAGTGCTTGGCTGAAACCGGGGTTGTGCATGATATGAATATTTTGTGTGATGAAGAGGGAGCATAGCCGGACTATATCATTTTGTAGGGATAACTTTCTTTAGCCATAGTATTTTGAGAAGGCATGGTTGCTTTGTTAGTATGCTTGAAGTATTATTATTTCTTATGTAAATATAGAATTTTGTCTTGAATCTTTCAGATCTAAACATTCATGCCACAATTAAGAGAATTACATTGAAAAATATGTTGGTTAGCATTCCACATCAAAAATTCTGTTTTTATCATTTACCTACTCGAGGACGAGCAGGAATTAAGCTTGGGGATGCTGGATACGTCTCCAACGTATCTATAATTTTTTATTGTTCCATGATATTATTTATGATGTTTTGGATGTTTAATGGGCTTTGTTATACACTTTTATATTATTCTTGGGACTAACCAATTAACCCAAAGGCCCAGTCCAGATTGCTGTTTTTGCCTATTTGAGCGTTTTACAGAAAAGGAATATCGAACGGAGTCCAAACGGAATGAAACTTCGGGAGAGATATTTTTGGAGCAAGATACGCACGGGAGACTTCAGAACCACGGAGTAGGGCACACGTGGCGTCCACGAGGGTAGAGGGCGCCCCCCCTATAGGGCGCGCCCCCTGCCTCATGGGCCCCACGTTTGGCCCCCAGTGCCCTCCTTCCTCCTATATATACCTGCGTAGCCCGAAACCATCAGAACAACACAAAGATCGGGAGTTCCACCGCCGAAAGCCTCTGTTGGCACCAAAAACCAATCTAGACCCTGTTCCGGCACCCTGATGGAGGGGGAAACCCTCTCCGGTGGCTATCTTCATCATCATGATGCTCTCCATGACGAGGAGGGTCTACTCCACCCTCGAGGCTAAGGGTATGTACCAGTAGCTATGTGTTTGATCTCTCTCTCTCTTGTGTTCTTGAGATGGCACGATCTTGATGTATCACGAGCTTTGCTATTATAGTTGGATCTTATGATGCTTCTCCCCCTCTACTCTCTTGTAATGAATTGAGTTTTCCCTTTGAAGTTATCTTATCGGATTGAGTCTGTAAGGATTTGAGAACACTTGATGTATGTCTTGCATGTGCTTATCTGTGGTGACAATGGGATATCACATGATCCACTTGATGCATGTTTTGGTGATCAACTTGCGGGTTCCGTGACCTTGGGAATCTATGCATAGGGGTTGGCACACATTTTCGTCTTGACTCTCCGGTAGAAACTTTGGGGCACTCTTGAAGTACTTTGTGTTGTTTGAATAGATGAATCTGAGATTGTGTGATGCATCTCGTATAATCATGCCCACGGATACTTGAGGTGACAATGGAGTATCTAGGTGACAATAGGGTTTTGGTTGATTTGTGTCTTAAGGTGTTATTCTAGTACGAACTCTATGATAGATTGAACGGAAAGAATAGCTTCGTGTTATTTTACTACAGACTCTTGAATAGATCGATCAGAAAGGATAACTTTGAGGTGGTTTCGTACCCTAGCATAATCTCTTCGTTTGTTCTCCGCTATTAGTTACTTTGGAGTGACTCTTTATTGCATGTTGAGGGATAGTTATATGACCCAGTTATGTTATTATTGTTGAGAGAACTTCCACTAGTGAAAGTATGAACCCTAGGCCTTGTTTCTACACATTGTAACACCGTTTATGCTCACTTTTACCTTTAGTTACCTTGCTGTTTTTGTATTTTCTTATTACAAAAACCTATATCTATCATCCATATTGCACTTGTATCACCATCTCTTCGCCGAACTAGTGCACCTATACAATTTACCATTGTATTGGGTGTGTTGGGGACACAAGAGACTCTTTGTTATTTGGTTGCAGGGTTGTTTGACAGAGACCATCTTCATCCTACGCCTCCAGCGGATTGATAAACCTTATGTCATCCACTTGAGGGAAATTTGCTACTGTCCTACAAACCTCTGCACTTGGAGGCCCAACAATGTCTACAAGAAGAAGGTTGTGTAGTAGACATCAGGGATCACATCATTAGAGAATGATGTGATTGATTTGACCCATTCTGTTAGCTTAGCACTTGATTGTTTAGTTTTACTGCTACTGTTTTCTTCATGACTTATACATGTTCCTATGACTATAAGATTATGCAACTCCCGAATACCGGAGTAACACCTTATGTGCTATCAAACGTCACAACGTAACTGGGTGATTATAAAGATGCTCTACAGGTGTCTCCGAAAGTGTTTGTGGTGTTGGCATAGATCAAGAATAGCATTTGTCACTCCGAGTGTCGGAGAGGTATCTCGGGGCCCTCTCGGTAATGCACATCACTATAAGCCTTGCAAACAATGTAACTAATGAGTTAGTTACGGGATAGTGCATTACGGAACGAGTAAAGAGACTTGCCAATAACAATATTGAACTAGGTATTGAGATACCGACGATCAAATCTCGGGCAAGTAACTTACCGATGACAAAAGGAACAATGTATGGTGTTATTCGGTTTGACCGATAAAGATCATCGTAGAATATGTAGGAACCAATATGAGCATCCAGGTTCCGCTATTGGTTATTGCTACTTATCGAGCTTGCGTTGTATTCCCTCGAAGAGGAAAGGGAGATGCAACACAGTAGCATAAGTATTTTCCTCAGTTTTTGAAAACCAAGGTATCAATCCAGTAGGAGACAACGAGCGAATCCCTCGCACCTGCACAAACAAATAAGAACTTCGCAGCCAACGCGATAAGGGGTTGTCAATCCCTTTACGGTCACTTACGAAAGTGAGATCTGATAGAGATGATAGTTTATATTTTTGGTATTTTTGGATTATAAGAACAACAAATAAAAGCGATAAAAGTAAAGTAGATGTAGATTGATATGTTGAGAATAGACCCGGGGGCCATAGTGTTCTCTAGTGGCTTCTCTCATGATAACGATATTCTACGACGGGTAAACACATTACTGTCGAGCAATTGATAGAAAAGCGAATAATTATGAGACTATCTAGGCATGATCATTGTATATAGGCATCACGTCCGAGACAAGTATACCGACTCCTGCCTCCATCTACTACTATTACTCCACACATCGACCGCTATCCAGCATGCATCTAGTGTATTGAGTTCATAAGAATAGAATAACGCCTTAAGCAGGATGACATGATCTAGAGGGATAAACTCAAGCAATATGATATAAAACCCATCTTTTTATCCTTGATGGCAATAATACAATACGTGCCTTGCTGCCCCTACTGTCACTGGGAAAGAACACCGCAAGATTGAACCCAAAGCCAAGCAATTCTCCCATTGCAAGAACTATAGATCTAGTAGGCCAAACCAAACCAATAATTCGAAGAGACTTGCAAGGATATTATGAGCACACATAAATAGTTCATAGAAGAACCAAATATTTCTCATAGATAATATTGATCATAAACTCACAATTCATTGGATCTCTACAAACACACCGCAAAAAGAGATTACATCGAATAGATCTCCTCGAAGACCAAGGATAACTTTGTATTGAGATCCAGAGAGAGAGAAGAAGCCATCTATATACTAGCTATGGACCCGAAGGTCTGTGGTAAACTATTCACAACTCATGGTGAGTGTGATGATGATGATGATGATGAACTCTGTGATGGATCCCCCTCCGGTGGAGCTCCGGAACAGGCTCCAAGATGGGATCTCACGGGAACAGAATGTTACAGCGGCGGAATTAGGGTTTTCTCTCTGTTGTCGAAGATTTCGGGGTACGTAGACTTATATAGGAAGAAGGAGGACACCGAGGGGGTGCTCGGGGGCCCCACGAGGCAGGGGGCGCGCCTGGCAAGGGGGGCGCCCCCCACCCTCATGGGCAGCCCCTTGATCCCCTGACGTGGTTCTCAAGTCCCCCGTGCGTGATTTTCTCCAAAAATATCTCTCGCGTAGGTTTCATTCCCTTTGGACTCCGTTTGATATTCTTTTGCTGCAAAACCCTGAAACAGGCAAAAAACAGCAATCTGGACTGGGCCTTTGGGTTAGTAGGTTAGTCCCCAAAAATAATATAAAAGTGTATGATAAAGCCCATTAAACATGCAAGACTTCATAAATAATAGCATGGAACAATCAAAAATTATAGATACGTTGGAGACATATCAAGTATCCCCAAGCTTAATTCCTGCTCGTCCTCGAGTAGGTAAATGATAAAGAAAGAATTTTTTTATGTGGAATGCTAACCAATATAGTTTCTCAATGTAATTCTCTTAATTGTGACATGAATGTTCAGATCTGGAAGATTCAAGATAACAGTCTATATTGACATAAGAAATAACAATACTTCAAGCATACTAACAAAGCAATCATGTCTTCTCAAAATACTATGGCTAAAGAAAGTTCTCCCTACAAAATCATATAGTCTGGCTATGCTCCCTCTTCATCACACAAAATATTCATATCATGCACAACCCCGATTTCAGCCAAGCACTTCTTTTCATACTCTATCTTTTCAAACCTTTAAAATTTCACGCAATACATGAGCATGAGCCATGTACATAACACTATGGGTGGAATAGAGGTGGTTGTGGAGAAAGACAAAAAGGAGGGAGATAGTCTCACATCAACTAGGCGTATCAACGGGCTATGGAGATGCCCATCAATAGATATCAATGTGAGTGAGTAGGGATTGCCATGCAACGGATGCACTAGAGCTAAATATGAATGAAAGCTCAACAAAAGAAACTAGTGGGTGTGCATCCAACTTGCTTGCTCACGAAGACCTAGGGCATTTGAGGAAGCCCATCGCTGGAATATACAAGCCAAGTTCTATAACGAAAATTCCCACTAGTATATGAAAGTGACTAAGCATGAGACTCTCTACAATGAAGAACATGGTGCTACTTTGAAGCACAAGTGTGGAAAAAAAGATAGTAGCACTTGTCCCTTTTTCTTTTCTCTTTTTCTTTTTCCTTTTTTCCTTTTTTGATCCATTCTTTTTTTCTTTGGCCTTTTTTTGCGGAGGGGCTTTATAGATTTAGCCTTTCCTCCCAAGGGACAATGCTCTAATAATGATGATCATCACACTTTCATTACAACTCGATATGACAACTCGATACTACAACAACAAAGTATGACTCTATATGAATGCCTCCGGCGGTGTACCGGGATGTGCAATGAAACAAGAGTGACATGTATGAAAAGTTATGCATGGTGGCCTTGCCACAAATATGATGTCAACTACATGATCATGCATGGCAACAAGACAATATAATGCGTGTCATATGAATGGAACGGTGAAAAGTTGCATGGCAATATATCTCGGAATGGATATGGAAATGCCATGATAGGTAGGTATGGTGGCTGTTTTGAGGAATAATATGGTGGCTGTTTTGAGGAAGGATATATAGTAGGTTTATGGCACCGGCGAAAGTTGCGTAGTATAAGAGAGGCTAGCAAAGGTGGAAGGGTGAGAGTGCGTATAATCCATGGACTCAACATTAGTCATAAGAACTCATATACTTATTGCAAAAATCTACGAGTCATCAAAACAAAGCAATAAACGCATGCTCCTAGGGGGGAGGTTGGTTGGAGTTAACCATCGAGCGCCCCCGACCTCCACACAAAGGTTGGCACTCTACAAATACCTCATGCTCTAACTTCGTCACATAGCGGTTCACCATACCTGCATGCTACGGGAATCACTAAGCTTAACACAAGTATTTCTCAATTTCATAATAACTCCACTAGCATGACTCTAATATCACTATCCTCATATCTCCAAACAATTATCAAGCATCCAACATCTTATTCTATTCAATGCACTTGGTGTGAATTTTTTTACTACATTTACATTGGATGTCTATCATGTGAAGACTAGTTTCTTAGCCTAAACACATTACCATTCTATTTTAATAGACTCTCAAATATATATAAGTGAAGCATGAAAGTTCAACAATTTCTACAAAATATTACCACCAACGTGCTCTAAAAGATATAAGTGAAGCACTAGAGCAAATACTATTCAATCAAAAGATATAAGTGAAGCACATAGAGTGTTCTAACAATTTCTAGGCCATATTTAACTCTCTCAAATAGGTGTGTCCAGCAAGGATGATTGTGACAAACTAACAAGCAAAGACTCAAATTATACAAGACGATCCAAGTAAAACACATAACATGTGGCGAATAAAAATATAGCTCCAAGTATAGTTACCGATGGATGAAGACGAAAGAGGGGATGCCTTCCCGGGGCATCCCCAAGCTTAGGCTTTTGATTGTCCTTGAATTACTTGGGGTGCCATGGGCATCCCCAAGCTTAGGCCTTTGCTACTCTTTGTTCCATAGTCCATCAAAGCAATACTCAAAACTTGAAAACTTCACAACACAAAACTTAGACAAAAATTCTCCTGAGCTCCGTTAGTATAAGAAAGCAAACCACTACTCAAAGGTACAGCAATGAATTCATTCTTTGTTTATATTGGTATTAAACCTACTGTATTCCAACTTCTCTATGGTTCATACTTGCCAATACTACTCATAGATGCATTGAAATAAGCAAACAACACACGAAAAATAGAATCTGTCAAAAACAGAACAGTCTGTAGTAATCTGCAGGTTTCGCCTACTTCTGGAACTCCAAAAAATTCAAACTAAATTGGTAAATTTGCGGAATTTGTCTACTAATCATCTGCAAAAATAATAAACTAAATATTACGCTCCAGTAAAATCTGACAACCACTTTAGCGAGCGCTAACGATTCTGTTTTTCACAGCAAGATCTCATAAACTTCACACAAGTCTTCCCGAAGGTTCTACTTGGTGCAAACACTAAACAATACATGAAACCATATATAATCATAGTCTAGATGCAATATTTATTCCCTAACAGCAACAAAAACAAAAAATATAAAGGTGGGTTGCCTCCCAACAAGCGCTATCGTTTTACACCCCTAGCTAGGCACGAGAATTCAATGATGCTCACATGAAAGACAAGAATTGAAGCACAAAAAGAGCATCATATATCATGTGAAAAACACATCTAAGTCTAATATACTTCCTGTGCATGGGCATCTTATAGGAAAACAAATTAGCAAGACAAGCAAGATCTAGCATATGCAAGGAAGAAGAAAGAAACAAGAGCAACATAACGAGAGGTAATTTAGTAACATGAAAATTTCTACAACCATATTTCCCTCTCTCATAATAATTGCATGTAGGGTCATGATCAAATTCAAAAAAATAGCTATCACATAGCATATTCTCAACGCGATCCACATGCATGCAAAGTTGACACTCTTCCAAAATAGTGGGATTAACATTTAACTAAAGTCATGACCTCTCCAAACCCACTTTTGTCAAAAATTTCATAAGATTGATCAATATCTAAAGTAGTGGGACCAAAAGTTGACACTATTTCAAATCCACTTTCAATATTATGACAAACATTATTATCAATCTCATATTCATGATGGGGTTCAAATAAAATTTAAAGATCGTAAGAAGCATCACCCCAATCATGATCATTGCAACAAGTAGCGGACATAGCAATACTAGCATCCCCAAGTTTAGGTTTTGCATATCATTAACACAATTGACATTAATAGAATTTTTAGTAACATCATTGCAATCATGCTTTTTATTTAAGGAGCTAACATGAATCACTTTTTCTTTTAACAATTCCTCACAATTTTCAGATTCATAAATTTCAAGAAAAACCCCATAAAGATAATCTAGTGCACGCATCTCACTAGCGATTGGTTCAACATAATTGGATCTCTTAAAGAGATTAGCAAGTGGATGAGGATCCTTACTTTAGCAAGCGAATATGCAAGATAATTGAGAGCATATAGCACCATAAGCAAATAAGAGGCAAGCGAACGGTAAACACACGGCAGAAGAAGGGCGAATAAAATGGCAAGGGTGAAGTGGGGGAGAGGAAAACGAGAGGCAAATAAATTTAATGCGAAGGATAAGGGTTTGTGATAGGTACTTGGTATATGACTTTTGCGTAAGCCTCCCCGGCAACGGCGCCAGAAATTCTTCTTGCTACTTCTCGAGCTTGCGTTGTATTCCCTCGAAGAAGAAAGGGAGATGCAGCACAGTAGCGTAAGTATTTCCCTTAGTTTTTGAGAACCAAGGTATCAATCCAATAGGAGACCACGCGCGAGTCCCTCGCACCTGCACAAACAAATAAGAACTTTGCAGCCAACGCGATAAGGGGTTGTCAATCCCTTTACGGTCACTTACGAAAGTGAGATCTGATAGAGATGATAGTTTATATTTTTGGTATTTTTGGTTTATAAGAACGGCAAATAAAAGCGATAAAAGTAAAGTAGATGTAGATTGATATGTTGAGAATAGACCCGGGGGCCATAGTGTTCTCTAGTGGCTTCTCTCATGATAGTGACATTCTACGGCGGGTAAACAAATTACTGTCGAGCAATTGATAGAAAAGCGAATAATTATGAGACTATCTAGGCATGATCATTGTATATAGGCATCACGTCCGAGACAAGTAGACCAACTCCTGCCTGCATCTACTACTATTACTCCACACAGCGACCGCTATCCAGCATGCATCTAGTGTATTGAGTTCATAAGAACAGAGTAACGCCTTAAGCAAGATGATATGATGTAGATGGATAAACTCAAGCAATATGATATAAACCCCATCTTTTTATCCTTGATGGCAACAATACAATACGGGCCTTGTTGCCCCTACTGTCACTGGGAAAGGACACCGCAAGATTGAACCCAAAGCCAAGCACTTCTCCCATTGCAAGAACTATAGATCTAGTAGGCCAAACCAAACCAATAATTCGAAGATACTTGCAAGGATATTATGAGCATGCATAAAGAGTTCGGAGAAGAACCAAATATTTCTCATAGAAAATCTTGATCATAAACTCACAATTCATCGGATCTCGACAAACACACCGCAAAAAGAGATTACATCGAATAGATCTCCTCAAAGACCAAGGAGAACCTTGTATTGAGATCCAGAGAGAGAGAGAAGAAGCCATCTAGATATTAGCTATGGACCCGAAGGTCTGTGGTAAACTACTCGCAACTCATGGTGAGGGCGATGATGATGATGATGATGATGATGAACTCCGTGATTGATCCCCCTCCGGTGGAGCTCCGGAACAGGCTCCAAGATGGGATCTCACGGGAACAGAAGGTTGCGGTGGTGGAATTAGAGATTTCTCTCTGTTGTCGAAGGTTGCGGGGTACGTAGACTTATATAGGAAGAAGGAGGACACAGGGGGGGCGCTCGGGGGCCCGACGAGGCAGGGGGCGCGCCCCCACCCTCGTGGGCAGCCCCTTGATCCCTGATGTGGTTCTCAAGTCCCCCGTGCGTGATTTTCTCCAAAAATATCTCTCGTGAAGGTTTCATTTCGTTTGGACTCCGTTTGATATTCTTTTTCTGCAAAACCCTGAAATAGGCAAAAAAAACAGCAATCTGGAGTGGGCCTTTGGGTTAGTAGGTTAGTCCCAAAAATAATATGAAAGTGTATGATAAAGCCCATTAAACATCCAAGACTTCATAAATAATAGCATGGAACAATCAAAAATTATAGATACATTGGAGACGTATCAGTTATTTGCCAGATATAAGTCTCGGTCATGTCTACATAGTTCTCAAACCCGTAGGGTCCGCACGCTTAACGTTCGGTGACGATCGGTATTATGAGTTTATGAGTTTTGATGTACCGAAGGTAGTTCGGAGTCCCGGATATGATCACGTACATGACGAGGAGTCTCGAAATGGTCGAGACATAAAGATCGATATATTGGAAGCCTATATTTGGACATCGTAATAGTTCCGGGTGAAATCGGGTGAAATCGGGATTTTACCCCCCCGTAAGTGTATGGGCCTTATTGGGCCATAGTGGAGAGGAAGTGGAGACCAGGGCAGGCCACTCGCCCCCTCTCCCTCTGATCCGAATGGACTAGGAGGGGAGGGCGGCGCCCCCCCCCCCCGCCCTTTCCTTCCTCCCTCTCTCTCCTTCCTTCTCTCCTAGTCCAACTGGGGCAGGGGGGAATTCTACTCCCGGTGGGAGTAGGACTTTCCTTGGGGAGCGCCTCCTCCCCCTCCTCTACTCCTTTATATACGGGGGTGGGGGCACCCCATAGACACACAAGTTGATCATTGATATCTTTGCCATGTGCGGTACCCCCTCCACCATAATCACCTCGGTCATATCGTAGCGGTGCTTAGACGAAGCCATGCGTCGGTAACTTCATCATCACCGTCATCATGCCGTCATGCTGACGGAACTCTCCTACAAAGCTCTACTGGATCGTGAGTTCGCGGGACGTCACCGAGCTAAACGTGTGCAGATCGCGGAGGCGCCGTACGTTCGGTACTAGGACCGGTCGATCGTGAAGACGTACGACTACATCAACCGCGTTGTCATAATGCTTCCGCTTATGGTCTACGAGGGTACGTGGATGACACTCTCCCCTCTCGTTGCTATACATCACCATGATCTTGCGTGTGCATAGGATTTTTTTTAGAAATACTACGTTCCACAACAAGAAAGGGGTTTAAAACCGTTTAATTAGGACCGACGCGTACCAGTGATAGGGTAGAAATGCTCATAAGGAGGTTTTGAAGTGGAAGTTGCAACTATATGGATGATTGATGGCTTCTCGCCCCTCGTTGGTTACCCCAAGTGGAAGGTTTGAGATGCAGTGTAGCGGAAGTTTTCCCTTGGCAAAGATACCAAGGATCGATTTCCCTGAGACTCCCAGTTTCAACAAGAAGGTGTCAACTGCTAACGGCGCCAGATATTAGCAATCAACGTGGACCTGCACACAGATACAAATAACTTTGCTCCCAACGAGTACAGAGAGGTTGTCAATCCCTCCGGCCTTGTCGTTTACAAAGGATTAAACGCAAGTGATAATAGTGATAGGTATTGCTGCAAATAGTAAATAAAAGCGGAAAGTAAATAGCGGATGTGATCAGTGATGGTAATATGGACCGGGGTCCCATGATGTTCACTAGTGATGTCTCTCTCCCAAAAGACGATAAAACAGCTATGTGAGGTAAACGAATTACAGTTGGGCAATTGACACGACCATGTGCGCAAACCAATGCTAACTACATTGCAAGAAAGGTAGAGGTTCAAAGCATGGGCGGTACGCCAAGGCAAGTAGACCGAAATCCATCTGCATCTACTAATAATCATCCACCTTGAGATATCTATCCAGAACATCTCGCTGGTATTAAGTTACGAGTCCCACCCATAGTGTAAACTCAAAGCAACATACAACTGCATTAAAAGAACTTTGCGTAAAGTAAACAATCCTTGCACCCGCGGGCACAAGCACCGTTGTTTTCCCCCTTGTGGCAACAGCACATCCCCTAGACTCATGTTTCTGTCACTCAAGCTAGTCATCGAGGGGCATGAACCCACAATCAAGCATAACGTTCCCTCTTGGAGTCACTACCTACTACTTGGCCAACGCAATAAATAACAACGGAGAACATGCAAGAATTACTTACGAACATAAATATAAAAGAGGTGAATCAAATATATTACTCAAACACAATCTGAACATAATCTCACAATCCATCAGATCCCAGCAAACTCATCATAGCAACAGCATAAGGATTACATATGTGCCTTGATCATGTAGGGCAGCTCACGAGGACTAATTAGTGAAGCACAAGAACGGGAGGAGAACATCACATAGCTACTGGTCATGGACCCATGGTCCAAGGGAGACTACTCACAACTCATCTGGGAGGTGTCCATGGTTGTGGAGAAGCTCCCGGTGGTGATCCTCCCCTCCGGCAGGGTGCCGGGAAGAGTTCTCCTGGTGCTCCCGATCTTGGAAGCGCGGCGGCGGCGGAACATAGATGAGATCGCGAAAAAGGGTTCCCGTCTCGAGGGTTTCGGGACACGATATAAATATATGCCAAAGGGGGGCATCAGCGGAGGCCTGGGGGGGCCAGGTGCCCCCCCGGCGCGGCCAGGAGGGGGGCCGCGCCACCAGGGCGCCTGGAGCCCTGGTGGCCCCCCTCCGGCTGTACTTCAGGTGCCGGGAAGCTTCTGGAACGCTGATTTTTTATATAATTTTTCCGGGATTTTTCTGGCAGTTCTCGTAATGGGAAAACCTGAAATACAAAAACAGCAGAAAACAGAAACTGGCACTGGGGTGCACTGAGTTAATAGGTTAGTCCAAATATGATCAAAAGTGTATGGAAGTGTATAAATATCATAGCAATATCACCCAAAAGAGGCATGGAGCAAGCAGAAATTATAGATACGTTTTGGACGTATCAATGATCTATTAAACACAACTTTTAAATATAAAATTTCACGTGCATATATAAAAGGAAATTGAGACTTATTCTTTTTGGTAAACTAAATACTTATATAATTAAACCTTATTTACAATTCATTGTTTTTTTCACATTTCTTATGATACCTTTTTAGGATTATATATGTTTATATATCTTCTACATAATGGGTGAGGCTGAAAGGACACAATATTTTCGGCTATATATAAAAGTTCTTTCGGTGTTGCATTTATTACTCACACATCCCCCATGGATACAAGATAAGGTTTGAACCTTTAATTAATGCATTAGTTCGGTAGATTGATTCGTTTTTGCGCATCCCATAATTTCCTTAGTTTCAACGTCAGGTATGACACTTGGCTACAAATATATGGAAGAAAAACGTGGCACCAAAACCCTTGCTACGTGGGCCCGCTTCAAAGTGACAACTATTTCCTCGTTGTTCCTCTTATAAAATCCGGATTGCCCCCTTTCCACTGCCAAGGACCGCAATTATCCATCAATCCCCTTGTGAAGGCTCTCCTATAATAACCGAAAACTCTTACAAACCAACCGTACGTGGTTTTTATTTTCAAGAACATGATGCATGTCGTAGATTGGACTGTGAGAGGGCAAGAGAAGTGTTGGTATGCCAACAACGAGAACAAGGAAGAGGAGGAGATGTCACAGTTCAAGAAGTTGAGCCAAGTGAGTATACGTTGGTGTTCATTTGTGTCCTTAAAGATTGAATTCTTCTTCTTTATTTACCACTTTTAGTTTTTGATTCTCTCTAGCCACTTCATACTATGCATGTAGTTGTTTGTGTGGTTTGACGGGCACCTTGTTTTTGTGTTCTTCAATTCACTTGGGAATCTAGTTCATGATATTTGTTTTAGGTATTGTATCATTTATAATTGATATAGCTGGCAAGAAGGTTGATTATATCATGTGTACATGTTCTGATATTCAAGGGTGTTTAGATGAGATTTTGACAAGGAACATAATAGTTATGTTTAATCTATTTTGATGAAGCACGAGTTTAAATTATGTGCTTTTTCATTTGTTCGATTACCCCCCCCCCTCTCGCTGTTATCTCAATATTTACACAAACAATTTGCATGTCATGACATAGATCCGGTGCAAAAGAATTCCTGTGGCGTTAACCATGAATATTGCATCTAAACAATAGGATCTTCCATTTAGGTATAAAGAATGTTTGCAATAACATAATTGTGAACTACATCAATTCTTCGATCAAGGAAGGGTCGTTTGTTAGACTAACCGCGAGTTAACACACATTTCATTTGCTTTTAGCATATCTCCTTAATCACATCACAACTTCTCAATTAATGGCTAACACATAAATTTCAGCCATTAATTAGTATATTAGTTTAGGGACCATGCTTTATTATGGAAACATCCCTTCTACTTCCAAGCATCGGTAGAAGGTTTCTCATCCACATAAGAGGAAGAAAAATTACTCTCAAGTTAGTTGAACAATGATTGGCTAGAAACTAAACACAACTAGCTTGCAAAAGCTAGGCTTGATACATCCACTCTACTGATCTAGGCAAGGATTAGCACTACTTTTGGAACCCCCTTGAACATTAAATACAGATACCAATAGATTAGCGCATATTAATGTTCTTTTAAATATATCCATACAGTCAATGTTTGTCTAACATAGCAAAAAATACGAAAAAATGTGCAGTCCAGTTAGAGTCGGTTGAAGTGGAATCTATTATTTAACACCCTCGCAAAATCTCTATTATGTAACACAATCAATTAATTAGTTTTTGAAATATAGGAGGTATCATATTTCAGGCCTTCACTACTAACTAATTATATTTTATCCTTAGTTTTGAATGTTTAATTGCACATAGTTCTAGGTTTGATGTGCATGTATTATATATTCATGGTATCATCTAGTATAACACTTACTCATCAAGGTCTACTCTATGCAGATAAGATGCAGTAGTTTTAGGTTTTGAAACAAATATTTTTCTCTAGTAACTCACCCATCCTAGCATGTAGTAATATTCCAAGCTTAATGTCATGTAGTATTTTACGTATTTCGTATATGGCGGCAAGGTTGCCAGAATAACAATTCTGAGTTAGATCAGCAATCCTACGGTAAGATCACAAATCTTAGAATAATGACAACCAAAACCTTCAATAGATTCTACTTGTAGGAATTGTAGAACCATTCCAATTAATTTAGATTGTGAAGGCACATAATCTCATGATTGAATTGGGATTCTGATAACCTTGTTTGTGGGAAATCAAATAATTTCGTGTTGTCTATCTAATATTACATTTCCCGTAAAATGTTTGTTATATACTATTGATGCCTAGGTTTGGAAATAACAAGTTAAAATAAATTGTATTTGTATTGTATTGTATCTCTGTGACACAATTATATTTGTATTGTCTCGTTGTAACACTTTTTTTACAATTCACCACAACAATCAAATGAAGGTAATGATGTGGTAAATGAACTCTTCTCTTGGCAATCCATTCGTGGACGTGGGCCATTAGGTTTAAACTTGACGAAAACACCCGCTCTTTTGGAGCTTATACAAAACAAGCTCACATTATCCTCCAAAGGAAAAGGAAAGCAAACCACATGTGATGTACAAACAATATCTACTTCAATACAAGGAAGGAAGCCCCCTTCACAAAAGTTGCAGGCTTCCAATTTTCAAGCTTCCTCTCTTAGAATTGGGGATTGGGAGGTAATTTCGCTTTGACTCGTGTATTTTTTGTCTAATGTACACTAGATGAAACGCCTAAGCTCTGTATATCTTAGTTTGGTATTCAACGTAGACATAAGATTTGTTTATCTTTTTCTAAAAAGTAGGATAATCGTCGACTTCTACTTCACATGCACACAACCGTTGTTACACTTGCTACTGTACTTTCAAACTTTTTTTTGTTGCTATGAGTTAATTACTAATATTTTTTAAACAATTATGAGATAATATTGTCTTTGAGTTGGATTTACTAAAATAAAGATGACTAAAACTTATGATATTGTAGTTTTATGAAACTAGTAAATTTGTTCCTTGAATATCGGCTAAGTGCTAAGACTACTTTCATTTATGGATAGTGGAAATCAATATATGAAGGAGATATTGTTGCAAAATTTTATATTTCCAAGAACAAATTGGCGTGGGAAATACTCCATGAAGGCCTGAAGAGTAAGATAGAGACAAAATGTTCAGACATATGTGCCTTGAGAATAACTTGTCCCAAAGATTTACCCGGGATGTTGGACATTATGGTAAGTGAAAGAGTGTGTGTCGCATATTCTTAAAATTATCGTGTTAATATGTGAAAATTGCTTTTGTCCCATAAAGTAAATTGAAGCATGTGATGCATTTCATAATATACAACATTTATCATAACATAATAATGAGCAAACTGTAATGGTAACGAAAGTAGATGTCCGTTTTCTCTATTGGTACCATTGCACACTATTTAATTCCTCAATTGTTACTAGCTATTATTTTATTGGTTTTAGTAGTTATATGTTACCTGCCCAATTAGGTGTCCGCAGTGCCACAATTTTTCATAGAAACCAATCCACAGCCACGCAGGAGCACCAGGTGGCTTGCAACTACAGATTTTACTGGTGGACAAGCAAGTACACACAGGTAATATATGATATGTGTATAATTAAGATTAAAATAATTATTATCAAGAAAATAATGAATGATTTTACACATCACACTTTGAAAATCCCCTTTTTCCAAGCTAACCTAGTGGAAAGTTATGTGTTTAATAATAATTATGAAATTACATAATTAATTAGGGAAACCCAGGCTAAAACTAGATATAAATGACACACACCCACCACTCGCGTGCCGCCAAGCACACTGACACACTAATGTATGCCGACAAAAAAAATTCCCAACCATGTCGTGCCATCCTCGCACCCTCCAACAAAGTGAGCCAAATCTGGCAAGGTCGCCTAGGGGTGGGCATGAAGACCCCGATATGCTTTTAGGAAGCACGGATGACAAAACATCATGCCCCACCACACCATGCCGCTCTATGCCATCACCAACGAAGGGAAAGAGAAACCAAACCAACCATGGGAGAGGCGGGTTTAGGACTTTGCCCGTGGTGAATGTGTGCCTCTAGAGCTCTACATTACGCAGAACCTCGTACACTCCAAGGACCAACTCATCCCACGGGATTCCAGTCATCTCGATACCTACTCAATCACCATGCCCTATGTACCTATCTGCCACATCCATCTGGGACGGATGCCTTGATATCCACCGCTCACGAGCGCGCCACATTGCCGCATGCCGCCATTGCCTCATCACCGACTACTTACATCCACGAGCAACACATGGCGATCAAATCCATCACCCCAACATCCATGCAAATCTAACTACAAGCATCACGTCAGCCTAGTCGGCGACCTTACTTCTGTGTCAGAAAACAATAGCTCCACCTCTTAGAACCATCACGGTCAGCCTTACGGAATACTCGTTCCAAGGTGTGTGTACAATCCCTTCGCCTCCGTCGGATGAGAATCGTCACCCTCTATCGTCTACATCGCCGCGACATGATACGAAGACCTCGCCTCCGCCACTGTCACGCCGACTTCTCCCAACTGTACTGTGGGTCAGACCATGCATGGGGGGAGGGGGCGTATTTCCCACCTGTTATTCTCGTTCTTTATTGCATTGTAAATTACATAGTGCTTTTTCGAAAAGAGGCGCTTTATTACTTAAAAGGTTTAAGCATTACACCCGGCCTCTGCATAACTAAGATGCACACAGCCAACAAAGTTCTCTCACAAGAATGAAAAATAAAAAGGCGGAATACAAAGATATAGTCTGTATAACGCCTAAAGTGGAGGTTGGCCAATTCTAAGATCATGTTGCCACCCATGTTGGATAAAATTATCCCTCGCCCAATTCTGGAGAATCGAGACCTATTTATGGAAATTACATAGTGCTAATGATAATTAAACATATATTTAACAGATCTAGTAGGTAGATTGAAATAATCACACACAAACAATTACTATCCTCAAGATATGAGTTCATCTTTTAGTATTTTATACTAATTTGATAGACAATATACAAAATATATTTCAGATACTTATGCGCTCACATAACTAATGTGCTAAGAAAACAGAAAACTATAGTGTATATATAGACCCTAAACAAACTAAAATGTTATTGCCCCACAAGTTTATTGTTTTTGAATTAATAATCATGTTAAAATATCCTCTAGATAACCAAGCTCTATATATATATTTCTTTCACTATTACTGGTAGCATTTACAAGGCATGGCCAAAGGGGTTCCATTTAAAGATCAACAGACCATGGTCAAATATTGCACATTTAAGTGAGACAACAATAAAAAAACAAGTGTGCACACGCGTGTGTCTAGGTTGGGAGGGGGCGCCTTATATACTCTCAGGTCTACGGCTAAAATCTAGTGATAATTATAATTTAATTATAATGGATTATTTTACTTATGTGGTCTACTTGAGAGTTGGAACGAATTAATGTTCTTTACATAACATGGCGTTTGATGCTATCTGCTCGCTACTACAAGTACATATCTGAATAAACTAGCCTCAATTTAATTTATATACATTTGCATTATATTTGTGGGTGAAGATTTTTTTTCCTTTTACTGCTTTCAGTAGGCATGTTCTGCAATGTGGCCCAGGGATAATGGACAAGCACATTGAGAATCTCCTCTACAAAGACCAACGTCTATATTTATTAAGTCAGAAGAACAATATCAATCCAGGAAGTCCTTGTTTGCGAAAAGGTTGTGAAGTGTCTGTTGCCCCATTGAGTTCGAGCGAGGAAAATTCATACCGTAGCAATTATGACAATCTGTTTGAGACTGGAAAAACCAGGCAGTCATCGCCACTTCAACCAGTGCGAACTGGAGCAATGACATTAGGGCTAAATGATTCTGGATCCCTTCAAGGTGTACACTTTCCAAGCTCAGGTAAACTTCAGAAGTAACACTTTCAGAAAGTTTGCTTTATAGATATATCACTGACTATGCACAAGGTTTGAGTAATTAGCTATGCACGAGAGTTGAGTAATTAGTAGCGGATAACTAATCTCACTAGCTGTGTACTTCAGGGCGGCGAGCTCCATTGAAGGAGGACATGTTTAACTGGAAATACTTTCGGGGCACGCCTCTTGGGTCGCAACGTACCTCCATGCACTACTCTAGTGCTGATATTAAGTATATTAACACCGGAAACCGCTACAACAATCAGATCAATTCATGGAACTTATCTCCCAGTGCTGATTACTCATCATTGTGTGAGATGTATGACTTGAATGACAGACATGCCTTGCTGTCGAGTAACAACAACATATCATCGGAGACGATGTCACTTGAGCAGCTATGCGAAATCTTGTTGAGCGACAACGAGGTTGAGAATGTGGTGGACGAAGAGGATCTCATGAGCATGGTGAACTCCCTGTCCTGCTTGATTGGGCAGAATTCCCACTCCTAGGCAAGCAATACTCTCGTCGCTCCTCCTCCTCTAGATCTTGAACCAACCCTAGTCATCAATGTGTCTCCTCCTAGAAGCAGTCCTCCATGGATGGAGTGGTCAGGCTCACCATGAGAGCAATCACTGGAGGCGCATAAAATTTATTATTATGTGTGTGGGTGTGTACTTGTGGCATAAAACATAAAATTGATGTGTTGAAGGTTATTGTAATGCCGACATGTTGTTTTACTTTGTGTTTTGTTCTGATAGACATCAATGTGGATCTAGAAGTGATAATGCTTTCATGGGACCTGAAAACCCAAACTTATGTTTTAATCACAGTAGCGTCAATGAATAAATGTTATATACATGCCAATGTTGGCGCAGTAGAACTTGAAGAGGCACTGGTGAATGTTGCGCCGTTGTTAGTGATAATGCGATTTGGGACGCCGAAGCGGCACACCAGGCCCTTGATGAACTTGACTGTTGAGCCTGCCGGGATCGTGCATACGGGCTCCACCTCCACCCAGTTGGTGAACTTGTCGATGGTGACGTAGAGGCAGTAGTAGCCACCTGGCGTGCGAGGGAAGGGATCCAGGATGTCCAGCCCACATACGGTGAAGGACCATGAGAGGGGAATAGTCTGGAGCCCTTCCGCTAGCAGGTGGATTTGCTTGGCGTGGAACTGGTAGGCCTTGGAGGACTGGATGAACTCTTCGAGATCGCGGAGAATAGTTGGCCAGTAGAAGCCTCTGTGGAAGACCTTTCCAGCGAGGCTGCGCGGCGAAGAATGGTGGCCGCGGTCCCCTCCGTGTATGTTAGTAAGCAGTTTGCGCCCTTGGTCTGACGGGATGTAGTGTGACTCCATTGGGGCACTTGTGGTAGAGGTTATCATCCCTCAAGCAGTACGCCCAGCTTGGCGGGCCACTTGCTCCTCTTCAATGTCGTCCTCAGGAAGGGTGCCGCTCTCAAAGTAGACCTTGATCTTCATGACCCAGCTCTCAGTTTGCGACTCGAGTGCCATCAGCAGGCGTGCTCCTGAAGGTGGGTGATGTCTACTAGAACTACGTCGGTATTTCTCCAAACAGGAAGGGATGATGCAGTATAGCAGCGGTAGGTATTTCCCTCTGTGATGAGACCAAGGTTATCGAACCAGTAGGAGAACCAAGCAACACAACGTAAATAGCACCTGCACACAAATAACAAATACTCACAACCCGACGTGTAAAAGGGGTTGTCAATCCCTTTCGGGTAACGGATGTGATAGAGTTGTAAATATTGATAGATCGAACACCAAATAAGATAAATTGCAGTAAGGTATTTTTGGGTTTTTGGTTTAATAGATGTGAAAATAAAAATAAAGGAAAATAGATCGCAAAGGCAAATAATATGAGGAAGAGACCCGGGGGCCGTAGATTTCACTAGTGGCTTCTCTCGAGAAAATAGCAAACGATGGGAAAACAATTACTATTGGGCAATTGATTGAACTTCAAATAATCATGACGATATCCAGTCAATGATCATTATATAGGCATCACGACCAAGATTAGTAGACCGCTCCTTCCTGCATCTACTACTATTACTCCACACATCGACCGCTATCCAACATGCATCTAGTGTATTAAGTTCATGGAGAAATGGAGTAATGCAATAAGAACAATGACATGATGTAGACAAGATCTATTTATGTAGAAATAGACCCCATCGTTTTATCCTTAGTAGCAACTATACATACCTGCCGGTTCCCTTTTTGTCACTCGGATCAAGCACCGTAAGATCGAACCCACTACAAAGCACCTCTTCCGATTGCAAGATAAATAGATCAAGTTGGCCAAACAAAACCCAAATATCAGAGATGAAATATGAGGCTATAAGAAATCATGCATATAAGAGATCAAAGAAGACACAAATAACTTTCATGGATATAAAAACATAGATCTGATCATAAACTCAAAGTTCATCGGATCCCAACAAACACACCGCAAAAATAGTTACATCATATGGATCTCCAAGAGACCATTGTATTGATAATCAAAAGAGAGAGGAAGCCATCTAGCTACTAACTACGGACCCGAAGGTCTACAAGGAACTACTCACGCATCATCTGAGAGGCACCAATGGAGGTGGTGAACCCCTCCGTGATGGTGTCTAGATTGGATCTGGTGGTTCTGGACTTTGTGGCGGCTGCAATAGAATTTCGTCGACTACTCTAGGGTTTCTGGAATATCTGAGTATTTATAGAGCAAAGAGGTGGCGCGGGAGGCCACCGAGGTGGGCACAACCCACCTGGGCGCACCAGGGGGGGCGGGCATCGTCGACGTCGAGAACAAATTCTTATGAAAACAAATTCCAATGTGCAATGTCATTTTATTATGCTACTCATAAAAATTCAGAATCTATTTTAAATAGCATTTACAATCTTTAAAATGCTTCTATTGCACTACAACTATTTTAAAATTTTCTTTCAAAATTCAACAAAAAGTTATGAGGGGTCATGTGATGCCGATATATCATTTTTATGCAAGAACCCAACTAGGTCTTTTGAAAATTTTGAGAAAAATATCCTCTTTTCAATTATGCCCCATTCCTAGGTTATAGCTCTACAACCCTAATAATATTCCTTGCTCAAAAAATTCTAAAACTTTTCCCACTTATAGGCCTTCTAACAAAATCCTTAAGTCTAGAAGAGCAACTCCACTAGCATAACTTAAGTTCACCAAATATATATGGTCAACTTTTTCCTATGCAGCCTTTTTATATGCAATTTTTTTCTATACTATGATACAGCATTATAAAAAAATAAAAAACAAAAGAAAAAAAATACTAGCTAGTGAAAAAGAAACAATCTATGCAAATTCCACCGTTCATCTACATATACATACATTGTTTACATACATATATATACTAATTGAGCATCTACAATATCTAGTGGAAAAAAATCAGCGAACATCGAGCGGGCGGCGAGCTCACAACGGGCGATGGTGAGGTAGGTGACGGAGAGGAGGGCAGGAGCGAAGTCGGGGAGGAGACGTGGGCGGCATCGGGAGGAGGCGCGAGCGGTCGGCGGGGACGATCTCCGGTGTCGTCGAGAGAATGGAGATGAGTTGTGAAATTTTGCAAACTTTCGCTTATATACAAAGACCTTTAGTCCTCGTTGGTGGCTCCAACCAGGACTAAGGGCCCCACTTTAGACCCGGTGCGATCCACTAACCGGGACTAAAGGTGATTTTCACTACGCCAAGTGGTGGGAAGCCCATCCCTTTAATCCCGGTTGTTGGCTCGGATCGGGACTAAAGGGGGGGCTTTAGTCCTGGTTGGAGCCACCAACCGGGAGTAAAGGGTTTTTCCTGGCATGGCGAGGTGCGGTGGAAGTTTAGTCCCACCTCGCCCAGCGAAGGGTGCCCAGACCAGTTTATAAGCCCCGCTGCGGCATCACCTTGAAGCTCCTCCCTAAAGCAGGTCTGTGTGGGCATAACGAATCTTTCACTGCCCTGTGGGGCCTACTTGCCCCGCGGGCCTGCATCCTTGCCCAACTAGTAGTTGAGTTTCTAGTCGTATGTAGGTCGTGGCGGCACAGCAGGAGGGCATTTTTAAAATTTATTTATTTTCCATTTTTTGTTTTTCGCTTTATTTATTTTCTTTTGTTTCGGAGTTGTTTTTTTGCTTTATTTAGAGTTTTTGAGTGAATCTTTTTTGCTTTAGGTCACAAAAATTATAAACTTTCTGTTAGTGCCACTAGTTTTCAAATTTGAATTATTTGAAATTTATGTGAATCACTAATTTGTGAATAACTTCATTTTAAAATAGATTTTTGAGTGATTTTGTTGTTGTTTAATATTAGTGTTTTATCATTTTATTCAATTTGGTAATTCTTAGGTTATTTTAAATGGGTGTTTTCACTACAAGAAATATGTCAACTTGTGACCACCACTGTTGGTCACTGAATAGTCATTGTTTTCCATTTGTGACCTTTTTGTGACCAAAACCAGAATGTCAAAAGCTGGCCGTCGTAAACTGAAATTAACGACCTTTCTTCTAGAATGGTCGTAGACGTTTATGACCAAAAAATGTCGTAGATTTAACGACCAATTATTTTGGTCACTAGCAGTCCGACCACACCACGTCAGATCCACCGTGGCAAGCTGACGTGGCAGAATTACGACCAAATGAAAAGGTCGTAAAATAGAATCATCCCTGTCCATTTCGGCCGTCTACATGGGACAAGCCCAATAATTCAGCCCATTTAATGTTTTTCTCTCCTTATTTTGCTTATCTGCATGGGCCTGGCCCAATAATTTTCCCTTTTATTTTCTGGGAATGGAGCCTTTTTCGGATGAACTTTTTTATAGCCCACTGTTGTTTTGGGCCACAGCCTTTTTAGTCTAGTTCGAATTTGGGCCTTGGCCTTTTTATTTTCTGGGATGCAGCCTTTTACAAACTTTTTTCTTACAGTCAACTCTTTTTTTAGGCCCAAGCCTTTTTAGTCTAATTCTTGTTTGGGCCTCGGCCTTTTGAGAGCCTAGGTTCTTATTTTGCATAACTATAAACAGCAAGGCCCATGTACACAAGTAATCCACAAGCCCAGGTTCAAACAACAAGGCCCAGGTGCACAAGTGATCCACATAACTTCACAGAAAATAAACACATGTTCACATAACTTCACAGATCCACATAACAGCTCCACGTTCACATAACTTCACAGATCCACATAATAGCTCCTAGGTTTACATAACTCCCAGGTTCAAACAGCAAAATGCAACAAACTGCATGGGTTCACAGCCATCAAAGAGATCTAGAGAGAGCCATCAAACTACGACAAACTGCATAAGAGGTTCAAAGACAAACTGCACAGCCATCAAACTACCTTAGCTCCAAAGAGAGCCATCAAGTGGGCTAACTTCTCATCCTGCTCTTGAGAGTTCTTGCGCAGTAGCTCAAGTTCCATGTCGCGTGCAGCTTCAGCTTCTTACGCCTTCATCTTGCTTGCCGCCAATTCTTCTTGCATCACTTCAGCTTGAAGCTTCGACTTCTCCAGCTTCTGCTCAAGATCACGAACATGAGGAGCCACAGCAGCACTTGCTTTGCCGGAGTTGTTTCTAGATGACTGTAGCCCAACATTCCCGAGGAATGTGCTTTTCTTGACTTCGGTCTTGAGCACTTCTTCAACAATTTCAGCAGCAGACTTTGGCTCTTCACCTTCTGGTACCGGTGCGTCCTTCATTTTTTTCATCTCAAGCTAGCATATGGAGGAAAATTATAGGCATTAGTGGGAGATCTATTTCACATTTTGCAAACCAAACCAAGCAAGAGAAACCAAACCAGCACACAAATGGGTTATTTGAAGTAACCAAACCAGCACACAAAATCTATACATAGATATTTTACTCAAACTCAAACAGAAGAAGATGATGACTAGTAACTTGATAGCATTATTTGACCTGGAGACATGCAATTGGAACAATATGATCGCTTCATTAATCCTAGAATGGTGGTTCTATATAAGATGGTTTCCTGAGTGAGCCGATCATCAAACTAACATTCAGATCAAATTTCATCATATCATAAAAAATGCTACAAATAGCTACAGCAAGTTCTGATATCTTTGTTGAACTATCAAACATCATCAAAGCATGGAACATAGTGTGTGTTCTTGACTGGCTCCAAATCAAATAGCATCAAAGATGGCTGTGAATCAAACAGGGCTAGGGTTTCTAGACAAAAGTTTGAACTGGCTGGACAAAGCATGGAGTGACTTACTATAGCAGTCAATCACAGACAACTCCTCACCCTTACGCTCTTCTTTCTGAAATGTTTTTCAACAAAAATCAAAATGTTATTCAGCAAGAATAAGAAATGTTATTCAAAGAGGATCAAACGGTAAGGTCTCTAGAGAAAAGTTCTCACACTGGCAAAAATGTGTGATGTGTAGTGCCTGGAACCAGTTCTCTGATTGTACATGACTTTTTCTCGATTCATCTTGTTCGACACACATGTTTCCTACAAAAAAAGCATATTGTCAGCATGATCTAGCACTAGCATATCATTGTTGGGGAACGTAGCATAATTCAAAAAATTTCTACGCCTTCACCAAGATCCAACTATGGAGACATCTAGCAACGAGCAAGTAAGAGTGCATCTACATACCGTTATGGAGATTGCGAGCGGAAGCTTTCAACGAAGCGTGGATGAAGTAGTCGTACTCTTCACGTTCTTCGTCACCGATGATCCAGCGCCGAACGGACGGCACCTCCGCGTTCAACACACGTACGGTGCAGCAACGTCACCTCCTTCTTGATCCAGCAAGGGGGGATGAGAAGTCGTCAGAGATCCGGCAGCACGACGGTGTGATGACGGATGCAGTGGAGATCGCAGCAGGGCTTCGCCGGGCGCCCTGCGTGGGAGTATAGAGGTGTGACGGGAGGGGGAGAGGCGCCAGGGCTTGGGGTGCGGCTGCCCTCTCCCCCCCCACATATATATAGGGGGCTAGGGGGGGCGCCAGCCCCCTACAGATCCAATCTGCAAGGGGGGGCGGCGGCCAGGGGGGAGTCCTTGCCCCCCAAGGCAAGTGGTGGCCCCCCTCCCCTTAGGGTTTTAACCCTAGGCGCATGGGGAGGTGGGCCCCCTAGTGGTGCGCCAGCCCAGAGGGCTGGACACTTCCCCTCGCGGCCTAGGGGCCCCACCGGGATGGGTGGTCCCACCCGGTGGACCCCCGGGGCCCCTCCGGTGGTCCCGGGACGCTCCCGGTGACCCCCGGAGATCACCCGTTGGCCGAAACTGGACTTCCTATAAATCAATCTTTACCTCCGTACCATTCCGGAACTCCTCGTGACGTCCGAGATCTCATCCGGGACTCCGAACAACTTTCGGGTTTCCACGTGCATTTATCTCTACGACCCTAGCATTACCGAACCTTAAGTGTGTAGACCCTACGGGTTCGGGAGACACGTAGACATGACCGAGACGACTCTCCGGTCAATAACCAACAGCGGGATCTGGATACCCATGTTGGTTCCCACGTGTTCCTCGATGATCTTCATCGGATGAACCACCGTGTCAAGGATTCACTCAATCCCGTATGTTATTCCCTTTGTCCATCGGTACGGTACTTGCCCGAGATTCGATCGTCGGTATTCCCGATACCTTGTTCAATCTCGTTATGGCAAGTCTCTTTACTCGATCCGTAATCCATCATCCTGTGACTAACCACTTAGTCACTTTGAGCTCATTATGATGATGTCTTACCGAGTGGGCCCAGAGGTACCTCTCCGTCATACGGAGTGACAACATCCCAGTCTCGGTTCGTACCAACTCAACAGATACTTTCGGAGATACCCGATGCGTACCTTTATAGCCACCCAGTTACGTTGTGACGTTTGGCACACCCAAAGTATTCCTACGGCATCCGGGAGTTGTACAACCTCATGGTCTAAGGAATAAATACTTGACACCGAAAAGCTTATGCATTACGAACTATACGATCTCGTGTTATGCTCAAGTTTGGGTCTTGTCCATCACATCATTCTCCTAATGATGTGATCCCGTTATCACTGACATCCAATGTCCATGGTCAGGAAACTGTGACCATCTATTGATCAACGAGCTGGTAACTAGAGGCCTACCAGGGACTCATTGTGGTCTGTGTATTCACACATGTATCGCTGTTTCCGTACAATACAATTCAAGCATGAATAACAGACAATTATCATGAACAAGGAGATATAATAATAATGCTTTTATTATTGCCTCTAGGGCATATCTCCAACAGTCTCCCACTTGCACTAGAGTCAATAATCTAGTTACATTGTGATGAATCGAACACCCATAGAGTTCTGGTGTTGATCATGTTTTGCTCGTGAAAGAGGTTTAGTCAACGGGTCTGCGACATTCAGATCCGTGTGCACTTTACAAATATCTATATCTCCATCCTGAACATAATTCCGGATGGAGTTGAAACGGCGCTTGATGTTCTTGGTCTTCTTGTGAAACCTGGGCTCCTTGGTAATAGCAATAGCACTAGTGTTGTCACAGAAGAGAGTCATCGGGCTTGACGCGCTTGGAATGACTCCTAGGTCGGTGATGAACTCCTTCATCCAGACTCCTTCCTGCGCTGCTTCAGAAGCAGCTATGTACTCCGCTTCACATGTAGACGCTGCCACCACGCTCTGTTTGCAACTGCACCAGCTGACTGCCCCTCCATTCAAAATATACACGTATCCGGTTTGAGACTTAGAGTCATCCAGATCTGTGTCAAAGCTAGCATCGACGTAACCCTTTACGACGAGCTCTTCGTCACCTCCATAAACGAGAAACATATCCTTAGTCCTTTTCAGGTACTTCGGGATGTTCTTGACCGCTGTCCAGTGTTCCGTACCAGGATCACTTTGGTACCTCCCTACCAAAACTTATGGCAAGGTTCACATCAGGTCTGGTACACAGCATGGCATACATGATAGAACCTATGGCCGAGGCATAGGGAATGACACTCATCTTTTCTCTATCTTCTGCCGTGGTCGGCGACTGAGCCTTGCTCAATCTCATGCCTTGCAAAACAGGCAAGAATCCTTTCTTTGGCTGATCCATATTGAACTTCTTCAATATTTTGTCAAGGTATGTACTTTGTGAAAGACCAATGAGGCGTCTCGATCTATCTCTATAGATTTTGATGCCTAATATGTAAGCAGCTTCTCCAAGGTCCTTCATTGAAAAACTTTTATTCAAGTAGGCCTTTACATTTTCTAAGAATTCTATATCATTTCCCATCAGCAATATGTCATCCACATATAATATGAGAAATGCCACAGAGCTCCCACTCACTTTCTTGTAAATACAGGCTTCTCCATAAGTCTGTACAAAGCCAAACGCTTTGATCACCTCATCAAAGCGAATATTCCAACTCCGAGATGCTTGCACCAGCCCGTAAATCAAGCGCTGGAGCATGCATACCTTGTCAGCGTTCTCTGGATCGACAAAACCTTCCGGTTGCATCATATACAACTCTTCCTTGAGGAAGCCATTAAGGAATGCTGTTTTGACGTCCATTTGCCATATCTCATAATCATAGAATGCGGCAATAGCTAACATGATTCTGACTGACTTCAGCATCGCTACGGGAGAAAAAGTCTCGTCGTAGTCAATCCCTTGAACTTGTCGATAACCCTTAGCGACAAGCCGAGACTTATAGATGGTCACATTACCATCCGCGTCTGTCTTTTTCTTAAATATCCATTTGTTTTCTATGGCGTGCCTATCATCAGGCAAGTCCACCAAAGTCCATACTTTGTTTTCATACATGGATTCTATCTCGGATTTCATGGCTCCAAGCCATTTATTGGAATCCGGGCCCGCCATCGCTTCTTCATAGTTCGAAGGTTCACCGTTGTCTAACAACATGATTTCCAGTACAGGGTTATCGTACCACTCTGGTGCGGAACGTGCCCTTGTGGACCTTCGAAGTTCAGTAGTAACTTGATCTCTTTCTTCATGATCATTAGCATCAACTTCCTCCCTTGTCGATGCAGGCACCTCAGGAACAGTTTCCTGCGCTGCGCTACTTTCCGGTCCAGGAGGGGTGACTGTCACCTCATCAAGTTCTACTTTCCTCCCACTCACTTCTTTCGAGAGAAACTCTTTCTCCAGAAAGCATCCATTCTTGGCAACAAAGACTTTGGCTTCGGATCTATGGTAGAAGGTGTACCCAATTGTTTCCTTTGGGTATCCTATGAAGACGCATTTTTCCGATTTGGGTTCGAGCTTTTCAGGTTGAAGTTTCTTGACATAAGCATCGCAACCCCAAACTTTCAGAAACGACAGCTTCGGTTTCTTGCCAAACCAAAGTTCATACGGAGTCGTCTCAACGGATTTCGACGGAGCCCTATTTAAAGTGAATGCAACAGTCTCTAATGCATAACCCCAAAAAGATAGCGGTAAATCGGTGAGGGACATCATAGATCGCACCATGTCCAACAAAGTACGATTTCGACGTTCGGACACACCGTTACGTTGAGGTGTTCCGGGCGGTGTCAATTGTGAAACAATTCCACAGCTTCTAAGGTGTGTGCCAAATTCATGACTTAAATATTCACCCCCACGATCCGATCGCAAGAACTTTATTTTTCTGTCACGTTGATTCTCAACCTCATTCTGAAATTCCTTGAACTTTTCAAAGGTCTCAGACTTGTGTTTCATCAAATAGATATACCCGTATCTACTCAAGTCATCTGTGAGGGTGAGAACATAACGATAGCCTCCGCGAGCCTCAACACTCATTGGACCGCACACATCGGTATGTATGATTTCCAGCAAGTTGGTTGCTCGCTCCATTGTTCCGGAGAACGGAGTCTTGGTCATCTTGCCCAAGAGGCATGGTTCGCACGTGTCAAATGATTCATAATCAAGAGACTCTAGAAGTCCATCCGAATGGAGCTTCTTCATACGTTTGACACCAATATGACCAAGGCGGCAATGCCACAAGTATGTGGGACTATCATTATCAACTTTACATCTTTTGACATCTACACTATGAATATGTGTATCACTACGTTCGAGATTCATCAAAAATAAACCATTGACCAGCGGGGCATGACCATAAAACATATCTCTCAAATAAATAGAACAACCATTATTCTCCGATTTGAAAGAGTAGCCATCTCGCATAAGACGAGATCCAGAAACAATGTTCATGCTCAAAGCTGGTACTAAATAACAATTATTGAGGTTTAAAACTAATCCCGAGGGTAGATGTAGAGGTAGCGTGCCGACGGCGATTACATCGACCTTGGAACCATTCCCGACGCGCATCGTCACCTCATCCTTCGCCAGTCTCCGTTTATTCCGCAGCTCCTGTTTTGAGTTACAAATGTGAGCAACTGCACCGGTATCGAATACCCAGGAGCTAGTACGAGTGTTGGTAAGGTACACATCAATAACATGTATATCATATATACCTTTGACGTTGCCGGCCTTCTTGTCTGCTAAGTATTTGGGGCAGTTCCGCTTCCAGTGACCCGTTCCCTTGCAATAAAAGCACTCTGTCTCAGGCTTGGGTCCATACTTTGGCTTCTTCCCGGCAACAGGCTTGCCAGGCGTGGCAACTCCCTTGCCGTCCTTCTTGAAGTTCTTCTTGCCCTTGCCTTTCTTGAACTTAGTGGTTTTATTGACCATCAACACTTGATGTTCTTTCTTGATGTCTACCTCCGCTGATTTCAGCATCGAATACACCTCGGGAACGGACTTCTCCATCCCCTACATATTGAAGTTCAACACGAAGCTCTTGAAGCTTGGTGGGAGCGACTGGAGGATTCTGTCAACGACCTCTTTATCTGGGAGATTCATCCCCAGGTGAGACAAGCGATTGTGCAATCCTGAAATCTTGAGGATGTGCTCACTGACAGAACTGTTCTCCTCCATCTTACAGCTGTAGAATGCGTCGGAGACATCATATCTCTCGACTCGGGCATGAGCTTGGAAAACCATTTTCAGCTCTTCGAACATCTCATATGCTCCGTGGTGCTCAAAACGCTTTTGGAGCCCCGATTCTAAACTGTAAAGCATGCCGCACTGAACCAGGGAGTAATCATCACAACGCGACTGCCAGGCGTTCATAACGTCTTGGGTCGCCGGGAAAACGGGTGCATCACCTAGCGGTGCTTCTAGGACATAAGTTCTCTTGGCAGCTATGAGGATAATCCTCAGGTTACGGACCCAATCTGTATAGTTGCTACCATCGTCTTTCAGCTTGGTTTTCTCTAGGAACGCGTTGAAGTTGAGGGAAACCTGAGCATGGGCCATTTGATCTACAAGAGATATTGTAAAGAATTTAGACTAAGTTCATGATAATTAAGTTCATCTTAATAAAATTTTAATGAACTCCCACTCAGAATGACATCTCTCTAGTCATCTAAGTGATACACGATCCGAATCGAGTAGTCCGTGTCCGATCATCACGTGAGACGGACTAGTCATCAACGGTGAACATCTTTATGTTGATCGTATATTCTATACGACTCGTGTTCGACCTTTCGGTCTTCTGTGTTCCGAGGCCATGTCTGTACATGCTAGGCTCGTCAAGTGAACCCTAAGTGTATCGCGTGTGTAAATCTGTCTTACACCCGTTGTATGCGAACGTTAGAACCTATCACACCTGATCATCACGTGGTGCTTCGGAGCAACGAGCTTTAGCAACGGTGCACGGTTAGGGGAAACACAATACTTGAAATTTTAGTGAGAGATCATCTTATTTACTACCGTCGTACTAAGTAAACAAGATGCATAAACATGATAAACATCACATGCAATCAATTAAAGTGACATGATATGGCCAATATCATCTTGCTCCTTGGATCTCCATCTTCGGGGCACCATGATCATCTTGTCACCGGCTCGACACCATGATCTTCATCATCATGATCTCCATCATCGTGTCTTGAAGAAGTCGTCACGCCAACTATTACTTCTACTACTATAGCTAACGTTTAGCAATGAAGTAAAGTAATTACATGGCGTTATTCAGTGACACGCAGGTCATACAATAATTAAGACAGCTCCTATGGCTCCTGCCGGTTGTCAAGTTCATCGACATGCAAGTCGTGATTCCCTATTACAAAAACATGATCAATCTCATACATCACATATATCATTCATCACATCTTCGTTTTGACCATACCACGTCACATAGCACATGCTGCAAAAACAAGTTAGACGTCCTCTAATTGTTGTTGCAAGTTTTACATGGCTTCTATAGGATTTCTAGCAAGAACGTTTCTTACCTACGCCAAAACCACAACGTGATTTGTCAACTTCTATTTACCCTTCATAAGGACCCTTTTCATCGAATCTGATCCGACTAAAGTAGGAGAGACAGACACCCGCCAGCCACCTTATGCATCTAGTGCATGTCTGTCGGTGGAACCAGTCTCACGTAAGCGTACGTGTAAAGTCGGTCCGGGCCGCTTCATCCCACAGTACCGCCGAATCAAGATTGACTAGTAACGGTATGAAAGTTGAACAAAATCAAACGCCCACAACTGCTTTGTGTTCTACTCGTGCAAGATGCTACGCATAAAACCTAGGCTCTGATACCACTGTTGGGGAACGTAGCATAATTCAAAAAAATTCTACGCCTTCACCAAGATCCAACTATGGAGACATCTAGCGACGAGCAAGTAAGAGTGCATCTACATACTGTTATGGAGATTGCGAGCGGAAGCTTTCAACGAAGCGTGGATGAAGTAGTCGTACTCTTCACGTTCTTCGTCACCGATGATCTAGCGCCGAACGGACGGCACCTCCGCCTTCAACACACGTACGGTGTAGCAACGTCACCTCCTTCTTGATCCAGCAAGGGGGGAGGAGAAGTCGTCAGAGATCCGGCAGCACGACGGCATGATGACGGATGCAGTGGAGATCGCAGCAGGGCTTCGTCGGGCGCCCTGCGTGGGAGTATAGAGGTGTGACGGGAGGGGGAGAGGCGCCAGGGCTTGGGGTGCGGCTGCCCTCTCCCCCCCACATATATATAGGGGGCCAGGGGGGCGCCAGCCCCCTGCAGATCCAATCTGCAAGGGGGGGCGGCGGCTAGGGGGGAGTCCTTGCCCCCCAAGGCAAGTGGTGGCCCCCCTCCCCTTAGGGTTTTAACCCTAGGCGCATGGGGAGGTGGGCCCCCTAGTGGTGCGCCAGCCCAGAGGGCTGGACACTTCCCCTCACGGCCTAGGGGGCCCACCGGGATGGGTGGTCCCACCCGGTGGACCCCCGGGGCGCCTCCGGTGGTCCCGGGACGCTCCCGGTGACCCCCGGAGATCACCCGTTGGCCGAAACTGGACTTCCTCTATATCAATCTTTACCTCCGGACCATTCCGGAACTCCTCGTGATGTCCGAGATCTCATCCGGGACTCCGAACAACTTTCGGGTTTCCACGTGCATTTATCTCTATGACCCTAGCGTTACCGAACCTTAAGTGTGTAGACCCTACGGGTTCGGGAGACACGTAGACATGACCGAGACGACTCTCCGGTCAATAACCAACAGCGGGATCTGGATACCCATGCTGGTTCCCACGTGTTCCTCGATGATCTTCATCGGATGAACCACCGTATCAAGGATTCACTCAATCCCGTATGTTATTCCCTTTGTCCATCGGTACGGTACTTGCCCGAGATTTGATCGTCATTATTCCCGATACCTTGTTCAATCTCGTTATGGCAAGTCTCTTTACTCGATCCGTAATCCATCATCCCATGACTAACCACTTAGTCACTTTGAGCTCATTATGATGATGTCTTACCGAGTGGCCCAGAGGTACCTCTCTGTCATACGGAGTGACAACATCCCAGTCTCGGTTCGTACCAACTCAACAGATACTTTCGGAGATACCCAATGCGTACCTTTATAGCCACCCAGTTACGTTGTGACGTTTGGCACACCGAAAGTATTCCTACGGCATCCGGGAGTTGTACAACCTCATGGTCTAAGGAATAAATACTTGACACCGAAAAGCTTATGCATTACGAACTATACGATCTCGTGTTATGCTCAAGTTTGGGTCTTGTCCATCACATCATTCTCCTAATGATGTGATCCCGTTATCACTGACATCCAATGTCCATGGTCAGGAAACCGTGACCATCTGTTGATCAACGAGTTGGTAACTAGAGGCCTACCAGGGACTCATTGTGGTCTGTGTATTCACACATGTATCGCTTTTTCCGTACAATACAATTCAAGCATGAATAACAGACAATTATCATGAACAAGGAGATATAATAATAATGCTTTTATTATTGCCTCTAGGGCATATCTCCAACAATCATGTGCAGAATATAAAGCAGCAAACAAAGCAGAGACAAACCTTGTGTCTTGGGGTAGACCACATCTCCACCAGAGCTTGCCATTCACCGTCCGTCAGATCTGGCACCGGAGACTTGATGCTGACTTTGTTTGCGGCTACGGTGTCGAAATACTTCTTCTTGATCTGATGGCGTCTGTTCTTTGTATTTTTCTACAGAATATCTTTGCACGCGGTCTTGATGGTCTCCGAGTCCGTGTTCATCTCAAAATTTGCTTACCAAGACAACAAACAAGGTAGGAACAATACTAGTTATCATGCATAGGTGTAACAGAAAATAGATAGCACATTAACTACGAAACAAGTAGCTTACAACAACTTTCCCAATGTAGTTCTCCAATAGACTAGCATTTTATTGTATAGCGTGAAGTGAGGAAGAACCGGTAGATGGCTTCTTGCAACGAGTCCACACTCAGAAGCAAGCTTTGCTACCAGTAGAGGCTTCTCTGGACGCTTCATCCCTTCGGCAATTTGGATAGACACCTTGCTACCAAGCGACTTGGTGATTCTCTCTAGCCCTTTGCCCTTTCTAAGTCTAGTCTTGGTAGTCATTGCATCAGAAAATGAAATTGAACTCATAAATTAGAATAGAAATCGACAAATGCAGGAATTGACAAAAGCATACATGATCATTCCATTTGGAAAATGGACTAGTAAAAGAGAGCATTGCAAAGGTCAACTTGCCTGGTTGAAACAGAAGTTGTTGTTCTTCTTCATTGATGACAGCATTCCTGTCAATAGAATGTGCAACAGGGCTGAGGTCTGTGTGGACAGTGCCTGCTTCATTTTTGCAGATAGTTCCTCTTTCATCTAGGCAGATAGTGTCACTTCCATCCATGCGGAGAGTGGTTCCTTCATCCATGGGCGGCAACTCATCACCCATTTGCACCGAGGTCTCAGAGTCCATGCGCAGCAGACTTTCCTTATGGTCCGTCGCAGTCGCCATCTTTGCTTTCTGCCTTGTGACTCTATCAGGGGCAGGTTCATCAGGTTCCAGGATCCTCTTTTTTGTCCTGGAGCTGGGGCCATCACCCTTCCTGGAGGCATTGTAGCAGATGTTTCTGAGCTCTTCTTCTTCTTGTTGACTATCTTCTTAACACCAGGCCTCTTCGTCCTAGATTCCTTCAGTGCCTCGTATAAACAGCATGGAAAAAATCATTAGATCACAAGAGAAATATGTGAGCACAAGGAAACACATAGCATAAAAGAACCCCAACCCTCCAACCAAGACAGAGTATGCACCTTAACAGTCTTCTTCACTACGACATCATCCACTTCCTCTCCATCAATAACTTCATCCTCCTTAGGATTGTACTCTGGTTCATCATTGATAACTCCACGAACTTCTTGAACCCCATCACTTCTACCTTCTTGTACATCATTTGTTTTCCTAATCATCGACTCTATTGTTCCTCATGATATTTCTAGCCCTGGCCTTCTCATACTCAGTGAGAGGCTCTTCTTTGCATGATAAAGGAAAAGTAACTATTAGGTGAATGTTTGGAATGCATGTACAGACAGCCAAACATTTCTTATGAGATTTTATTATCATTTAATCCTAGTTATTCAGGTAAGGAAGACTAACAGCACACAGGCACAATTAAGCCAGCTTATTCAGATTGCAGCAATACATTTCACTTAGCATATTAAGACACATATTTTATAAAACTAACAGTATAACCCCAAGGAGCAAGTTGCATACCAACGGTTGGCCTCATGTTTGACCTTGTCATCCTTGCCATGGATGATCTTGAGGTGGTTGTATGTTTCTATAATAGCTTGCAAAATAGAATAAACAAGAATGAGATATAACAGGGACAAAGTAGAATAATGCACTTGCATCAATAAAGGAAAGCACTTGAACCAGCATGCACACGGGTGTAGCAATGCATCAGTAATATTACATGTGAAGCAAACTTGTTGGATCAAGAATTTAGTGATGTAGTTAAATTAATTAAGCAACCATGTAATTGCATTAAACAAGCATGCATGTACAGATGAAAGATATGAAGCATCCCTTAAAATCTTGACTACATAAAGCAGGGGGTAGCAATGTACATAACTAAACTAAGTTAATTGGTGTCATTGCATAAAACTAGCACAAAGTAACAAACTAACACAACTAGCCAATCAATAGAATAAAGCTCACATAAATGGCAGATGGACTTAATCATTTAGTAATGAACACCATGAATTAACTAGACCAACCCAGAGAGCATATATCACACCTACATGAACAACTCTAGCAATACAGTGAGCAAGAAGCTTTCTATATGAACAACATAGTCCCATAGGAAGCAATGAGAGATCATCAATGCCACTGACCAATTTAGAAAACCTAGGAACATAGTTATGGAACTAGATCATCCATATGTAAACCAAAGCATGGCAGGAGCTCACATGATAGAAACCAAACATGAATGGGAACCTACAAACCGTAGATAGCATGGGAACAACAACTACAGAGCTTTAGATTTAGTAGTGGCCATAATCAAGAACAAATAACAGGATTGGCAGCAGAGGGAGAGGGATATGGAGATGGACAATAACCTGCTTTTGTGGTGGTGCGTCGTGGTAGCCGTGCTTGAGGTCCTCCACCTGATGCTGCTCAATGACCTATAGGACAAACAAGGCCATGGATGAGCTGCCACAGGGCATCCACATGACAACGCAAAACAGCAAGCAACAATCTAGAATAATATCAAGCCACAGGCCATGTCAGAGTCATTGACAGGGATGCACAATCAAAATAGAGCATACAAAATCTAGAATAAAGAACCACCTCCCCACAAAACCCTAACCCCATGAATCCAACCCCATACAAAATCAGATTACTCATCATAATCAATGTGTAGTAGCACATTCTCATAAGAATGGAACGGAAAAACAAATTATGGACATTCTCATAAGCATGCATGATTTGGTATATCAACCCATATAGACCAGCAACAATTGCAAGTAAGTGGTTTTGTGCAGGCTAACCCATGTTGCACAGGAAAAACTATGCATTCTTCATGAAAACCCCTGAGAACATGCACATACTCTTAACAACAATTGAAATCATGCATAGGGAGGCAATTTAGAACATGCACTCAGACCCCCATGAACCCTAACCCCATGAAACCCATGAACCCTAACCCCATGAACCAGAGGGAGGTCGGCCCATGAATCCCCATCGATCCTACCCTATGAACCAGAGAGTAACGTATACCCTAACCCCGTGAATCCTAACCCTAACCCGTGTCGATCCATCCCCATGAACCCTAGAAGAACCCATGAGGGGGATCTACCGAACCCTAGAAGACCTAAACATCAAGGGGAGATGGATCGAGGAGAGCAACGTACATGCCATCGTCGATCGTCGATGATGTAGATGATGTAGTCGCCATCGTCGATGTTGCCACCGTCATCGATGTAGTCACCGTCATCGACGTAGTCGTAGCCGGGGCGGTGGATGTAGCCGTAGATGTCGTCGATGTAGCCGCCATCATGGAGGGGAGAGGGGAGGGGGGTTCGTCGTCGGGGAGGCGCGGAGCAGGAGAGGGGCGGCGGGGCGGCGCGAAGTAGGGGAGGGGCGGGAATAGGGTTGCGGGGTGGGTAATGGGGAATGGATGGGAGGGGAGGGGATCTCGCGTGTTAGTGGGAGAGGGAGTGGTGGGTCCCGCCTGGTAGTGGGAGTGGGAGTGGAGGGAAATTTTGGGAGAGTGAAATTTTGGTGGAGGGAAAATTTTGGTGTGGGAGGGAAATTCTTTTGGGTTTGGAGGGAGACAAATTTAGGGGTTTTTTTGTAAACTTTGTAGAAATCATGGTTAAAATCATATCGAATAGCTCAAGAAAACACCCGTATTCCAAGTTGAGTATTTTTGCTAGTTGGTAGGCCACATTTGATGATGTGACGCGGAGGTTTCCCATTTTTTTATTTTTTTTATTTAGTACGGTGTTTTAAAAAACCAGCCGATTTCGCAGTGGCGGCCGTCTCTGGCTAGGGTTTGAGTCATGCAAATCTGTTGTCGATTCTTTGATGAAATGCCAACCTGCGAAGCTAAAAATGATTTTTAGCAAAAATAACGGGCAAGCTATGGAACACCCGCAGTTCAAATTCCAACTGAATCGACCGAAGGTTGTATGAATGGCCGAGAGTAGCTACGAGGGTCAGAAATGCATGATTTTTGGCGACCGTCCGTAAAACAGGGTCTACTTTGTGATAGACATGGAATGGCGCCGTTTGGGGTGACCCTCCTTGTAGTCGCTTCACGAAAAACACATGTTTTTAGCATTCAAAAAATGAAAAACAGTTTTTTTGTGAAACAAGTTGGAACCTAGCTTTGGCAACATTGTTTGCCATCACAAGACGGAGGCATGCGCCAAATTTGGGCATATTATCAAAAACTATTCAACGTATGTGGACATATCATTGCTAGTTTGGCTCTAAAGCCATGAATCTTCGTTCATGGTAGGTCATTTTTGAGAACACCTTTTCAAGAAAACATCGGTATTCCAAGTTTAGTACTTTTGCTAGTTAGTAGGCCACATTTGATGATGTGACGCAGAGGTCTCCCATTTTTAGATTTTTTTTCTAATTTTTTACGGTGTTTTCAAAAACAGGTCGATTTCGTCGCGGCGGCCGTCCGTGGCTAGGGTTTGACTCATGCAAATCTGTTGTCGATTCTTTGATGAAATGCCTACCTATGAAGCTAAAAGGATTTTTAACGAAAATAACGGGCAAGCAATGTAGGACCCGCAGTTCAAATTCCAGCCGGTTCCAGCTGAATCGGCTGAAGGTTGTCTGAATGACCGGGAGTAGCTACGAGTGGCGGAAATGTATGATTTTTGGCGACCGTTGCTACCTCTTGAACTTGTGTTGTATTCCCTCGAACAAGAAAGGGAGATGCACCACAGTAGCGTAAATATTTCCCTCAGTTTTTGAGAAACAAGGTATCAATCCAGTAGGAGACCACGCGCGAGTCCCTCGCACCTGCACAAACAAATAAGAACTTCGCAGCCAACGCGATAAGGGGTTGTCAATCACTTTACGGTCACTTACGAGAGTGAGATCTGATAGAGATGATAAGATAATATTTTTGGTATTTTTTGGTATAGAAACAGAAAGTAAAGAAAGCAAATAAACAACGGCGACAGAAATTGGCTAGTTGACGGGAAAGCAATATGATAAAGATAGACCCGGGGGCCATAGTTTTCTCTGGTGGCTTCTCTCATGATAGCAGAATTCTACGGTGGATGAACAAATTACTGTCGAGCAATTGATAGAAAAGTGAATAATTATAAGACTATCTAGGCATGATCATTGTATATAGGCATCACGTCCGAGACAAGTAGACCGAAACGATTCTGCATCTACTACTATTACTCCACACATCGACCGCTATCCAGCATGCATCTAGTGTATTGAGTTCATACGAACAGAGTAACGCCTTAAGCAAGATGACATGATGTAGAGGGATAAACTCAAGCAATATGATGAAAACCCCATCTTTTTATCCTCGATGGCAACAATACAATACGTGCCTTGTTGCCCCTACTGTCACTGGGAAAGGACACCGCAAGATTGAACCCAAAGCCAAGCACTTCTCCCATTGCAAGAACTATAGATCTAGTAGGCCAAACCAAACCAATAATTCGAAGAGACTTGCAAGGATATTATGAGCACACATAAAAAGTTCAGAGAAGAACCAAATATCTTTCATAGATAACCTTGATCGTAAGCTCACAATTCATCGGATCTCGATAAACACACCGCAAAAATAGATTACATCGAATAGATCTCCTCGAAGACTGAGGAGAACTTGTATTGAGATCCAGAGAGAGAAGGTCACGACACTACTAGGAAAAGGGCTACAATATAGATACTAGCTATGGACCCGACACTACTGGGAAAAGGGCTATAGATGATATGGCCACTAATGGCGCACCAGACATGTGCTGCGCCATTACTATATACTAATGCGCACCATGTGTTGGTGCGCCATTAGTGTCCAAATACTAATGGCGCACGAGACATTAGGTGCGCCATTAGTAACAACTTTTTTTTTATTTTTTCCAGACATTCTAATGGCGCACCGTGGCATAGTGCGCCATTACTAGTTTAACTAGTAATGGCGCACCACCAACTTAGTGCGCCAGTACTATATTTTTTTTGCAAAACTACTAATGGTGCATCAGTCACTAATGCGCCATTAGGAACACTGGTTACTAATGGCGCATTGATGAGTGCTGCGCCATTAGTAAACTGGGACCAGCTAGATATTTTGGACAGCCACACCTACACACTCACTTTCCCCACTTCATTCTCTCCACCTCCTCCTCCAAGCTTGTGTCGGCTACCTCCTCCTCCTCACCTCATTTGCACCATAGATTCATCAAATTTAAGTGGTTAAATTATCTTTTTTGATAGGTAAATAAGGGGGGAAGCTATCTTTATGTTGTAGATCATTTTTTTCTCCCTCGAGCTCCAACAACCGTGCACATGCACTTTTTATGGCCTAGCTAGATCTATGTATGTTTGTGGTGTTGCATATGTTTGTGGTGTTGCATATATGTTTGTGTTTGCAGGTACCGATATTTGAAATGCGATAGTTGCCAATATTTTGCCGAAATGTTGATTCATTTCCGTTTCGGCGAGAATTTTGGCACTATGCATTCTTTTTGGTCCTATTTTTAGGGAAAGTCATGCCAACTTTTTTCTTGGTTCTAAAATATCATTTTGCTCTACCCCGCAGGCGACCATGGTCCGCACGATGACCGAAGGCATCGTGAATAGGTTTTTGAGCTCCGCAAAGGCCGAGATGCTTCGAAAGAACGAGACGGAGATAAGATGTCCGTGTCGAAGATGCAAGCTGAAGAGCCTTATTGCGGACCCGGATTCCGGGCAGGTGCGAGACTACCTGCTCTTGCGTGGTTTCATGGAGCGCTATCGGTGGCAAGGTGACGAAGATGACTATGAAGCCGTCCATGGCCGGGCAAGAAATGAGGAAGGCCAGCAAGACAACCACTGCGGCGAGGACGGGCGAGAAGACGAAGAATCTCCAGGACATGGTCACTACGGTGATGCTGTACACAGTAATCATGTAGAAGATGCTGGACATGATGATGAGGAAGATCAAGACGAAGGGCATGATCATGATCTAGATGAAGATGCCGGAGCAGACGACGATGGAGGCTGGATGCTGGACCCTCATATTCAAGAGCTGCTTCTCAAGCAGACGGATAACGCAAGAGCTGCCACCCAAGAGAAAGCCAAGCTATATCAACTGGAGATAGACATGGTTACTCCATTGTATGAAGGATGCAGGCCCGAGGATACCCGCTTGAAAGTAACGCTCATGGCTCTGGAGATGAAGGTAAAACACAAAATGATCAATGCATGCTTCGACGAGAACATGTCATTCTGGCACGAACGTCTTCCCAAGGGGAACAAGTGCCCGACCAGTTTCGAGGAGGCGAAGAAAATTGTGTGTCCTATGGATTTACCGCACGTGAAATACCATGCGTGCATGAACAATTGTATCATTTATCGGGACGAGCACACGGAGTGTACCATATGTCCGGTGTGCGGCGTCACTCGATACAAGAAGCGGAAGAAAGCTCCTCGAAAAGTGGTGTGGTACTTTTCGATCACTCCTCGTCTGCAGCGGTATTTCGCGGACCCTAAGGTAGCAAAGCTCCTGCGTTGGCACGCCGATAGGGAGGAGAAGAAGCGAGAAGATGACGGAAATGATCTGGAGATAAATAAAAAGACAAGATGTTGAGTCACCCTAAGGATGCGAGCAAGTGGCAAGTGTTGAACTTTGAAGACCTAGAATTTGGGAACGATCCAAGGAACATCGTGCTGGGCGTGAGCACCAATGGAGTCAATCTGTTTGGCAGCCAGAGAAGCACACATAGCACCTGGCATGTGTTTGTGTGGATGTACAACCTTCCCCCCTGGTTGTGCATGAAGAGGAAGTACATTCACATGAGTATGCTAATTGAAGGGCCGAAACAACCAGGGAACGACATCAATCTGTATCTGGGGCTGCTGAAAGAGGAGCTAGACATGCTGTGGAAAACGCCAGCCAATACGTGGGACGCCGCAGAGAAAGAATATTTCCCTATGAGAGCCGCACTGTTCACGACGGTGCACGACTATCTCGGTTACGGATATGTCGCGGGGCAGGTGGTCCACGGATTTTCTGGATGCGTCAGGTGCATGGATGACACAACGTATTGCCAGCTAGATAGAGATCCCGGGTCTTCGAAAACCGTGTTCATGGGACATCGAAGGTGGCTTCGCGAAGATGACCCGTGGAGGAAACGCAAGGATCTGTTCGATGGTGAAACCGAACCCTGAAGACGCCCGCGTACGAGGAGCGGCGAGGAAATAGACGAGCTGTTGAAAAATTGGAAAGATTGCCCACTGCCGGGAAAGAAGCAAAAGGCGCCAGAGCCGGGAAAGAAGCGAAAGGCGCCAGAGCCGCTGCTGAAGGTATGGAAAACGAGGTCTGTTTTCTGGGACTTGCCGTAGTGGAAGATCCACCGTGTGCCTCACGGCCTTGATGTAATGCATATCACGAACAACGTGTGCGAGAGTTTGCTTGGTACCCTGCTCAACATGCCAGAGAGGACCAAAGATGGGCCGAAAGCAAGGGCAGACTTGAAATCAATGGGCATCAGGCATGAGCTTCACGCTAATGATGATGATGATGATGATGAGGCGAAGCAGGACACGGAAAGTCGTCGCAAAGGCAAAAAGGCCAAGAAGACCGGAAATGACTACCCTCCCACGTGCTTCACTCTAAGTCAGGAGGAGATCGAGCAGTTTTTCACCTGCCTCGTAGGAGTAAAACTTCCTTATGGTTACGCGGGGAAGATAAGCAGATACCTAGACCCAGCGAAGCAGAAGTTCAGCGGGATGAAGTGTCACGACTGTCACGTCCTGATCACGCAGATACTTCTAGTTGCAATCCGTGGGATCATGGACGCGCACGTCCGTGAAACGCTATTTGGCCTATGCAACTTTTTCGATGTCATCTCTCGGAAGTCGGTTGGCGTGAGGCAACTCAGAAGGCTACAGGAAGAGATCATGGTGATACTATGCGAGCTTGAGATGTACTTCCCGCCCGCATTCTTCGGCGTTATGGTGCATCTGCTGGTCCATATCATGGAGGATATCATCCAACTCGGGCCGACATTCCTGGACAGCATGATGCCGTTCGAAAGGATGAATGGTGTCATCAAAGGATACGTTCGCAACATGTCACGTCTAGAGGGAAGCATAGCCAGAGGCTTTCTGACCGAAGAGTGCATCTCCTACTGCACGAATTATCTAGGCATCAAGAACCCCGTTGGTCTGCCCGTCAACAGGCACCTCAGCAGGCTCGCTGGATGGGGTCACCGCGAGGGTCGCCGTGAAATGCATGTCCACTTCGAGGGTCAACTCGCCGACTTTGAAAGAGCAAACCTAGTCGCGCTACAACACATAGACGTGGTCGATCCTTGGGTGGTAGAGCACAAAACCTTTATTGAGAAGATGTACAATGACCGAGGCCAACAGAGGACGGACGGAGATATAATCAAAGAGCACAACTCATGTTTCACGCGTTGGTTCAAGGAGACGCTTCTGTCGTACCCTTTACATGATGATTCTTCCGCGGAAGAAAATCTCATATTTGCCTTGTCACAGGGCGCCGAGCACAACCTAATGACATATGAGGCGTACGATATCAACGAGTACACGTTCTACACCGAGGACAAGGACATGAAGAGCGATGGTTATCAGAACTCCGGGGTAACGATGGAATCCTACACCGAACGACAAGGACAGATACTACGGAAGGATCGAAGAGATCTGGGAGCTGAGCTACGCTGGAGAGAAGGTCCCGATGTTCCATGTCATATGGGCCAAGAGCGTCCTAAAAGAAGACCGGTATTTCACCACCATGGTTATACCCGAAGCCAAATCCAAGACCGCTGGCGCAAACGTCACCGCGAAAAATGAGCCATGGGTACTGGCTTCCCAAGTGGACCAATGCTTCTTCATTACCGACCCGCCAAAGCCCAGTCGTGTTGTCGTGAGGAGAGGCAAAAGGAAGATCATCGGAATGGATGGAGTCGCCAATGAGCAAGACTTCGAAATGTACGGCAACCCGAAGATGGAATATGACGACGACGATGAAGTAGCAGCATACACCACAAGAAGAAGCAGGACCACCCTACCTAAAGGACGTTCGTTCCACACAAGAACTCCATTTGCGAAAAAGAAGGGCAAGAAGATTGTGAACAAATAGCTAGCTAGCTAAGATCGATTGTATTTAAATTGTAGTATTCATTTCTCGATTGTATTTCATGGGCACTTTTTGAACTACCATGAATATTTTTAAATTTCATGGGCACTTTTTGAATTGATGAAAAAACATTGAATATTCATGAGGACACTCGATCTCGATCCCCCTCCATCTCGATCGCTATCCCCCCTCGCCAGACACCCTTGCCAGATCCCCCTCGCCCCCGAGCACCCCCCACACCCTCCCCCGCTCCACCACCACCGACGACTCCCGCACCCTCCCCCGCTCCACCGTCACAAATGAATGCAACTAAAAATAAAATAAAAGCAAATTTGATTATATTTTCAAAAAACAAATTTGATTATATTTTCAAATAAAAAATTTGATGGTATTTTAAAATAAAAAATTTGATGATATTTTTTTATATTCATAAATATTTTCAAATAAAAAATCTGATTATATTTTTTAAAATTTTATTATTGTTTTTATAAAAATTTATTACTGTTTCATATTCATATTCATTTTATAATAAACTATTAGATGCAACAAAAAAATTAATGACTTATGGCGCACCGCTGGCTGGTGCGCCATTGCTATCTAAAAAAGAATACTTATGGCGCACGGTGCCCCTGGTGCGCCATTGCTATAAAAAACATTCTAATGGCGCACCGCCAGGGGGTGCGCCATTAGTATTCTTCCCCCATCCATATATCCTTCGTCCCTCCCTCTCTCGCCAGACACACTGCTTCGTCCCTCTCCCTGCACCGCGCCGCTCCCTCCCTCGCCCCTCCCTCCACCGCGCCGCCGCCGCCGCTGCCTCGACCCACTGCGCCGCAGCCGCCCACGCGCCCCCGCCGTCTCCCTCTCCCCATCTTCCCCTTCCTCCCCCTCGAG
>LR738712.1:587159016-587177026 GCA_902687465.1 Secale cereale
GGCTCCCCCCGAGGCCGCAACCTTATCCTCTCCACCCTGCCTTGCTCCTCCGCCGCTCCGCCAAGGTAAGCCACCACCCCAACCCCCTACCTCCTCAACCCCCCTCTCTCGGCACCGCGCGGCTCCTCGCCCGCTGAATCAGGCCGTCGGGCCGTCGGATTCGGGCGTGGCGGTCCGAGGACTAGATGGGCATGTCGCGAGGTGTTTTGGTACAGGTCTCTGGGTGAATTAGGGCGCGGGGGGGGAGTTTCCAGTAGGTTTTGCCGGCGAATTCGGCGGGCGTGCGGTCTTGGGTCTGGGATGTTTTATGCCTTGCTAGGTACTATACTCACTATTGTTTGCTAGTTGTGGGATTAGAGCAATCCCCCCCCCCCCAGATGTCGCAGGCTATTGGGGCTCGGGAAGCTCGCTGGGTCTCCGGCTTCGTGCATAGCCTGCTGTGATGGGTACATTGGCGCAGAATGGTGCAGGGTGTGGCATTAGGAACTGGTGTGTGTTCTGCAAACGGTTCTGGGCTCATGCTCCGTGAGCCGCTTGCGCGCGGTTTTTTTCTGGTGCTCTTATTCAGCTGGCCAGAGCAGGAGCTACTTGTGCCGTTCAATTTTGCAATGAGAATTGCAGTTTTTTTATGTTTTCTTCCACACTGATTAGTAGCTAATCTTAAAGCCCTAAGATTGTTTGGGTGTTGTCTGGCGCATAAATTTGTACTCGGTGCACTCTATTGGTTGGCCAGATATGTTGTTTCTACAACACAAACTAAAGTAGTAGAGTGGTCAACTGCTGTTTCTGCATAATTTGAGGACAGTAACAAAATTCTGTTTTCAACCCATACATGCAACACCCTACTAATTTGTATTATTTTTTTGGTGCATATATGTAGGACACAGAAAGTTTAAAGTATCTACTTTGATTTAGTGCCTTCACCTCCACTGCCTTTATATCTGGAGTGAAGCTTGCTTGTGTTTCCTTGTGATTACAAGATCTCCATATTAAGAGATTTGTATATGTTGTAGTATTGTTTGACCATGTAAATTATAATTGTATAGGTTGCAAACATGGACAGATCATCTCATTAAGAACACAATTTCTTTTCTTTTGGGTTTCAGAAGAACATCATTAGACCCTGACTGGATGTACAAAGGGACCTTGTGCTTGTTTCTTGAAAATGTGAGGTCAAACTTTGTGGGTGTACATCAGCTATTTATAGAAGCTTGCTAGCTATGCATTTGAGTGTACAGTCGTGACCACGTTTGCGCCCCTAGTTTTGCAAGAAAAATGATTTTTTTAGCAGTCTTGTGCAACTTTCTGAAAGAGTGTATCACCTAAAAAGGATATTTAGCTCTCTATGCATTTATTTATTGCAGATTTGCTCATAGTGCATTTCTTCTATCATAAATCTATAACTCAGAAATGTTTTTTTGCACTGGAGGAGGTGAAAGCACAACCATATACAATACTTGCTAAGATGGCAAGGCTGGAGCAACTCTGTATAAGTTTCACACTTGTACAGTTGTACTTGCATCTAATAAATTTTTTGCCACTTATATCCTAGTTGTCTCCTGAAGATTTGTACTGTACTGCATCCTCCTAGTTGTCTCCGACCATCGTGTCGTGTTGATTTTGCAGGTACCCCGAGAGGCCCTTGAGTTTGTTGGAATGTCGATTAACTTCCATTCCGGCAAATTCGGGTACTCCATATGTCCTATTTTCAGCAAAGGTCATGCTGAAATTTTCCGTGAATTTTAGCATGACTTTGCTAAAAATAAGACATATGGGGTACTTGTGGCTAATGCATGGGTCGGGGTATCTTAGTACTTAATTAAGTAGGATCAACTGTCCCTTTATTCTTGCTGCATTAAACCATAGGCGGCAATAGAGCCAAGTGATTAGGCCCAACTTAGAATTCTCCTTCCCAGCTTAGCTTTTAGGATGCCTCGGTGTCGACAAACCATAAATTATAAAACCTTGGCTTTTAGGGTGCCTCGGTGTCGATAAAAACCTAAATGATGAAAGCTTAGGCTTTTAGGGTGCCTCGGCGTCGAAAAACCCTAAATGATAAAAGCTTAGCTTTTAGGATGCCTCGGTGTCGACAAACCCTAAATGATGAGACCATGATCTTGTTCCTTGACAATAACCAACTTTTTGACCAAACATTTTTCCTATTTAGAGAGAAACATGGCCCACAACGATGAGGCCGGCGGTTTGGGCGGCAAGGCATTCTGGGAGCTATCGCAGGAGATGGAGGAACAACCTCACTTCTATGAGGACGCCGCGAAAGACATCGATCCTGACACCACTGATGGTGCCGCCGAGGATGACCCCACTGATGGTGTCGTCGGGGATGACACCACTGATGGTGCCGCTGAGGATGCCACCACTGATGATGGCGGCGCACGCACAGATGGCAGCCAACCGAAGAGGCAACGGAAGGACCGGCGCCCGACCGTGCCCCGCACCATCAAGGAGGAATTTACTGAAGTGGACTCCGACGGGAATCCAATGGCGCCCAAACAAATAGTCAAGGGGTGCTCGGTTCAGCTCGGGTGCATTCTCCGGAGCACCGTCTCGATCAACACCGAGAACCTAAGGCATAAGGACTGAGGGAATTTGCGCAACCTCCTCTTCATGAAGCTACACGAACGATACAAGTTCCCTACTGAATTTGAAAACACAAGCCTCACAGGGAATAAAGTGAACAATGCCGCCCTCACGAGGATGAGCACGGCCCTGTCTACTTGGAGAATCTCGGTGAAGAGAATGATTGACAAAGGTTTTAGTTATGAGAACATCAAGGAGAAAAATCCTTCGATCACCGAAGATGACTACAAGGAGTTCAAGATCAAGTGCAAGAGCACCGCAACCTCCGAATCAAGTCAGTGGGGGAAAGAAATGCGGCAGTTGAACTTAGGGGAACACACACTCGGTCCCGGCGGTTACAGAGTGGCGGAGCCTATATGGGACAAGGAGGACGCGGAGCGCGCCGAGCAAGGCCTACCGCCCCGCTTCGATAAATACGGTGACAAGCAGACCAGGAACTTTTTCAGGGCCCGGTACAAGGAGGACCCGGTAATAAAGGATCTCACCACGGATCCGAAGACCAGGGCCCTTGAGCTTGTTCTGGTAAGGAATACACCCCCGCGTAATTAGCTCCATATGGTTGCATTCTAATTAATGAAGCCAAATTTCTAAATGGTTCACATTCCTTCCGCAGGCGACTAAAAGCAGTAGCGTGGGGTCGACTCAGAGCACCCCTTGGGACACCACTCTAAATAGGGCGTTGATGTAATGAAAGAAAAAGGATAAGCTTAGTAAGCCGTCGTCAGCTGGTCGTGTGGCCGGCAAAGGCTTGTCCACAAAATGGTCGTCATACTATAACGCTGGTGGGCGAAAGGAGAAAAAGACCAGCTCAGAAAGCCAGGCGCGCGAGGTTCAAGAACTCAAGGCACAAGTGGCATAGATTCCGGAGATTGTGCAAGAGCAAGTGCAACGACAACTGGGATCGACGCTCACCGGCATTATGACTACCTTGATTCAGGGGCTGGCGACGTGGATTGCGGGCGGCCAACAGGGGCCGTCCCCGATTCCCAGCTTCACGGCCAGCAACTCGCAGAACGCGCAGGCGGGGCCATTGGTGTCTCCGGCGGAGGCGGCATTGCTGTCTCTGACGCCGGCACGGGCATTTGAGCTTAATGCACCCGGGTGTACGTCGGCCGGCACCTCTGCAGCAAGTGGCCCCTCCGTCAATTGCACGCCCACTGTTGGCGGTGCCTCGACATTAGCCGAGCTCGACGCCATCATCACGGTAACTAATTAAGCCTCTCGGCCGAGGACTTCATCTCCTTGCCTTTGACTGGGCATCCCTGATGCCCTACATGTTTTCGCAGGGCGCCGCCGATGTTCCGTGCACTCTCCTGCACTTCGTGAACGACGAGTTGGTCGATGTCGCCAAGGGCAGAATCGTTCAACCGGGCAACCCCATGTTCCACGGTAATCCGATGCCACCCACCGTGTACAGGGTTCAACTGGTTCGGGTGCTGCCAGGCTGCGACGAGTTGTTACCTCCGATTCGACCCGCCGGGGCCGACGAAGATGATGTGATGACCCTCAGCGCCTGCCTAAGCTGGCCCCTGCTTTGGCCGAAGAGCCAGATTCGTTTTGGGGGTGGGGGACACCACCCCAAAGACAACACCGCCAGTCTTGCCGGCGCCAAGCGATGGCAAGACCGCCGCATCGCTGCAGACATCCCTATGGCACATGATCCGAACATGCATATGGCACAGGATCCGGACGACGACGACAACGACGACGGTACATTTGCCAACGTCGATAAGTACTTTGCTGATCATGGGTACGATGGAGAATTCATGGGGCCTCCTTCTCAAGAACCCAACCCTACAAAAGACGATCGCGATCTAGCTGGTACCGCGGAGAAACCAAGTTGCAACAGGCGTCGTGTGGCATTCAGTTCTCAGGAGACGCCTCCAGCTGCCGACTTCAACGAGCCTCAGATAGCCGAGGTGCGAAATATTATCAGCCCCAACACACTCAAGAAGGCGGTCTGTGAGCAGAACTCGGTCCCATTACAGGAGAAGAAGAAGGCACGGAAAAGAAAGAGTAACAAGGGTGCGAGCCAGCCGGCACCGAGTACGATCCATGCTCAGGACGGGCCACCTTCACCTAAGGATATAATGAGGAGGGTGCGTGTGGCTGGTAGGCCGATGCTACCGACTAATATGCTCAATGCTGCAATCGGTGCTATGCGGAGTCTGCATGACAGTGTTCTTTCTTTGGAGAAGCGGCGTCTCCGAGAGAAGGATGTGGCATACCCGATTTTCGTGGCCAAGGTGCCAGAGGGCAAGGGCTTTGTGGATAACTCCATCGGGGGTATGATCGTCCTGCGGTTTGATGACATCTTCGCTATGTTTAACCTTCATCCGCTGCACTACACCTTCGTTCGGCTATTTTAGCTAAGTATGAAGATGCGGATCATTAGAGACAAGACCCCGGACATCGTGATAGTCGACCCCTTCTGCATGCGTGCCAAGATCTTGGGCAGCGCTGGGGACCGGCAAGTCGCGAGTTCTTACCTCGAAGGCGTCATTCTGGCAAACCAAGATAAGGATAACTTCCTCGTGCCTTACTTTCCTGAGTAAGTCGTCCCCTCAACCGCCCCGTAACATATGATTTCTTAGATTTCGATCATTTTTTTAACATTCCATGTTTTGTGCAGTGACACACATTGCACACTCATCCTCCTAAGCTCGAAATATTCCATGGCCACATATTTCGACTCGGACCGTCAGTCGAAGGTAGACTACACAAATGTCAAGAAAGTTCTTGATGATGTTCTCCCCGGCTACGCCAAATCTGGAGGCACCTTCACCAGGACAGTTCGTAAGTACGGCAAGCACGTGTTCACCCACAATACGACGTTCTGCTGCGTCAAGCAGCCGCCTGGCGGTCAGAAGGGTGCCTACTACGCCATCCATCACATGCGGGCGATCGTACGGGACCATCATCACCTTCTGCTACCAGATAAACTCAAAGATTGGGCCGCGAGCTTGTCGGCAATCCAGGACACGGACATCAGACAAGAATTCTTTCGAATCCAGTCGGAGTTTGTGGAAATCATCCATCAAGATGTCCTTCGTACCTCGGGGCAGTTCAACCTCAGAAATCAACCGTCCAACAGTGACATAGACACAATGCTACAAATGCATGCTGACAACGCCCGTGATTTCATGACTCTCACGATAGACGACGGCTTCATCCATGCTCCGGTCCCTTGAGTCGAGTCGAAAGTAGTGATGCTATGTCTAGTTTTGAAACATCGATTGGCTCATGTTGTAACTAAACTTTAATGAACTTGTATGTCTCTTTGGTTTGGACAGTCGTTCAACTTAGATGTAATCGATGCTATTAATGTCTTGCTTTTCTCTTTCGATCCTTTTGTTGCATACTTATATATTTCTTATGTATTGTCTGTGAATCGGTACTAACGTTTCGTTTGGCTAGTGCATAGCAATGCCGTCGTATGTCGTGTACAAGGGTAAAGTTCCCGGAGTCTACGATGACTAGGAGGAGTGTCGGAGACAGGTTCACCGTTTCAACGGTAACAGTTACAAAGGGTACACCACTAGGGCGGAGGCGGAATCTAGATACGCGCGCTATCTAGTGGGAGAGAGGAGGGAGCGTTGGAGGAACCGGATGAAGACGAGTTTCATCGGGATGATGCTCATCGTGATGACCACAACTCTCTTCTATGTGATGGTAGTTTAGATGCTCGATATTGACTTGTAATGTGAAGACAAACTCGCTACTCGCGGTCTCGAGACTTGTAATATAATGTTCTATCTTTGTTCGGTCTTTTGAATTCGGAGACTAATATGATGAATTGTATTCGGAGACTAATATGATGAATTGTATTCGGAGACTAACCTTCTATTGTATTCGATGAATCTGGTGTTGCTGTCTGATGTTGTCTAAATTCTGTCCAATAATATATTTTGTATCTTGTGAAAATATCAGAAAAGAAAAAAATCTCTAATATTCATACTAGTGGCGCACCACTCAAGACACTAATGGCGCACTGTCCAAATGAAACTAATGGCGCATCACCCACCAATGCGCCATTAGTATGCCAAAGCACATGGGTACATATGGCCCCCTGGGAGGCATACTAATGGCACACTGTGGGCTATACTAATGGCGCACTGCGTGGTGCGCCATTAGTACACCAGATACTAATGGCGCACCAGGGGTGCGCCATTAGTAAAAAAATCTAATGGCGTGGTGCTAGTGGCGCACCACTAGTGCGCCATTAGTAGGCATAAGTGGTGCGCCACTAGCATGCCTTTTCCTAGTAGTGCGAAGGTCTGTGGTAAACTACTCACAACTCATGGTGAGGGCGATGATGATGATGATGAAGGCCTCTGTGATGGATCCCCCTCCCGGAACAGGCTCCAAGATGGAATCTCCACGGAACAGAAGCTACGGCGGTGGAATTAGGGTTTTCTCTCTGCGTATGGAGTTTTTGGGGTACGTAGGTATATATAGGAAGAAGGAGGGCACCGAGGGCCGTGTGGGCTAGCCTCGAGGTAGGGGGGGTGCGCCCTGGGAAGGGGGGCGCGCCCCCCACCCTTGAGGGCAGGCCTTCCGTCCCCTAACTTGGTCCTGAAGTTTCCCGAGCGTGATTTCCTCCAAAATTATCTCTCGCGTAGGTTTCATTCCGTTTGGACTCCGTTTGATATTCCTTTTCTGCAAAACCCTGAAATAGGCAAAAACAACAATCTGGACTGGGCCTTTGGGTTAGTAGGTTAGTCCCAAAAATGATATAAAAGTGAATGATAAAGCCCATTAAACATCCAAGACTACATAAATAATAGCATGGAACAATCAAAAATTATAGATACGTTGGAGACGTATCAAGCATCCCCAAGCTTAATTCCTACTCATCCTCGAGTAGGTAAATGATAAAGAAAGAATTTTTGATGTGGAATGCTAACCAATATTATTTTTCAATGTAATTCTCTTAATTATGTCATGAATGTTCAGATATGAAATATTCAAGATAAAAGTCTATATTGACATAAGAAATAACATTACTTTAAGCAATACTAACAAGGCAATCATGTCTTCTCAAAATACTATGGCTAAAGGAAGTTATTCCTACAAAATCATATGGTCTGGCTATGCTCCCTCTTCATCACACAAAATATTCATATCATGCACAACCCCGATTTCAGCCAAGCACTTGTTTTCATACTTTATTCTTTTCAAACCTTTCAACTTTCACGCAATACATGAGCGTGAGCCATGTACATAACACTATGGGTTGAATAGAGGTGGTTGTGGAGAAGACAAAAAAAGGAAGATAGTCTCACATCGACTAGGTGTATCAACGGGCTATGGAGATGCCCATCAATAGATATCAATGTGAGTGAGTAGGGATTGCCATGCAATGGATGCACTAGAGCTAAATATGAATGAAAGCTCAACAAAAGAAACTAGTGGGTGTGCATCCAACTTGCTTGCTCACGAAGACCTAGGGCATTTGAGGAAGCCCATTGTTCGAATATACAAGCCAAGTTCTATAATGAAAATTCCCACTACTATATGAAAGTGACTAATCATGAGACTCTCGACAATGAAGATCATGGTGCTACTTTGAAGCACAAGTGTGGAAAAAGATAGTAGCAATTGTCCCTTCTCTCTTTTCTCTCATTTTTGGAGGGGCTTTTCTCTCTATTTTTTTATTAGCCCCTCTCTATTTTTTTGGGGCCTTCTCTTTTTTTTATTGGCCTTTCCTCACACCGGACAATGCTCTAATAATGATGATCATCACACTTTTTGTTACAACTTGAAATTACAACTCGATACTACAACAATTATGACTCTACATGAATGCCACCGGCGGTGTACCGGCATAAGCAATGAATCAAGAGCGACATATATGAGAAATTATGCATGGTGGCTTTGCCACAACTATGATGTCAACTACATGATCATGCATGGCACTATGACAATATGATGCGTGTCATATGAACGGAACGGTGGAAAGTTGATTGGCAATATATCTCGGAATGGCTATGGAAATGCCATGATAGGTAGGTATGGTGGCTGTTTTGAGGAACAATATGGTGGCTGTTTTGAGGAAGGATATATAGTGAGTTTATGGTACCGGCGAAAGTTGCGCGGTACAAGAGAGGCTAGCAATGGTGGAAGGGTGAGAGTGCGTATAATCCATGGACTCAACATTAGTCATAAGAACTCATATACTTATTGCAAAAATCTACGAGTCATCAAAAACAAAGCAATCAATGCATGCTCCTAGGGGGGAGGTTGGTAGGAGTTAACCATCACGCACCCCCGACCTCCACACAAAGGTTGGCACTCTACAAATAGCTCATGCTCTAACTTCGTCACATAGCGGTTCACCATACGTGCATGATACGGGAATCACTAACCTTAACACAAGTATTCTTCAATTTCATAATAACTCCGCTAGCATGACTCTAATATCACTATCCTCGTGTCTCAAAACAATTATCAAGCATCCAACATCTCATTATATTCAATGCACTTGGTGTGAAAATTTTACTACATTGACACTAGATGTTCATCATGTGAAGACTAGTTTCTTTAGCCTAAACGCATTACCATGATGTTTTAATGGACTCTCAAATAGATATAAGTGAATCATGAGAGTTCAACAATTACTACAAAATATTACCACCACGGTGCTCTAAAAGATATAAGTGAAGCACTAGAGGAGAAACTATTCAACTCAAAAGATATAAGTGAAGCACATAGAGTGTTCTAATAATTTCTAGGCCATATTTAACTCTCTCAAATAGGTGTGTCCAGCAAGGATGATTGTGGCAAACTAACAAGCAAATACTCAAATTATACAAGATGCTCCAAGCAAAACACATAGCATGTTGCGAATAAAAATATAGCTCCAAGTATAGTTACCGATGGATGAAGACGAAAGAGGGGATGCCTTCCCGGGGCATCACCAAGCTTAGGCTTTTGATTATATTGATTTTACTTGGGGTGCCACGGGCATCCCCAAGCTTAGGCCTTTGCTACTCCTTGTTCCATAGTCCATCAAAGCAATACTCAAAACTTGAAAACTTCACAACACAAAACTTAGACAAAAATTCTCGTGAGCTCCATTAGTAAGAGAAAGCAAACCACCAGTCAAAGGTACAGAAAGGAATTCATTCTTTGTTTATATTGGTGTTAAATCTACTGTGCTCCAAGTTCTCTATGGTTCATATCCTCCAATATTACTCATAGATGCATCGGAATAAGCAAACAACACATGAAAAACTGAATCTGTCAAAAACAGAACAGTCTATAGTAATCTGCTGGGTTCGCCTACTTCTGGAACTCCAAAAAATTCAAACTAAATTGTTGAATTTGCGCCATCTGTCTACCAATCAGCATAAAAAACAATCAACTGAAAATCACGCTCCAGTAAAATCTGAAGACTACTTTAGCGAGCACTAACGATTCTGTTTTTCACAGGAAGATCAAATAAACTTCGCACAAGTCCTACCAAAGGTTCTACTTGGCACAAACACTAAACAAAACATTAAAACACATCTAATCAGAGGCTAGATGCAATATTTATTCCCTAACAGCAACAAAAGCAAAAACATAAAATTGGGTTCCCTCCCAACAAGCGCTATCGTTTTACGCCCCTAGCTAGGCACGATTTTAATGATACTCACATGAAAGACAAGACTTGAAGCACAAAAAGAGCATCACAAGACATGTGACAAACACATCTAAGCCTAACATACTTCCTATGCATAGGCATTTTATAAGAAAACAAATTATCAAGATAAGCAAGATCTAGCTCATGCAAGGAAGAAAGAAACAATAGCAATATCAACATAACGAGAGGTAATTTAGTAACATGAAAATTTCTACAACCATATTTTCCTCTCTCGTAATAATTGCATGTAGGATCATGATCAAATTCAACAAAATAGCTATCACATAACATATTCTCAACACGATCCACATGCATGCAAAGTTGACACTCTTCCAAAATAGTGGGATCAAAATTAACTAAAGTCATGACCTCTCCATACCCACTTTTATCAAAAAAACATAAGATTGAACATTCTCCAAATATGTGGGATATAAAGTTGACACTCTTACAAAACCACTTTCAATATTAATGCAAACATTATTATCAATGTTATATTCATCATGGGGATTAAATAAATTTTCAAGATCATAAGAAGAATCACCCCAATCATGATCATTGTAACAAGTAGTAGACATAGCAAAACTAGCATCCTCAAGCTTAGGGTTTTGCATATTATTAGCACAATTGACATCAATAGAATTTATAGTAACATCATTGCAATCATGCTTTTTATTTAACAAGATATCATGAATCACTTTTTCTTTTAACAATTCCTCACAATTTTCAGATTCGTGAATTTCAAGAAAAACCCTATAAAGATAATCTAGTGCACGCAGATCACTAGCAAAAGGTTCAACATAACTGGATCTCTTAAAGAGATTAGCAAGTGGATGAGGATCCATACTTTAGCAAGCGAAGATGCAAGCTAATGGAGGGCACATAGCAGCACAAGCAAACAGAAAGGCGAACAAAAAACACACGGCGGAAGAAGGGCGAATAAAACGGCAAGGGTGAAGTGGGGGAGAGGAAAACGAGAGGCAAATAAATGTAATGCGAAGGATAAGGGTTTGTGATAGGTACTTGGTATATGACTTTTGCGTAAGCCTCCCCGGCAACGGCGCCAGAAATTCTTCTTGCTACCTCATGAGCTTGCATTGTATTCCCTCGAAGAGGAAAGGGAGATGCAGCACAGTAGCGTAAGTATTTCCCTCAGTTTTTTAGAACCAAGGTATCAATCCAGTCGGAGACCACGCGCGAGTCCCTCACACCTGCACAAACAAATAAGAACTTTGCAGCCAACGCGATAAGGGGTTGTCAATCCCTTTACGGTCACTTACGAGAGTGAGATCTGATAGAGATGATAAGATATTATTTTTGGTATTTTTGGTATAGAAACAGAAAGAAAAGAAAGCAAATAAACAACGGCGACAGAAATTGGCTAGTTGACGGGAAAGTAATATGATAAAGATAGACCCGGGGGCCATAGTTTTCTCTAGTGGCTTCTCTCATGATAGCAGAATTCTAAGGTGGGTGAACAAATTACTGTCGAGGAATTGATAGAAAAGAGAATAATTATGAGACTATCTAGGCATGATCATTGTATATAGGCATCAAGTCCGAGACAAGTAGACTGAAACGATTTTGCATCTACTACTATTAGTCCACACATCGACCGCTATCCAGCATGCATCTAGTGTATTGAGTTCATACGAACAGAGTAACGACGTAAGCAATATGACATGATGTAGAGGGATAAACTCAAGCAATATGATGGAAACCCCATCTTTTTATCCTCGATGGCAACAATACAATACGTGCCTTGCTGCCCCTACTGTCACTGGGAAAGGACACCGTAAGATTGAACCCAAAGCCAAGCACACTATAGATCTAGTAGGCCAAACCAAACCAATAATTCGAAGAGACTTGCAAGGATATTATGAGCACACATAAAAAGTTCAGAGAAGAACCAAATATCTTTCATAGATAACCTTGATCATAAACTCACAATTCATCAGATCTCGACAAACACACCGCAAAAAGAGATTACATCAAATAGATCTCCTCGAAGACCGAGGAAAACTTTTTATTGAGATCCAGAGAGAGAGAAGAAGCCATCTAGATACTAGCTATGGACCCGAAGGTCTGTGGTAAACTACTCACAACTCATGGTGAGGGCGATGATGATGATGATGATGATGAAGGCCTCCGTGATGGATCCCCCTCCCGGAACAGGCTGCAAGATGGGATCTCCACGAGAACAGAAGCTACGACGGTGGAATTAGGGTTTTCTCTTTGCGTATGGAGCTTCTAGGGTACGTAGGTATATATAGGAAGAAGGAGGGCACCGAGGGCCGTGTGGGCCAGCCTCGAGGGGGGCGCGCCCTTCCTAGGGCGCACCCCCCACCCTCGAGGGCAGGCCTTCCGTCCCGTGACTTGGTCCTGAAGTTTCCCGAGCGTGATTTCCTCCAAAAATATCTCTCGCGAAGGTTTCATTCCGTTTGGACTCCGTTTGATATTCCTTTTCTGCAAAACCCTGAAATAGGCAAAAACTGCAATCTGGACTGGGCCTTTGGGTTAGTAGGTTAGTCCCAAAAATGATATAAAAGTGAATGATAAAGCCCATTAAACATCCAAGACTTCATAAATAATAGCATGGAACAATCAAAAATTATAGATACGTTGGAGACGTATCAACCCTCCGTAAAATAGGGTCTACTTTGAGATTGACATGGAATGGCACCATTTGGGGTGACCCTCCTTGTAGCCGCTTCACGAAAAACGCATGTTTTTAGCATTGAAAAAATGAAAAACGTTTTTTTAACTAGTTGGAACCTAGCTTTGGCAACATTGTTTGCCATCACAAGACGGAGGCACGCGCCAAATTTGGGCATATTATCAAAAACTATTCAACGGATGCGGCCATATAATTGCTAGTTTGGCTTGAAAACCATAAATCTTCGTTCATGGTAGGTCGTTTTTTAGAACACCTTTTCAAGAAAACGTCGGTATTCCAAGTTTAGTATTTTTGCTAGCTGGTAGGCCACATTTGATGATGTGACGCGGTGGTCTCCCATTTTTTTGATTTTTATTTGAATTTTTACGGTGTTTTAAAAAATCGGTCAATTTCGTCGCGGCGGCCGTCTGTGGCTAGGGTTTGAGTCTTGCAAATCTGTTGTTGATTCTTTACAAAAAACCATGTTTAGATGACACTGTCATACTTGAGCATGAAACTTATATTGTTTCATAATGTTGTTGATTCTTAATGAACAATCTTAACGAAAAACATGTTTTTGACAATCACAAAATGAAACTTATATTTTTTCATACATGAGCATGCACAAAAACCCATAATTTCATCTTTCATCCATGAGCATGCACAAAATATCAATTCCCATCAATTACCAAACTGAATATTCATACTTGAGTATCCATGAGCATGCACAAAATTTCTATTCTCATCCAGTTCAAACTACGCTTGGTTGACACTGTCATACTTAAGAGGTTTACACTAATAAGCTTAAACCTAGCATACTAAATATTGGCATGTTCAGATTAACATATTTAACATTGCCACTTGATTTCTTAACATCTTCACTCGTTATTCTCCTTATTCTCCTTCATCATCCTGATGCACTCAGAGTGGCGAATGCAGACGCGGATGTACTCCTCTACCACAATTGGCATGGTCCTGTTACCCAGCTGTGGAACCGCCGGTGCCACCACCATCACGAGGTCAGCGTCGGTCACCACAATCACGAGGTCATCGTCAGCCACCATAGCAGGGTCAGCGTCAGGCACCACAATCGCGAGGTTGTCGTCAGCCACCACCATAGCAGGGTCGTCGTCAGCCACCACCATAGCAAGGTCGTCGTCAGCCAGAATAGGATGCACCTCCCCGCTCTGCTCCTTGTCATCCCCGCTCTGCTCCTCGTCATCCCCACTCTGCTCCTCTTCTTTCCCACTCTGCTCCTCATCATCCCTACTACTGCTCCCATTTCCTGGCCAAATGCAACAAACTGTGAACATGGTGTTGTCGTCGTGCTAGTAGAGGAAGCCAAAAGGACATGAAGAAGAGAGGCAGAGAGCTTACTGGCATCGTTGTTGTGCTGGTAGTACATGCGGCACATGGTGTTGTCAAACATCTTCACGGTGAACATGGCATCGCCGTCGTAGGGGAAGCCAAGGAAGTGCCTGATACGTCTCCAACGTATCTAATTTTCCAAACACTTTTGCCCTTGTTTTAGACTCTATGTCAGGCCCAAGATGCGATTCTATCCTGATCACGTGACACTTACGTGATTGGGGCACAACCGCATTTCGGGCGCTTAGCAAGATGGATATCATTACATCGTACCATTACATAAATACATGGGGGATACAACAATACATACAAGTCACATGAATACAACATCAGCAATACAAGACATCCGACTACGGATGCAAACATGAAAAGCACAATGACATCCACCTGCTATCCCAGGCTGCCGACCCGGAACCTAACCCAAGACTAAAGAAGAAGAAGAAAGAATTCCAACACAAATGACATCGCACTCACGTCAAGTCATCAGAAACCTGCACCTGCAACTGTTGTTGTAGTATTTGTGAGCCACGAGGACTCAGCAATCCCATAACCATGGGTAACAAGACTAGCAAAGCTTAATGGGTAAGGAGACGTAAGTGGTGAGGTTGCAGCAGCGGCTAAGCAATATGTATGGTGGCTAACTTACGAGTACAAGAATAAGATGAGCATCTACGCAAGCGGTCACACACTAGTAATGATCGCTAAAGATCCTGAACTACCTACGAGTCAAACATAACCCCACCGTGCTCAAAGTGAAAAGAGACGGTCACGGTTACTCACACAGTTGTGTGTTTTACTTCGGATCCTCTGTCAAGTTTTCTACAATCGGACATTAACAAATTCCAATCTGCCACATAACCGCGGGCACGGCTTTCGAAAGATCATAACCCTGCAGGGGTGTCCTAATTTAGCCCATCACAAGCTCTCACGATCAGCAGAGATAATAATAATATTACCCCTTATCTTAGGGAAGGCCCGATCAGACTCGGAATTCCTGGTGCACAAGACATTTCAACAATGGTTAAACAAGTCCAGCAAGACCTCCCGGTGTGCCGACACCCTGATAGTAGCCGCGTGTATCTTGTCTCAGGCCACGTCCGGATGGGACAAGCTACGAGTAAAACCAGCCCTCGGGTTTCCCCCAGGTGGCCCCGCAGGTTGCCCGTTTGGGACCAACACCATCAGCACTGGCCCCCCCTACTATGTAGAAAGAAACCTCGAGGACGCGACCCCCTATGAAATTTAATTAATTAATTAAGTTGTTATTATGAGGGAAATTAAAACCAATGTTGGGCCTTGCTGGAGGAGTTTTATTCAAAGACGAACTGTCAAGGGGTCCCCATATACCCAACTGTGTAAGGAACGCAAAATCGAGGAACATAATGCCGGTTTATCGGCTCCTAAGGCAGCATGAGTGGAACAAAACACCGAGCAAAAGGCCAAGCCTTCCACCCATTGCCAAGTATATAGGTGTGTTAATAATAGTAGTAGATATTGTGATATTCCAACAACAAGTTCCAACATGGAACGGTCTTCATCTTCACCTGCAACTAACAACGCTATAAGAGGGGCTGAGCAAGCGGGTAACATAGCCAAACAACGGTTTGCTAGGAAGGTGTCATAGGTTAGAGGTTTCATGGCAACAAGGAGAGGGGCTGACAACAAATAATGGGTAGCGCGACATGTAACGATAGCATCGAGACAGCTAGCATGGCAATGATAGTAAAGGTATCCAAGGTGATGGTCATCTTGCCTGAGATCCCGCAAGGAAGATGAGTGAGTCCATGAAGAAGACAAAGAAGAAGCCTCGAAGATGAACCACGTGTAGACGAACGAATCCTCACGATCGCAATGGAAAAGAACTAGCGAGAAGAAAGCACACAACATGGTAAACACACCACACAAGAACACGACATAAAGCTCAACCAAGTATGATGCAAGACAAGTCTATATGATGCAATTAATGGCAAGGGATGAAGCACACAAGAACAACACAAAACAACAAGTTTAAATGAGGCCGGAATCAACATATAGCAATTCTGGTAAGTCCTCATAAGCACATTTGGAAATTGGTCCAGATCTGAACAAACCTTAAGTTAAAGTTGTTAAACAGCAAGTTAACATGCACCATGATGATCTACTCGAAATTCTAGTCAAGTTACATATTAAGTTTGTTTAATTCGGAGCTACAGCCTAGAAGATATGAGTAAAACAAGTCAAGCATGTCAACGATGCAAGATGCACCCAAACATTAATAAAACACACTCCAAATAGGTAAACAGCATGATATTATGCTTCTGCATGCAAAATCACACAAGTTTCATATAGGACACGCCCAAAACGGAGCAACGGTTCAAGACATACACATGAAACAAAATATAACAAGCTGTCCAAAATCAGCAACATAGCAACTTTGGAGCAAGGTAAATATATGCTACATCACCCAAACATGATAACAAGAGACATGGATGTGAAATAGACATGATACTCAACAATCATGAACTTAGAAAACACCCAAAAGCTTGCTGGAACACATTTAACCAAGCATGTCAAGTTGCAATAAATTTATCCGGACTTAGTCAAAATCTGGGAAGGCAAAAACATCATCACGATGCTGCCTTCGGAGGCACAAAACAACAAGCATATCAACTCTACTAAGTATATAAAGATCATGGACATGTAGTATACATAGCATACATCAAACAACTCCATTGGAGCAACTCCATAGGAGGCATGGATCAATAACAACAAGCTTCACCAAATTGAGCATGCTGATAAAAAGCTGACAGGTAAATTTATAGCAACTTGAGAGGAAGAAATAAATAAGCTACAGCAGGCCATATATGCAAACAAGGTCATGAATGGATAGATCATAACATGGACAACAATATATGATCATTTCCCATACTAAAACATGCATGGATTTGACTAGGGCATCAAGCAAACATAGCATCAGGTTTAACAGATTCCAGACTTAGTAGTTTTTTTCACTAAGTATAAAACAGTAACAACGACATGGCATGTTTACAAGCTTGTTTATGTCACCTCAATGTTGGGGAACATAGTATTTTAAAATTTTCATACGATCACGCAAGATCTATCTACCAGGTGCATAGCAACGAGAGGGAAGAGTGTGTCTACGTACCCTCGTAGACCGGAAGCGGAAGCGTCAAGTGACGCGGTTGATGTAGTCGAACTTCTTCGCGATCCAACCGATCAAGCACCGAACGTACGGCACCTCCGCGTTCAGCACACATTCAGCTTGATGACGTCCCACGAGCTCTTGATCCAGTTGAGCTTCACGGGAGAGTTTCGTCAGCACGACGGCGTGGTGACGGATATGATGTATCTACCGGCGCAGGGCTTCGCCTAAGCACTACGACGGTATGACCGAGGTGTGTTTCTGTGGAGGGGGGCACCGCACACGGCTAGAACAATTCAACTTGTGTGTCTTTGGATGCCCCCCACCCCCGTATATAAAGGAGCAAGGGGGGAGCCCGGCTGGCCCTCTATGGTGCGGCTAGGGCTACAATCCTACTAGGAATAGGATTGCAATCCTATTCCTAGTAGGAATCTACCAAAGAAGGAAAAGGGGGAAGGAAAGAGAGGGAGAGGGAGAGGGGAAGAGGGGTCGCGCCCCCCTCCCCTAGTCCTATTCGAACTCCTCCTAGGGAGGGGGCGCGCCACCTCCTGGCTGCTGCCCTCTCTCTCCCCTATGGCCCACTAGGGCCCATCATTCCCCCGGGGGGTTCCGGTAACCCCCC
>LR738712.1:587177100-587194316 GCA_902687465.1 Secale cereale
ACCCCCCCCCCCCCCCCGGCACTCCGGTAAATTCCGAAACTTTCCAGAACACTTCCGGTGTCCGAATATAGTCGTCCAATATATCAATATTTACGTCTCGGACATTCCGAGACTCCTCGTCATGTCCGTGATCTCATCCGGGACTCCGAACTACCTTCGGTACATCAAAACTCATAAACTCATAATATCGATCGTCATAAAACGTTAAGCGTGCGGACCCTACGGGTTCGAGAACTATGTAGACATGACCGAGACTCATCTCCGGTCAATAACCAATAGCGGAACCTGGATGCTCATATTGGCTCCTACATATTCTACGAAGATCTTTATCGGTCAAACCGCAAAACATACGTTGTTCCTTTTGTCATCGGTATGTTACTTGCCCGAGATTCGATCGTTGGTATGTTACTTGCCCGAGATTCGATCGTCGGTATCTCTATGCCTAGTTCAATCTCGTTACCGGCAAGTCTCTTTACTCGTTCCGTAATACATCATCTTGTGACTAACTCATTAGTCATTTGCTTGCAAGCCTTATTATGATGTGCATTACCGAGAGGGCCCAGAGATACCTCTCCGACACTCGGAGTGACCAATCCTAGTCTTGATCTATGCCAACACCACAAACACTTTCAGAGACACCTGTAGAGCATCTTTATGATCACCCAGTTACGTTGTGACATTTGATAGCACACAAGGTGTTCCTACGATATTCGGGAGTTGCATAATCTCATAGTCATAGGAACATGTATAAGTCATGGAGAAAGCAATAGCAGTAAAACTAAACGATCATAGTGTTATGCTAACGGATGGGTCTAGTCCATCACATCATTCTCCTAATGATGTGATCCTATTGATCAAATGACAACTCGTGTCTATGGCTAGGAAACATAGCCATCTTTAATCAATGAGCTAGTCTAGTAGAGGCATACTAGGGACATACTATTTTGTCTATGTATTCTCACATGTATCAAGTTTCTGGTTAATACAATTCTAGCATGAATAAAAGACATTTATCATGATATAAGGAAATATAAATAACAACTTTATTATTGCCTCTAGGGCATATTTCCTTCAGTCTCCCACTTGCACTAGAGTTAATAATCTAGCTCACATCACCATGTGATTTAATACCGATAGTTCACATCGTTATGTGAATAACACCCATAGTTCACATCGCCATGTGACCAACACCCAAAGGTTTTACTAGAGTCAATAATCTAGTTCACATCGCTATGTGATTAATACCCAAGAGTAATAAGGTGTGATCATGTTTTGCTTGTGAGAGAAGTTTAGTCAACGGGTCTGTCACATTCAGATCCGTATGTATTTTGCAAATTTCTATGTCTACAATGCTCTGCATGGAGCTACTCTAGCTAATTGCTCCCACTTTCAATACGCATCTAGATTGATACTTAGAGTCATCTAGATTTAGTGTCAAAGCTTGCATCGGCGTAATCCTTTAGGACGAACTCTTTATCACCTCCATAATCGAGAAACATTTCCTTAGTCATCCAGTTACTAAGGATAATTTTGACCGCTGTACAGTGATATACTCCTGGATCACTATTGTACCCCCTTGACAAACTCATGGCAAGGTACACAACATGTTTGGTACACAGCATGGCATACTTTATAGAACCTATGGCTGAGGCATAGGGAATGACTTTCATTCTCTCTATATTTTTCTGCCGTGGTCTGGCTTTGAGTCTTACTCAACTTCACACCTTACAAGTCAGGCAAGAACTCCTTCTTTGACTGATCCATTTTGAACTACTTCAAAATCTTATCAAGGTATGTACTCATCGAAAGTCTTATCAAGTGTCTTGATCTATCTCTATAGATCTTGATGCCCAATATGTAAGTAGCTTCACCAAGGTCTTTCTTTGAAAAACTCCTTTCAAACACTCCTTTATGCTTTCCAGACAATTCTACATCATTTCCGATCGACAATATGTCATTCACATATACTTATCAGAAAGGTTGTAGTGCTCCCACTCACTTCTTGTAAATACAGGCTTCACCGCAAGTCTGTATAAATCTATATGCTTTGATTAGCTTATCAAAGCGTATATTCCAACTCCGAGATGCTTGCACCAGTCCATAGATGGATCGTTGGAGCTTGCACATTTTGTTAGCACCTTTAGGATTGACAAAACCTTCTGGTTGCATCATATACAAGTCTTCTTTAATAAATCCATTAAAGAATGCAGTTTTGTTATCCATTTGCCAGATTTCATAAAATGCGGCAATTGCTAACATGATTCGGACAGACTTAAGCATCGCTACGGGTGAGAAAGTCTCATCGTAGTCAACTCCTTGAACTTGTTGAAAAAATTTCGCAACAAGTCGAGCTTTGTAAACAGTAACATTACCGTCAGCGTCGGTCTTCCTCTTGAAGATCCATGTATTTTCGATGGCTTGCCGATCATCGGCCAAGTCAACCAAAGTCCACACTTTGTTCTCATACATGGATCCCATCTCAGATTTCATGGCCTCAAGCCATTTTGCGGAATCTGGGCTCATCATCGCTTCCTCATAGTTCGTAGGTTCATCATGGTCCAGTAACATGACTTCCAGAACCGGGTTGTCGTACCACTCTGATGCGGAACGAACTCTGGTTGATCTACGAAGTTCAGCAGAAACTTGATCTGAAGTTTCATGATCATCATCATTAGCTTCCTCACTAATTGGTGTAGGAATCACTCGAACTAGTTTCTGTGATGTTCCACTTTCCAATTCGGGAGAAGGTACAATTACCTCATCAAGTTCTACTTTCCTCCCACTCACTTCTTTCGAGAGATACTCCTTCTCTAGAAAGGATCCATTCTTAGCAACGAATATCTTGCCTTCGGATCTGTGATAGAAGGTGTACCCAACTGTCTCCTTTGGGTATCCTATGAAGACACATTTCTCCGACTTGGGTTTGAGCTTATCAGGTTGAAGCTTTTTCACATAAGCATCGCAGCCCCAAAATTTAAGAAATGACAACTTTGGTTTCTTGACAAACCACAGTTCATAAGGCGTCATATCAACGGATTTAGATGGTGCCCTTATTTAACGTGAATGCAGCTGTCTCTAATGCATAACCCAAAACGATAGTGGTAAATCGATAAGAGACATCATAGATCGCACCATATCCAATAAAGTACGATTACGACGTTCGGACACACCATTGCGTTGTGGTGTTCCGGGTGGCGTGAGTTGTGAAACTATTCCACATTGTTTCAAATGAAGACCAAACTCGTAACTCAAATATTCTCCTCCATGATCAGATCATAGAAACTTTATTTTCTTGTTACGATGATTCTCTACTTCACTCTGAAATTCTTTGAACTTTTCAAATGTTTCAGACTTGTGCTTCATTAAGTAGATATACCCATATCTGCTCAAATCATCAGTGAAGGTCAGATAATAACGATACCCGCCGCAAGCTTCAACACTCATTGGTCCGCATACATCAGTATGTATGATTTCCAACAAATCTGTTACTCGCTCCACAGTTCCGGAGAACGGAGTTTTTAGTCATCTTGCCCATGAGGCATGGTTCGCAAGCACCAAGTGATTCATAATCAAGTGATTCCAAAAGTCCATCACTATGGAGTTTCTTCATGCGCTTTACACCAATATGACCTAAACGGCAGTGCCACAAATAAGTTGCACTATCATTATTAACCTTGCATCTTTTGGCTTCAATGTTATGAATATGTGTATCACTACGATCGAGATTCAACAAACTATTTTCATTGGGTGTATGACCATCGAAGGCTTTATTCATGTAAACAGAATAACAATTATTCTATGACTTTAAATGAATAACCGTATTGCAACAAACATGATCAAATCATATTCATGCTCAACGCAAATGCCAAATAACATTTATTTAGATTCTACACTAATCCCAAAAGTATAGGGAGTGTGCGATGATGATCATATCAATCTTGGAACCACTTCCAACACACATCGTCACTTCACCTTTTAACTAGTTTATGTTCATTCTGCAACTCTCGTTTCGAGTTACTAATCTTAGCAACTGAACCGGTATCGAATACCCAGGGGTTGCTATCAACATTAGTAAAGTACACATCAATAATCTGTATATCAAATATACCTTTTCTCACTTTGCCATCCTTCTTATCCACCAAGTATCTAGGGCAGTTCCACTTCTAGTGACCATTTCCTTTGCAGTAGAAGCACTTAGTTTCAGGCTTTGAGTTTAGCTTTGGGTTTCTTCACAGGAGTGACAACTTGCTTGTCATTCTTCTTGAAGTTCCCCTTCTATCCCTTTGCCCTTTACTTGAAACAAGTGATCTTGTTAACCATCAACACTTGATATTGTTTCTTGATTTCTACCTTCGCCGATTTCAGCATCGCGAAGAGCTCGGGAATTACTTTTGTCATCCCTTGCATATTATAGTTCATCACGAAGTTCTACTAACTTGCTGATAGTGTCTAGAGAACTTTGTCAATTACTATCTTATCTGGAAGATTAACTCCCACTTGATTCAAGCAATTGTAGTACCCAGACAATCTGAGCATATGCTCACTGGTTGAGCTATTCTCCTCCATCTTGTAGGCAAAGTACTGTCAGAGGTCTCATACCTCTCGAAAGTACTGTCAGAGGTCTCATACCTCTCGACACGGGCATGAGTATGAAATTCTAATTTCAACTCTTGGAACATCTTATATGCTCCGTGGTGTTCAAAACAGTTTTGAAGTCCCGATTCTAAGCCGTAAAGTATGGTGCACTAAACTATCAAGTAGTCATCATACCGAGCTTTTGTCAAAACGTTCGTAACGTCTGTATCTGCTCCTGCAATAGGTCTGTCACCTAGCGGTGCATCAAGGACATAATACTTCTGTGCAGCAATGAGGATAATCCTCAGATCACGGACCTAGTCCGCATCATTGCTACTAACATCTTTCAACTTAGTTTTTCTCTAGGAACATATAAACAATAAACGGGGAGCAACATCGCGAGCTATTGATCTACAACATAGATATGATAATACTACCAGGACTAAGTTCATGATAAATTAAAGTTCAATTTAATCATATTACTTAAGAACTCCCACTTAGATAGACATCCCTCTGGTCATCTAAATGATCACGTGATCCAAATCAACTAAACCATGTCTGATCATCACGTGAGATGGAGTAGTTTCAATGGTGAACATCTTATGTTGATCATATCTACTATATGATTCGCGCTCAACCTTTCGGTTTCCAGTGTTCCGAGGCCATATCTGCATATGCTAGGCTCGTCAAGTTTAACCCGAGTATTCTGCGTGTGCACAACTGGCTTACACCCGTTGTATTTGAACGTAGAGCTTATCACACCCGATCATCACGTGGTGTCTCGGCATGACGAACTTTCGCAACGGTGCATACTCAGGGAGAACACTTATACCTTGAAATTTAGTAAGGAATCATCTTATAATGCTACCGTCGTACTAAGAAAAATAAGAAGCATAATAAGATAAACATCACATGCAATCAAAATATGTGACATGATATGGCCATCATCATCTTGTGCTTTTGATCTCCATCTCCAAAGCACCGTCATGATCACCTTCGTCACCGGCGCGACACCTTGATATCTATCGTAGCATCGTTGTCGTCTCGCCAACTATTGCTTCTACGACTATCGCTACCGCTTAGTGATAAAGTAAAGCAATTACATGGCGATTGCATTTCATACAATAAAGCGACAACCATATGGCTCCTGCCAGTTGCCGATAACATTACAAAACATGATCATCTCATACAAAACCGTATAACTCATCATGTCTTGACCATATCACATCACAACATGCCCTGCAAAAACAAGTTAGACGTCCTCTACTTTGTTGTTGCAAGTTTTACGTGGCTGCTACGGGCTTAGCAAGAACCGTTCTTACCTACGCATACAAAAACCACAACGATGTTTCGTCAAGTATGTGTTGTTTTAACCTTCACAAGGACCGGGCGTAGCCACACTTGATTCAGCTAAAGTGAGAGAGACAGACACCCGCCAGTCACCTTTAAGCAACGAGTGCTCGTAACGGTGAAACCAGTCTCGCGTAAGCGTACGCGTAATGTCGGTCCGGGCCGCTTCATCTCACAATACCGCCGAAGCAAAATATGACATGCTGGTAAGCAGTATGACTAGTATCGCCCACAACTCATTGTGTTCTACTCGTGCATATCATCTACGCATAGACTTGGCTCATGATGCCACTGTTGGGGAACGTAGTATTTTAAATTTTTCCTACGATCACGCAAGATCTATCTACCAGATGCATAGCAACGAGAGGGAAGAGTGTGTCTACGTACCCTCGTAGACCGGAAGCGGAAGCGTCAAGTGACGCGGTTGATGTAGTCGAACTTCTTCGCGATCCAACCGATCAAGCACCGAACGTACGGCACCTCCGCGTTCAGCACACGTTCAGCTTGATGATGTCCCACGAGCTCTTGATCCAGTTGAGCTTCACGGGAGAGTTTCGTCAGCACGACGACGTGGTGACGGATATGATGTATCTACCAGCGCAGGGCTTCGCCTAAGCAGTGCGACGGTATGACCGAGGTGTGTTTCTGTGGAGGGGGCACCGCACACGGCTAGAACAATTCAACTTGTGTGTCTTTGGGTGCCCCCCCCACCCCCATATATAAAGGAGCAAGGGGGGAGGCCGGCCGGCCCTCTATGGTGCGGCTAGGGCTGCAATCCTACTAGGAATAGGATTGCAATCCTATTCCTAGTAGGAATCTACCAAAGAAGGAAAAGGGGGGAAGGAAAGAGAGGGAGACGGAGAGGGAAAGAGGGGCCGCGCCCCCCTCCCCTAGTCCTATTCGGACTCCTCCTAGGGAGGGGGCGCACCACCTCCTGGCTGCTGCCCTCTCTCTCCCCTATGGCCCACCAGGACCCATCATTCCCCCGGGGGGTTCCGGTAACCCCCCCCCCCCGGCACTCCGGTAAATTCCGAAACTTTCCAGAACACTTCCGGTGTCCGAATATAGTCGTCCAATATATCAATCTTCACGTCTCAGACATTCCGAGACTCCTCGTCATGTCCTTGATCTCATCCGGGACTCCGAACAACCTTCGGTACATCAAAACTCATAAACTCATAATACCGATCGTCATCAAACGTTAAGCGTGCGGACCCTACGGGTTCGAGAACTATGTAGACATGACCGAGACTCATCTCCGGTCAATAACCAATAGCGGAACCTGGATGCTCATATTGGCTCCTACATATTCTACGAAGATCTTTATCGATCAAACCACATAACAACATACGTTGTTCCTTTTGTCATCGGTATGTTACTTGCCCGAGATTCGATCGTCGGTACCTCTATACCTAGTTCAATCTCGTTACCGGCAAGTCTCTTTACTCGTTCCGTAATACATCATCTCATGACTAACTCATTATTCATTTGCTTGCATGGCTTATTATGATGTGCATTACCGAGAGGGCCCAGAGATACCTCTCCGACACTCGGAGTGACAAATCCTAGTCTTGATCTATGCCAACACCATGAATACTTTCGGAGACACCTGTAGATCATCTTTATGATCACCCAGTTACGTTGTGACGTTTGATAGCACACAAGGTGTTCCTACGGTATTCGGGAGTTGCATAATCTCATAGTCATAGGAACATGTATAAGTCATGGAGAAAGCAATAGCAGTAAAACTAAACGATCATAGTGCTATGCTAACGGATGGGTCTAGTCCATCACATCATTATCCTAATGATGTGATCCCGTTGATCAAATGACAACTCATGTGTATGGCTAGGAAACATAGCCATCTTTAATCAATGAGCTAGTCTAGTAGAGGCATACTAGGGACATACTAGTTTGTCTATGTATTCACACATGTATCAAGTTTCCGGTTAATACAATTCTAGCATGAATAAAAGACATTTATCATGATATAAGGAAATATAAATAACAACTTTATTATTGCCTCTAGGGCATATTTCCTTCACTCAAGGCATATCATGGAAATTGGATTGCACCACAGCAAAGACCATATGATTGTGCTTCTAAAACATATTAACATGTGGCATGAAAGACAAACACACCAATAGCAATGAGCAAGTCAAATCAGCATCTCACAACAAGTTTCAACACTTAACAGCCACATGCACTTTTGGAACAGAGATAAACATGGAAATATGGCAGCTAACATGAATGTTACAGCAACCAACATGTAGAGCACTTCACAATGAACATTTTGACATCTCATATGCTCCATTTGGACCAACATGCACAAAGTTATCACCCTCACAAGCATGCAACAAAATTACAGTTAACAGCAGTTTTAAACATATAGCACTCTTGCAACGAGGATTAGGGCACCAAGATGAACTCAAACAACCATGTCACAGTTGAACAAAATGAAGAGCATATCACCACGATCATTTTGACATATCATATGCATCATTTGGACAAGCACACAAAAAGTTACAACATCACCAACTGTGCATCAGACAACAAGTTTTTCTGGGACTTAGCCGAATTTACACAGAGAAAATGTGAGCGACAGAAATTAAACAGCGCACAGGGCGAGGCTTAGAGCGCGTCTCACAATGGGCGTGGCCCAGATCTGGAGAGGAGGGAGAGGCAAGCCGCCACCAGGGCCTGGTGGAGGATGGGCCGAAGCGGGGGGACGGGCCCACGCGAGGCGAGGCCCACGCGGAGGCAGCACGGGGCGCGTCGGTCGTCGGTCGTCCTCCGAGCGGGAAGGAATGATGGCGGCTCGGTCGAGCTCCGGCGACGTGGAGCACCGGCGAGGCCGGGGCCATGCGGCGGCGGGAGCAGGGACCTCGGATCCGGCCGGCGGGTGGCCGGATCTGGGCGCGGCGGAGAGGAGCGGCGAGCTGGGCGGCGGCGGATCCGGCGGTTGGAGGCGACGCCCGGCGCGGTGGAGCTCCTTGGCGGCGGCGAGGCACTCCGACAAGCCGGCGGCGGCGTCGAGCGGTCGAGGCGAAGGGAGCTGGGAGGCGGACGCCTGCGGGCATGGGGCGGCGGCGGCCGGGCCGGACAGGCCCGATCCGGGCCCTCAGGGCCGCGGCGAAGTGGGCACTGGGGCTGGCTGACGTGGCGCGCTCCGGTTGGCCGGGAGCGGCCGCTGGGGTGACGTGGCGGCTTGTGGTTGGCTGGAGCGACGTGGCGCCTGCGGTGGACATGTCCGGCGGCGCGGGGAGGAGGATTTTTAGGGTTTCATCTGTGATTTGGAAGGAGAAGCACATATTTATAGGTAGAGGGAGCTAGGAGAGTCCAAATGAGGAGCGGTTTTCGGCCACGCGATCACGATCCAACGACCGAGAGCATGGAGGGGGTTAGAATGGGCTTGGGGGCTGTTGGAAGGGGTGCTGGGCCAAATAGGAAAAAGGCTTCCGGCGGTTAACATGGTTAACCGTTTGGCTATCAAACGAACTCCGAATGTGACGAAATTTGACAGGCGGTCTACCTATGCTATAATAAGACCACACGCCAAGTTTCAACTCATTCCGAGAACATTTTTCGGCAACTCATAAAACAAATAAACGGGGGTGCCGTGGGCACGTGTGAGTGTGTCTGGGCTCAGAACGGACAACGGAGAGAACGAGCTGACTCGGACGGATGCAAGTTTTGAAAATATGATGATACAACATGTTGGGGAACGTAGTATTTTAAAATTTTCCTACGATCACGCAAGATCTATCTACCAGATGCATAGCAACGAGAGGGAAGAGTGTGTCTACGTACCCTCGTAGACCGGAAGCGGAAGCGTCAAGTGACGCGGTTGATGTAGTCGAACTTCTTCGCGATCCAACCGATCAAGCACCGAACGTACGGCACCTCCGCGTTCAGCACACGTTCAGCTTGATGACGTCCCACGAGCTCTTGATCCAGTTGAGCTTCATGGGAGAGTTTTGTCAGCACGACGGCGTGGTGATGGATATGATGTATCTACCGGCGCAGGGCTTCGCCTAAGCACTGCGGCGGTATGACCGAGGTGTGTATCTGTGGAGGGGGGCACCGCACACGGCTAGAACAATTCAACTTGTGTGTCTTTGGGTGCCCCCCCCCCACCCCCCGTATATAAAGGAGCAAGGGGGGAGGCCGGTCGGCCCTCTATGGTGCGGCTAGGGCTGCAATCCTACTAGGAATAGGATTGCAATCCTATTCCTAGTAGGAATCTACCAAAGAAGGAAAATGGGGGAAGGAAAGAGAGAGAGAGGGAGAGGGAAAGAGGGGCCGCGCCCCCCTCCCCTAGTCCTATTCGGACTCCTCCTAGGGAGGGGGCGCGCCACCTCCTGGCTGCTGCCCTCTCTCTCCCCTATGGCCCACCAGGGCCCATCATTCCCCCGGGGGGTTCCGGTAACCCCCCCCCCCCCGGCACTCCGGTAAATTCCGAAACTTTCCAGAACACTTCCGATGTCTGAATATAGTCGTCCAATATATCAATATTTACATCTCGGACATTCCGAGACTCCTCGTCATGTCCGTGATCTCATCCGGGACTCCGAACTACCTTCGGTACATCAAAACTCATAAACTCATAATACCGATCGTCATCAAACGTTAAGCGTGCGGACCCTACGGGTTCGAGAACTTTGTAGACATGACCGAGACTCATCTCCGGTCAATAACCAATAGCGGAACCTTGATGCTCATATTGGCTCCTACATATTCTATGAAGATCTTTATCGGTCAAACCGCATAACAACATACGTTGTTCCTTTTGTCATCGGTATGTTACCTGCCCGAGATTCGATCATCGGTATCTCTATACCTAGTTCAATCTCGTTACCGACAAGTCTCTTTACTCGTTCCGTAATACATCATCTCGTGACTAACTCATTAGTCATTTGCTTGCAAGGATTATTATGATGTGCATTACCGAGAGGGCCCAGAGATACCTCTCCGACACTCGGAGTGACAAATCCTAGTCTTGATCTATGCCAATACCACGAATACTTTCGGAGACACCTGTAGAGCATCTTTATGATCACCCAGTTACGTTGTGACGTTTGATAGCACACAAGGTGTTCCTACGGTATTCGGGAGTTGCATAATCTCATAGTCATAGGAACATGTATAAGTCATGGAGAAAGCAATAGCAGTAAAACTAAATGATCATAGTGCTATGCTAACGGATGGGTCTAGTCCATCACATCATTCTCCTAATGATGTGATCCCGTTGATCAAATGACAACTCATGTGTATGGCTAGGAAACATAGCCATCTTTAATCAATGAGCTAGTCTATTAGAGGCATACTAGGGACATACTATTTTGTCTATGTATTCACACATGTATCAAGTTTCCGGTTAATACAATTCTAGCATGAATAAAAGACATTTATCATGATATCAGGAAATATAAATAACAACTTTATTATTGCCTCTAGGGCATATTTCCTTCAGTCTCCCACTTGCACTAGAGTCAATAATCTAGCTCACATCGCCATGTGATTTAATACCGATAGTTCACATCGTTATGTGAATAACACCCATAGTTCACATCGCCATGTGACCAACACCCAAATGGTTTACTAGAGTCAATAATCTAGTTCACATCGCTATGTGATTAATACCCAAGAGTAATAAGGTGTGATCATGTTTTGCTTGTGAGAGAAGTTTAGTCAACGGGTCTGTCACATTCAGATCCGTATGTATTTTGCAAATTTCTATGTCTACAATGCTCTGCATGGAGCTACTCTAGCTAATTGCTCCCACTTTCAATACGCATCCAGATTGATACTTAGAGTCATCTGGATTTACTGTCAAAGCTTGCATCGGCGTAACCCTTTATGACGAACTCTTTATCACCTCCATAATCGAGAAACATTTCCTTAGTCATCCAGTTACTAAGGATAATTTTGACCGCTGTACAGTGATCTACTCCTGGATCACTATTGTACCCCCTTGACAAACTCATGGCAAGGTACACAACATGTTTGGTACACAGCATGGCATACTTTATAGAACCTATGGCTGAGGCATAGGGAATGACTTTCATTCTCTCTATATTTTTCTGCCATGGTCTGGCTTTGAGTCTTACTCAATTTCACACCTTACAAGTCAGGCAAGAACTCCTTCTTTGACAGATCCATTTTGAACTACTTCAAAATCTTATCAAGGTATGTACTCATCGAAAGTCTTATCAAGTGTCTTGATCTATCTCTATAGATCTTGATGCCCAATATGTAAGTAGCTTCACCAAGGTATTTCTTTGAAAAACTCCTTTCAAACACTCCTTTATGCTTTCCAGATAATTCTACATCATTTCCGATCGACAATATGTCATTCACATATACTTATCAGAAAGGTTGTAGTGCTCCCACTCACTTCTTGTAAATACAGGCTTCACAGCAAGTCTGTATAAATCTATATGCTTTGATCAGCTTATCAAAGCGTATATTCCAACTCCGAGATGCTTGCACCAGTCCATAGATGGATCATTGGAGCTTGCACATTTTGTTAGCACCTTTAGGATTGACAAAACCTTCTGGTTGCATCATATACAAGTCTTCTTTAATAAATCCATTAAAGAATGCAGTTTTGTTATCCATTTGCCAGATTTCATAAAATGCGGTAATTGCTAACATGATTCGGACAGACTTAAGCATTGCTACGGGTGAGAAAGTCTCATCATAGTCAACTCCTTGAACTTGTTGAAAACATTTCGCAACAAGTCGAGCTTTGTAAACAGTAACATTGCCGTCAGCGTCGGTCTTCCTCTTGAAGATCCATTTATTTTCGATGGCTTGCCGATCATCGGGCAAGTCAACCAAAGTCCACACTTTGTTCTCATACATGGATCCCATCTCAGATTTCATGGCCTCAAGCCATTTTGCGGAATCTAGGCTCATCATCGCTTCCTCATAGTTCGTAGGTTCATCATGGTCCACTAACATGACTTCCAGAACCGGGTTGCCGTACCACTCTGATGCGGAACGAACTCTGGTTGATCTACGAAGTTCAGCAGAAACTTGATCTGAAGTTTCATGATCATCATCATTAGCTTCCTCACTAATTGGTGTAGGAATCACTGGAACTAGTTTCTGTGATGTTCCACTTTCCAATTCGGGAGAAGGTACAATTACCTCATCAAGTTCTACTTTCCTCCCACTCACTTCTTTCGAGAGAAACTCCTTCTCTAGAAAGGATCCATTCTTAGCAACGAATATCTTGCCTTCGGATCTGTGATAGAAGGTGTACCCAACTGTCTCCTTTGGGTATCCTATGAAGACACATTTCTCCGACTTGGGTTTGAGCTTATCAGGTTGAAGCTTTTTCACATAAGCATCGCAGCCCCAAACTTTAAGAAACGACAACTTTGGTTTCTTGCCAAACCACAGTTCATAAGGCGTTGTATCAACGGATTTAGATGGTGCCCTTATTTAACGTGAATGCAACTGTCTCTAATGCATAACCCAAAACGATAGTGGTAAATCGATAAGAGACATCATAGATCGCACCATATCCAATAAAGTACGGTTACGACGTTCGGACACACCATTGCGCTGTGGTGTTCCGGGTGGCATGAGTTGTGAAACTATTCCACATTGTTTCAAATGAAGACCAAACTCGTAACTCAAATATTCTCCTCCACGATCAGATCGTAGAAACTTTATTTTCTTGTTACGATGATTCTCTACTTCACTCTGAAATTCTTTGAACTTTTCAAATGTTTCAGACTTGTGCTTCATTAAGTAGATATACCCATATCTGCTCAAATCATTAGTGAAGGTCAGATAATAACGATACCCGCCGCAAGCTTCAACACTCATTGGTCCGCATACATCAGTATGTATGATTTCCAACTAATCTGTTACTCGCTCCACAGTTCCGGAGAACGGAGTTTTTAGTCATCTTTCCCATGAGGCATGGTTCGCAAGCACCAAGTGATTCATAATCAAGTGATTCCAAAAGTCCATCACTATGGAGTTTCTTCATGCGCTTTACACCAATATGACCTAAACGGCAGTGCCACAAATAAGTTGCACTATCATTATTAACCTTGCATCTTTTGGCTTCAATATTATGAATATGTGTATCACTACGATCGAGATTCAACAAACTATTTTCATTGGGTGTATGACCATCGAAGGCTTTATTCGTGTAAACAGAATAACAATTATTCTATGACTTTAAATGAATAACCGTATTGCAACAAACATGATCAAATCATATTCATGCTCAACGCAAATGCCAAATAACATTTATTTAGATTCTACACTAATCCCGAAAGTATAGGGAGTGTGCGATGATGATCATATCAATCTTGGAACCACTTCCAACACACATCGTCACTTCACCTTTTAACTAGTTTATGTTCATTCTGCAACTCTCGTTTTGAGTTACTAATCTTAGCAACTGAACCGGTATCAAATACCCAGGGGTTGCTATGTACACTAGTAAAGTACACATCAATAATCTGTATATCAAATATACCTTTTCTCACTTTGCCATCCTTCTTATCCACCAAGTGTCTAGGGCAGTTCCACTTCTAGTGACCATTTCCTTTGCAGTAGAAGCACTTAGTTTCAGGCTTTGAGTTTAGCTTTGGGTTTCTTCACGGGAGTGAAAACTTGCTTGTCATTCTTCTTGAAGTTCCCCTTCTATCCCTTTGCCCTTTACTTGAAACAAATGATCTTGTTAACCATCAACACTTGATGTTGTTTCTTGATTTCTACCTTCGCCGATTTCAGCATCGCGAAGAGCTCGGGAATTACTTTTGTCATCCCTTGCATATTATAGTTCATCACGAAGTTCTACTAACTTGGTGATAGTGTCTAGAGAACTTTGCCAATTACTATCGTATCTGGAAGATTAACTCCCATTTGATTCAAGCAATTGTAGTACCCAGACAATCTGAGCATATGCTCACTGGTTGAGCTATTCTCCTCCATCTTGTAGGCAAAGTACTGTCAGAGGTCTCATACCTCTCGTCACGGGCATGAGTATGAAATACTAATTTCAACTCTTGGAACATCTTATATGCTCTGTGGTGTTCAAAACAGTTTTGAAGTCCCGATTCTAAGCCGTAAAGTATGGTGCACTAAACTATCAAGTAGTCATCATACCGAGCTTTTGTCAAAACGTTCATAACGTCTGTATCTGCTCCTGCAATAGGTCTGTCACCTAGCGGTGCATCAAGGACATAATACTTCTGTGCAGCAATGAGCATAATTCTCAGATCACGGACCTAGTCCGCATCATTGCTACTAACATCTTTCAACTTAGTTTTTCTCTAGGAACATATAAACAATAAACGGGGAGCAACATCGCGAGCTATTGATCTACAACATAGATATGCTAATACTACCAGGACTAAGTTCATGATAAATTAAAGTTCAATTTAATCATATTACTTCAGAACTCCCACTTAGATAGACATCCCTCTGGTCATCTAAATGATCACGTGATCCAAATCAACTAAACCATGTCCGATTATCACGTGAGATGGAGTAGTTTCAATGGTGAACATCTTATGTTGATCATATCTACTATATGATTCGCGCTCAACCTTTCGGTTTCCAGTGTTCCGAGGCCATATCTGCATATGCTAGGCTCGTCAAGTTTAACCCGAGTATTCTGCGTGTGCAAAACTGGCTTACACCCGTTGTATTTGAACGTAGAGCTTATCACACCCGATCATCACGTGGTGTCTCGGCACGACGAACTTTCACAACGGTGCATACTCAGGGAGAACACTTATACCTTGAAATTTAGTAAGGGATCATCTTATAATTCTACCGTCGTACTAAGCAATATAAGAAGCATAATAAGATAAACATCACATGCAATCAAAATATGTGACATGATATGGCCATCATCATCTTGTGCTTTTGATCTCCATCTCCAAAGCACCGTCATGATCACCTTCGTCACCGGCTCGACACCTTGATCTCTATCGTAGCATTGTTGTCGTCTCGCCAACTATTGCTGCCACGACTATCGCTGCCGCTTAGTGATAAAGTAAAGCAATTACATGGCGATTGCATTTCATACAATAAAGCGACAACCATATGGCTCCTGCAAGTTGCCGATAACATTACAAAACATGATCATCTCATACAAAACCGTATAACTCATCATGTCTTGACCATATCACATCACAACATGCCCTGCAAAAACAAGTTAGACGTCCTCCACTTTGTTGTTGCAAGTTTTACGTGGCTGCTACGGGCTTAGCAAGAACCGTTTTTACCTACGCATACAAAAACCACAACGATGTTTCGTCAAGTATGTGTTGTTTTAACCTTCACAAGGACCGGGCGTAGCCACACTTGATTCAGCTAAAGTGAGAGAGACAGACACCTGCCAGTCACCTTTAAGCAACAAGTGCTCGTAACGGTGAAACCAGTCTCGCGTAAGCGTACGCGTAATGTCGGTCCGGGCCGCTTCATATCACAATACCGCCGAAGCAAAATATGACATGCTGGTAAGCAGTATGACTAGTGTCGCCCACAACTCATTGTGTTCTACTCGTGCATATCATCTACGTATAAACCTGGCTCATGATGCCACTGTTGGGGAACGTAGTATTTTAAAATTTTCCTACGATCACGCAAGATCTATCTACCAGATGCATAGCAACAAGAGGGAAGAGTGTGTCTACGTACCCTCGTAGACCGGAAGCGGAAGCGTCAAGTGACGCGGTTGATGTAGTCGAACTTCTTCGCGATCCAACCAATCAAGCACCGAACGTACGGCACCTCCGCGTTCAGCACACGTTCAGCTTGATGACGTCCCACGAGCTCTTGATCCAGTTGAGCTTCACGGGAGAGTTTCTTCAGCACGACGACGTGGTGACGGATATGATGTATCTACCGGCGCAGGGCTTCGCCTAAGCACTGCGACGGTATGACCGAGGTGTGTTTCTGTGGAGGGGGGCACCGCACACGGCTAGAACAATTCAACTTGTGTGTCTTTGGGTGCCCCCCCACCCCCATATATAAAGGAGCAAGGGGGGAGGCCGGCCGGCCCTCTATGGTGCGGCTAGGGCTGCAATCCTACTAGGAATAGGATTGCAATCCTATTCCTAGTAGGAATCTACCAAAGAAGGAAAAGGGGGGAAGGAAAGAGAGGGAGAGGGAGACGGAAAGAGGGGCCGCGCCCCCCTCCCCTAGTCCTATTCGGACTCCTCCTAGGGAGGGGGCGCGCCACCTCCTCGCTGCTGCCCTCTCTCTCCCCTATGGCCCACCAGGGCCCGTCATTCCCCCGGGGGGTTCCG
>LR738712.1:587194416-587322485 GCA_902687465.1 Secale cereale
GGCACTCCGGTAAATTCTGAAACTTTCTAGAACACTTCCGGTGTCCGAATATAGTCGTCCAATATATCAATTTTACGTCTCAGACATTCCGAGACTCCTCGTCATGTCCGTGACCTCATCCGGGACTCCGAACTACCTTCGGTACATCAAAACTCATAAACTCATAATACCGATCGTCATCAAACGTTAAGCGTGCGGACCCTACGGGTTCGAAAACTATGTAGACATGACCGAGACTCATCTCTGGTCAATAACCAATAGCGGAACCTGGATGCTCATATTGGCTCCTACATATTCTACGAAGATCTTTATCGGTCAAACCGCATAACAACATACGTTGTTCCTTTTGTCATCGGTATGTTACTTGCCCGAGATTCGATCGTCGGTATCTCTATACCTAGTTCAATCTCGTTACCGGCAAGTCTCTTTACTCGTTCTGTAATACATCATCTCGTGACTAACTCATTAGTCATTTGCTTGTAAGGCTTATTATGATGTGCATTACCGAGAGGGCCCAGAGATACCTCTCCGACACTCGGAGTGACAAATCCTAGTCTTGATCTATGCCAACACCACGAATACTTTCGGAGACACCTGTAGAGCATATTTATGATCACCCAGTTACGTTGTGACGTTTGATAGCACATAAGGTGTTCCTACGGTATTCGGGAGTTGCATAATCTCATAGTCATAGGAACATGTATAAGTCATGGAGAAAGCAATAGCAGTAAAACTAAACGATCATAGTGCTATGCTAACGGATGGGTCTAGTCCATCACATCATTCTCCTAATGATGTGATCTCGTTCATCAAATGACAACTCATGTCTATGGCTAGGAAACATAGCCATCTTTAATCAATGAGCTAGTCTAGTAGAGGAATACTAGAGACATACTATTTTGTCTATGTATTCACACATGTATCAAGTTTCCGGTTAACACAATTCTAGCATGAATAAAAGACATTTATCATGATATAAGGAAATATAAATAACAACTTTATTATTGCCTCTAGGGCATATTTCCTTCACATGACACATGATGACATGGCAAGATGCAACACACAAACAAATGATATGGCAACGACGACGAATAACTGGCTAACACCTGGGGCACCGGTCTCGGGGTGTCACAACACTCCCCTACTAACAAGAGATCTCATCCCGAGATCTTAGGAACGAGACGGAAGGGGAAAAGGAAGACCAAGGTGAAACCAAAGAATCTTGAGAGGTTGAGCCCTTGAAAGAAAGGATACAACAAAGATGAACGAAGTTGCAAAGACTTCGTTAAATAAAAGGAACAACGAATACGGCGAGAATCAAGGAGGTTGAAAGGCATGACGCAGGAGCTGAAGGAACAAGAATGAATTCGAAACCACTCCGGTCAATAAGAGATAGAAAAGAATGTTCACGAAGGAATTCGGGCAGCACTGCGGCTGAAACTAAAAGAAATAGCACACCGGTTGAACACGAATGGAATAGAACAAGAACTTGAGAAGATGGAACAAAGCATGACGAAATGAACAAGACAATGCCTCCGGAAGAATTCAAAACAAAATGTAATGAAAGAACCAAGAATGAGATGAAAAATTTGACCACGAAAGAACTGAAATAGCATCTTCAAGGCAAAGGCTTGAACGGAGTTGTTGAGAAATTCAACAACAAAAGAATTAGCTTGATGTGGACTTATGAAAACATGTCAAGACTTGAGGTGAATTATGCCGCAACCAAAAGATTGAATAGATGAGAATGAAGAAAGGAATGCAAAACTCCATTCCAAAAGAATATGGAGAATTATTTGCACTTCGAGATGCAAAAGAATGATGCTTGAGCTTGATCCGAAAGAATTTGACGAACACTCGAAGAATGATTTAAAACATGAGGAACCACCAGGAAGAACTCTGGTAGCGAAAAGGATGATGATATAGAAGTGAAGGATTCAAGAATAAGAATAATGCCTTGGAGTGATTTGACGTGGTCCGACGAGAAAGCCAAGAAAATTTGAACTCCGGAAAAGAAAAGATGACAACACTTGGAACTAGAATTTATTCCCCAAGAATAAACTCCGAAGGAAGGAATTAAATCAACTTGACAAAGAAGAATAAGAATTATGTTATGCTTCTCCTTCATAAATTAAATTGATGAGAAATAATGGATTCGCATACTACTTATTCTCATTGAAATGATTTAAGAGGGATATATCGCGAACTTGCGAAAATCTTCATGAAACACCGGTAGGATTGGAATAAAAATGAATGGATTGATATGATCACACCGGAAAAAAAATGTTGAGAGCATCACCGTAAGAATTGGCGCCGAGTGAAGAAAAGAACGAACCACCGGGGAGAATTGAATTGGGTGAATACCAGGGAATGAATCGCCGGGAAGAATAAAGCACTTGAGGAATTTACATACAAGAGAACGAAGAGATCGCGAACTGATTAAAGAATATTTGGACGAAGCACCGGAAGAATGTGAGATGAACGAAGAGGCATCAATGAAGAATATTTGGAGGATGAAGTTGAAAACTGCGGACGAAGAAATCTTCTTAAATGATGGCCTTCGGAGGAACACAAAGAAAAGAATTCATGAACTACTTCGGATGGTTGAAGAAAGAATTTGACACGAATCCGAACAAGTAAGAGGATAGCCTGAAGCTAGAATGACGAACAGTCGAGAGAACGCACAAGATTTAGAGGAACTCTTCATAGATCTTGAAGTGATGACGAGAGATACCACCAAAATTATTGAGATACTCCGGAAGTATGAAAAGAGAGAAAAGGTTGAACCAACGATGGAAAGAATTGAAAGCGATCTTGGAGAAGGCATATGACTGATGGAATCCATACTTACGTCACACTTAATAAAGAATTTCGGAACACTCTGGGAAATTAGAAGAGTCAGGTAAGATCCTGGGAATAAACATGTGGGTTATGAGCCCAGCGAAGAGAAAACACCGTTGGAAAGGATCGAAAGAGATAATGCGCCGGAACGATTAAAAGACTCGAAGGAGGTGACAACCTCGAATGAATTAGAACACAGACGAATATCCTGAGATGTCTTCGGAACTTTGGAATAATAAAATGGCGAGAGGTGAACGAGCAGTTGGAAACATTTGAACTGAGGAAAGAATATGAACAACACCAAGAACAAATTGAATTGGAACCATCGGAAAAGAATAAGAGGTGAAGAATATCAAACGAGAGAAGAACTCATCTGAGAAGAAAAGAGATGAAGGATGACGAACTAGAAGAGAAATCACCGGTTGAAACAATTGATGAAATGAAGCAAAGACTTCACACAAGTAGGATGCATACTCGATTAAGGACTCCGGTCTGACAAGCAAAAGGGTGGGCGGGTGGGAAAAAGAAAGTCCACTTCGGACGGGAAAAACATCGTCGGTTGAAAAGAAATGAGGGTTGAACTTGCAAAGAAGAAGAGGGTCGAATCCACTTGACGAGAGATGCACCAGATGAAAGAACTGACAACGCAACAAACGAAAACTAACCGCGCGATCCTAAAAAAATTGAAGGGGAAGAGGGGTAATTCAAAACACCTACGTCAAGATTCCTCACCAGAGCGACAAAGGGGCTGAGGAGTAAAAAGAATTCCTACTCTCTGATATAACTAGACTCCGAAAAAAAGTTTGCTGCTAGACTCGACAACGGCCATACTACGATCAATCAAGGGGGCTCCTATGGTCGGTCGAGGCTCTGATACCAACTTGTCAGGCCCAAGATGCGATTTTATCCCGATCACGTGACACTTACGTGATTGGGGCACAACCGCATTTCGGGCGCTTAGCAAGATGGATATCATTACATCGTACCATTACATAAATACATGGGGGATACAACAATACATACAAGTCACATGAATACAACATCATCAATACAAGACATCCGACTACGGATGTAAACATGAAAAGCACAATGACATCCACCTGCTATCTGAGGCTACCGACCCGGAACCTAACCCAAGACTGAAGAAGAAGAAGAAAGAACTCCAACACAAATGACATCGCTCTCACGTCAAGTCATCGGAAAACTACACCTGCAACTGTTGTTGTAGTATCTGTGAGCCACGAGGACTCGGCAATCCCATAACCATGGGTAACAAGACTAGCAAAGCTTAATGGGTAAGGAGAGGTAAGTGGTGAGGTTGCAGCAGCGGGTAAGCAATATGTATGGTGGCTAACTTACGAGTACAAGAATAAGATGAGCATCTACGCAAGCGGTCGCACACTAGTAATGATCGCTAAAGATCCTGAACTACCTACGAGTCAAACATAACCACACCGTGTTCTCTTCTCAAAGTGAAAAGAGACGGTCACGGTTACTCACACAGTTGTGTGTTTAACTTCGGATCCTCTGTCAAGTTTTCTACAACCGGACATTAACAAATTCCAATCTGCCACATAACCGCGGGCACGGCTTTCGAAAGATCATAACCCTGCAGGGGTGTCCCAACTTAGCCCATCACAAGCTCTCACGATCAGCAAAGATAATAGTAATATTACCCCTTATCTTAGGGAAGGCCCGATCAGACTCAGAATTCTGGTGCACAAGACATTTCAACAATGGTAAAACAAGTCCAGCAAGACCTCCCGGCGTGCCGACACCCTGATAGTAGCCGCGCGTATCTCGTCTCAGGCCACGTCCGGATGGGACAAGCTACGAGTAAAACCAGCCCTCGGGTTTCCCCCAGGTGGCCCCGCAGGTTGCCCGTTTGGGACCAACACCATCAGCACTGCCCCCCCCCCTACTATGTAGAAAGAAACCTCGGGGACGCGACCCCTATGCAATTTAATTAATTAATTAAGTTGTTATTATGAGGCAAAAACCAATGTTGGGCCTTGCTGGAGGAGTTTTATTCAAAGACGAACTGTCAAGGGGTCCCCATATACCCAACCGTGTAAGGAACGCAAAATCAAGGAACATAATGCCGGTTTATCGGCTCCTAAGGCGGCATGAGTGGAACAAAACACCGAGCAACAGGCCAAGCCTTCCACCCATTGCCAAGTATATAGGTGTGTTAATAATAATAGTAGATATTGTGATATTCCAACAACAAGTTCCAACATGGAACGATCTTCATCTTCACCAGCAACTAACAACGCTATAAGAGGGGCTGAGCAAGCGGGTAACATAGCCAAACAACGGTTTGCTAGGAAGGTGTCAAAGGTTAGAGGTTTCATGGCAACAAGGAGAGGGGCTGACAACAAATGATGGGTAGCGCGACATGTAATGATAGCATTGAGACAGCTAGCATGGCAATGACAGTAAAGGTATCCAAGGTGATGGTCATCTTGCCTGAGATCTCGCAAGGAAGAAGAATGAGTCCATGAAGAAGACGAAGAAGAAGCCTCGAAGATGAACCACGTGTAGATGAACGAATCCTCACGATCGCAACGGAAAAGAACTAGCGAGAAGAAAGCACACAACACGGTAAACACACCACACAAGAACACGACATAAAGCTCAACCAAGTATGATGCAAGACAAGTCTATATTATGCAATTCATGGCAAGGGATGAAGCACACAAGAACAACACAAAACAACAAGTTTAAATGAGGCCGAAATCAACATATAGCAATTCTGGTAAGTCCTCATAAGCACATTTGAAAATTGGTCCAGATCTGAACAAACCTTGAGTTAAAGTTGTTAAACAGCAAGTTAACATGCACCATGATGATATACTCGAAATTCTATTAGAGTTACATATAAAGTTTGTTTAATTCGGAGCTACGGCCTAGAAGATATGAGCAAAACAAGTCAAGCATGTCAACGATGCAAGATGGACCCAAACATCAAGCAAACACACTCCAAATAGGTAAACAACATGATATTATGCTTCTACATGCAAAATCACACAAGTTTCATATAGGACACGCCCAAAACGGAGCAACGGTTCAAGACATACACATGAAACAAGATATAACAACAAGATGTCCAAAATGAGCAACATAGCAACTTTGGAGCAAGGTAAATATACGCTACAGCACCCAAACTTGATAACAAGAGACATGGATGTGAAATATACATGATACTCAACAAGCATGAACTTAGAACACACCCAAAAGCTTGCTGGAACACATTTAACCAAGCATGGCAAGTTGCAATAAATTTATCCAGACTTAGTCAAAATCTGGGAAGGCAAAAATATCATCACGATGCTGCCTTCGGAGGCACAAAACAACAAGCATATCAACTCTACTAAGTATGTAAATATCATGGACTTGTAGTATACATAGCATACATCAAACAACTCCATTGGAGCAACTCCATAGGAGGCATGGATCAATAACAACAAGCTTCACCAAATTGAGCATGCTGATAAAAAGCTGACAGGTAAATTTATAGCAACTTGACAGCAAGAAATAAATAAGCTACAACAGGCCATATATGCAAAAAAGGGCATGAATGGATAGAGCATAACATGGACAACAAGATATGATCATTTTCCATACTAAAACATGCATGGATTTGACTAGGGCATCAAGCAAACATAGCATCAGGTTTAACAGATTCCAGACTTAGCAGTTTTTTTCACTAAGTATAAAACAGCAACAACGACATGGCATGTTTACAAGCTTGTTTAAGTCACCTCAAGGCATATCATGGAAATTGGATTGCACCACAGCAAAGACCATATGATTGTGCTTCTAAAACATATTAACATGTGGCATGAAAGACAAACACACCAATAGCAATGAGCAAGTCAAATCAGCATCTCACAACAAGTTTCAACACTTAACAACCACATGCACTTTTGGAACAGAGATAAACATGGCAATATGGCACCTAACATAAATGTTACAGCAACCAACATGTAGAGCACTTCACGATGAACATTCTGACATCTCATATGCTCCATTTGGACCAACATGCACAAAGTTATCACCCTCACAAGCATGCAACAAAATTACAGTTAACGGCAGTTTTAAACATATAGCACTCTTGCAACGAGGATTAGGGCATCAAGATGAACTCAAACAAGCATGTCACAGTAGAACAAAATGAAGAGCATATCACCACGATCATTTTGACATATCATATGCATCATTTGGACAAGCACACAAAAAGTTACAGCATCACAAAGTATGCATCAAACAACAAGTTTTTATGGGACTTGGCCGATTTTACACAGAGAAAAAGTGAGCGACAGAAATTAAACAGCGCACGGGGCGAGGCTTAGAGGGCGTCTCACCATGGGCCTGGCCCAGATCTGGAGAGGAGGGAGAAGCAGGCCGCCAGCTGGGCCTGGTGGAGGATGGGCCGAAGGGGGGGACGGGCCCACGCGAGGCGAGGCCCACGCGGAGGCAGCACGGGGCGTGTTGATCGTCGGTCGTCCTCCTGAGCGGGAAGGAACGGCGGCGGCTGATACGTCTCAAACGTATCTACTTTTCCAAACACTTTTGATATTGTTTTGACCTCATTCTTGCATGATTTGGACTAAACTAACCCGGACTGACGCTGTTTTCAGCAGAGCTGCCTGTATGGTTTATTTGTGTGCAGGAAAACGGATTTTTAAGCATCTCAGAAAAATCCACGAAAAATCACGAAAAATCCACGCACCTGAAGAAACCAAATACCAGAAGTGGGGCCAGAGGGGGGCCAGGGGGTGCCCAGGCGCCCTGTGGGCGCCCCCCCCCCCCCTGGGCCACGCCGGGGGGGGGCGCCTGGGTGGGCCCCACACCCCCTGGTGCCCTACTTTAGCCCGTATTTTTCCTCCCGACGCAGAAACCCCAGATTGGAAGTTCTTTCGCTGTTTTTCATCGCGGAGCCGCCGCCACCCTCTGTTCTTCTTCGGGAGGGCTAATCTGGAGGCTGATTTGGCCTCCGGAGAGGGGAGATCGTCGCCATCGTCATCATCATCACCACTCCATCATCCCTCCATGACTTCCCCCTTCATGTGTGAGTAATTCCCTTGCTGTAGGCGAAGGGGATGGTAGGGATTGGATGAGTTAGATCATGTAATAGTTCATCAGATTGTTGGGGGCATGTTGCCTATCATCTAGTATGGTGTTTATCATCTTTGCTACAACTTGTTATTCTTAATGCTTGACACTTAGGGCCCGAGTGCCATGATTTCAGATCTGAACCATATGTGTTTGCATGAATATATTTGTGTTCTTGATCCTATCTATGAGTTGTATGCACCTGTTGCGGTTCGGAACCGGCGATCCCAAAAGTGACAGCTTGGGACACCAAAGGGGATGGTCCGTAGTTTGAGGATTACATGTATCCATTGAGTTCATTGCTTTGTTCCGGTGCTCTTTGACAGGAGCACCTTAATATCCATTAGTTCCTTTTGGCCCCGTTTGTAGCGGGATGGTAGGACAAAAGATGTTGTGCAAGTTCTTATTGCAAGCACATACAACTACTTACGGGATACATGCCTAATGTTTGATATTTGCCTAGATGATCATTACTTTTCCATGTGCCGTGCCCCAAGTTAGAATCTATCTCATCCATGCAACGGCCAACCATCCATCTCCCTAGCCTACAGTATTTTAAACCCTGCTTGTCACTAGTTGCTACTTTTGCCATTTACTACTGCTATTTACTTTTGCTGTTTACTTTTACTATTACTATCATCACTATCATATCACTGTTACCACTTATCTTTTGTTGCAAGTTAGTATATTTCAGGTGCGGTTGAATTGACAACTCAACTGTTAAAGCTTATAAATACTCTTTGGCTCCCCGTGTGTCGAATCAATAAATTGGGTTATTCTTACCCGCGAAGACTATCTCGATCCCTTACGGTTGAGGGTTATCAAGTACCGTTTTCTGGCGCCGTTGCCGGGGAGCATAGCAATATTTACAAGTCTACTTGAGGTATCCTACCTGCTGCACTTTATTCACTATGGGTAAGAAAGGTGACCCCAAGGTTCCGATCTTACTATCCACTACAAGAAGAGGTACTGCTCTGAGCACTAGTGCTACTCTTGATTCACCTTCTGTTATGAGTAAGTTTGCCTCACCACCACCACATGATGCTCCTACTGAATCTATTATTATGTCTGATACTCTTGATGATGCTTCTACTACTTTTGATGATGATATTAGTTCGCTTGGTTATGCTCTTGAGAAACAAATTACTGCTGCTGCTGAAAAATATGGAATTGAACTTCCTGTTACTCGCTACCCTATTGGTGAAACTTATGATTATCCTGATTTGAGTAAACTCCAGGAGAGGCTCCTTGATGATGATTACTATATACTTGATGAAGATTTATGCAGGGAACTGACAGAGTTTGCCGGCTCTGACCCTGAAACTATTAAGAAAATATTTGAAAAACACTCTTTGAAAAACAAAACCGTTCCTAATCCTGAGTTTGCTACATCTCCTATATGCATTGATGATCCTGATTTTGATTTCTTTGTTGATCTTTCACTTATACCTATGGTTGAAGCTGACCCCTTTTATGGCAGAGAAAATGATGATGCTATTGCACACCTAACTAAACTTGGTGAGCTAGGTAGCCTGTTTACCATAGATGAGAAGATACGCTACTTTTATGTGACCAAGCTTCTTCCTTTCTCGTTGAAGGAAGGTGCTAAAGCATGGTATGATTCACTCCCATGCGGTTCTATTAAGAGTCCTCAGGACTTAGCTCACTCTTTTGTTGATAAGTACTTTCCTGCTCACATGCAACATGCTGCTTTACAAAGAATTTATAACTTTAAACAGTTGCAGGATGAGTCCCTCCCTAAAGCTTGGGGGAGGTACTGCGGTTTGATTCGGGCTAGACCAGGACATGAAATTCCTAAGAATGAATTAATTGATATATTCTATGCTGGTCTAACTGATGAATCTAGGTCCTATTTGGACAGTTGTGCTGGTTGTGTTTTCAGGAAAAGAACACCGGACGATGCGGAAGATTTAATGGGCAGGATTGCCAAAAACCATGAAGATTGGTCCGTCCCTGAACCACCTCCACCAACAAAGAAGAGGGGCATGTTTGTTCTAAGCCCCGAGGATATGCGAGAAGCAAAGAAGTCTATTAAAGAGAAAGGTATTAAAGCTGAAGACGTGAAGAATCTACCCCCTATTGAGAAGCTGTGTGAGCCTACCACTCACCCTCCTATGGTAGAGGGACACTCTCTTTTAGATTTCAACGCAAGTGACATCCCTCATGGTAAGCCTCCTGATCAATGTTTAGATGAGTTTGATAATTTTATTATGAAACAGAATCATTTTAATGAGAGGATAGAAAGTCAGTTGCATGATAATTCCCTTGCTATCAAAAAGTTGCTTGGTGTTTTAGATAGAACAGTTAATGATGTTCAATGTCTTGTGAAGAATTTTCATATGGTTCAAACTCAGCTTGATCAAATTTCTAATGTGCAAAGAGATTTGCTTGCTAACAATGCCAAACAAGATAAATTGCAGGCTTTTGGGATTAAGACCCGAGGGGGAACTAGTACTCAAGATCCTCTTTACCCAGAGGGACATCCGAAGAGAATCGAGCAAGATTCTCAAATGCAGGAAGAAGAAGTTGTTGTCTCTCCTAATAAGAAGAAGAAACATAAAGAGACTGACAATTCTAATGATCCTATTGCAGATGAAGAGCCAGCTATTGATCCCAACAGTGTATCTATTTCCGATGCTGAGACTGAAGACAGTGCTGAACCTGAAGGTAATGATAATGAGAAGAATGATCCGCCTGAAGTTCGAGAAGAAGAAGCACCTGACAAACGTAAGAGGTACACTAAAGAATACTTCATCGCAAGAAAACATGGGAAGGAGAAAGAACCATGGGTACAGAAACCCATGCCCTTTCCAGGTAAGTCCATCAAGTCTAAAGAAGAAGAGCATTACAATAAGTTTTGTGAATGGATTAAACCTCTTTTTCTTCAAATTCCTTTGACTGATGCTATTAAGTTACTCCCTTATTCAAAATACATGAAAGATATTGTCACTAACAAAAGAAAAGTTCCTAATGATGCGATATCTACTATGCTTGCTAACTATTCTTTCAGCGGAAAGATTCCTGAGAAGCTCGGTGATCCAGGTATACCCACCATTCCTTGCTCCATAAAGAATAATTATGTCAAAACTGCTTTATGTGATCTTGGAGCGGGAGTGAGTGTTATGCCTCTCTCTCTTTACGAGAGGCTTTGTTTAGAGAAACTAATTCCTATAGATATCTCCCTTCAGATGGCTGACAAGTCAACCGCTGTTCCGATAGGTATTTGTAAGAATGTTCCAGTTGAAGCTGCTAATTGTTTAATCCTTACTGATTTTGTTGTGCTCGACATGCCCGAGGATGGGAGCATGTCCATTATTCTTGGTAGACCTTTCCTTAACACCGCAGGTGCTATTATTGATTGCAACAAAGGGAAGGTTACCTTTCATGTGAATGATAAAGAACACACGGTATATTCTCCAAAGAAGACCGACAGGAGGCATGCCCTCAACTCTATAGAGACTATCGAGACCGTGAAAATTGGAGAATGGGACTGTCCACTACATGTGCCTCACAAATACAAAACTATCATGGTAGGGACAATGTCCATCAAGATAAAAGTTCAGTGATTACTTTGTAGGAGGTGAGACTTTTTGCTCTATATATCGCTTGTTTGTTGGTAAGACTTGATCAACCTTACTAGTAAACGTGTTTTATATGGATAAAAAGTTGAGCTTGCTATGTTTTCATTTGTTTTTAGTGTTGTCCTACTTGCTGCACCAAGTATCTATGTTTTTGAAGATTCACAATACTACTAACTGCTTCGAGTTTTCAGAGAGTTTCGCAGCTTTTTGAACTTCGAAAAATTTTCAACAGTGAAGTTTTCAGAAAAAATCCAGAAAAATTATATTAAAAATTTCCACAACAGGAGAGACCCGGAAAGTCCTGGGGCCAGCCAGGGGGGGCCACCAGTGGCCCAGGCGGCCAGCTGGCGCGGCCCAGCCCCTGGTCGCGCCCACAGGGCGCCTGGGGCCCACGGGACCTCCCTCCAGGTACTTCTTCTTCCCCCCTCTCTCTCTCTTTTTCCAGAAACCCGAGTTCTGGTCTTGTTCTTGCTGTTCTTGCTGTTCTTGGAGGCGATTCTTCGATCTCTCTCTACAGCCCATCATTTGAGCTGAAATTTTGAGCAAATACTCCCTGGTATGTGACTCCTCCACCCCTCCAATTAGATTTTTGATTGGTGGCCTCATTTGTGAGTATTTAGTAGTTCTTGGTGCTGTAGAGATGAGCTTTCATGCATGTGTAGAAAGTTATTTTCCAAGTTTTGATGCAAGTTTATGCCTTGGGCAAGTGAGTTGAGTAGTTTGCCTTAGCTCACTTTGTTTTAATCCTCGTGTTTGTGAACTGTAAAAAAAATTCAGAAATGAGTTTGTTAGGAAGGGCAAAAGGATGGCTTGAGAAGAGGAGGCCCGCACACTCCGATCGAGTCACTAGAGCCGCAGCTTCACCATCGACTGCTAGGGTGAGCTATAATGAGGATCATGTGCCCCTGGAGTTGTTGGAAGACACAAGTCCAGCACGTGCAATGACATATCCATGTGATGAATTCATGGAAGCTGCGGGAATCAAGGATGAGTTTTATAATCTTTGTGCTAATGCAGGTTTGACACGGCTCGTCACCAGCCGTGTTGCTTAGTATCAGAAACTCACCTCCGGTTTCATTAACAGTTTTAGATATAATCCTGATTCAGGTGCTATTGAGTTTAAAATTTATAATGATCTTATCACCATGACTCTGGGAAATTTTTGTGAAGTAATAGGTGTGCCGAACGTTGGGAGGACGGCAAGGATGGCCACTCAGCCCTCCGAGCTGAAAACCGTCATCAACTCTCTCTGCGGCATGGGTACGAGGGATATTCATCGGTTGAAGATCTCCAGTATCTTGTTTCCTCACCTCAGGAACGGATGGTCCTTTGATGTTGTCCAGTTCGATGAGTTCATGGTCTAGCATCAGTTCCATAACCCCATGGAGGGGGTTGTGCCCGACGAGGAGAGGCACAGTGAGATACCACATTTTCAGGAAGAGACCGCCACCGAGTTTGGTGAAGGGTCTTCCTCTGTTTGGCGTTCGGAACCTTCCTCGTGGGAGACTCCGAGGAGTTCGGTGTACGCGCCAGCATCCTTCTACGACCCTTGGTCTCACCACCATACCCCTGGAGCAGGAGGCTCCTGGAGGCAGTAGCTGCTACCAACTTAGGCCAAAAGCCTAAGCTTGGGGGAGTACGTGCCCTTCTCACTTTATCATTGTATTATCTGTTTGATTCGCTTTGATCTTTTCGAAGTTTTAGCCCGTTCTTCTTTGTTTCTCTCTTTGCAAAAACAACAAAAAGATTTTCTCTTTCTTTTGCTTTTATTCAACCTTTGAAAAACCCAAAAAGATTTCCTTTCTCTCTTTAGTTTGCTTTGTTTTCAGAGATCAGCTCGAGTCCGTGATGGCATTTGATTATATTTCCTACGTTCGATCGTGCAAGCGACAAGCAGTAATGACGAAGATCGACTGAAAGGAAGCAACAAGGAAGACCGGTATGAACTCGTATTGTTTCTACTTTTGTACATATGCCTGTACTTATGATCTAGAGACCAGCTTGTAGCGACATAGTGCTATGTTTACAATGCTCTTCCAGTGGTTCATGCTTTCCTTGTGGCTAGTCTCGAATAACTAGAGTATATAATGTGTTATTGAAATGATCTACATGCATTGCACTGTTCATAGTCTGGTATACTAAGGTGGTATTTCCCTTTAGAGAATTTTTGGATTGACTTGGCACATGCTTACACATGTTTACGACTAAAAAGTCTACTTTGCCTTGATGATCTTTGAGTTTTAGAATAGTTATATCACTTTCATGCCCGATTCAATGTTGCTTTGTCGCTCTGCATGATTATGACCGTTATTGCTCTCTAGTTGGTCGCTTCCCAGTCTTTTGCTAAACCTCCACCCGTACTAAGCGGAATGACTGCTTGTGCATCCAAAACCTCTAAACCTGTTATGCCATATGAATCCACTATACCTTCCTATACATGGTATTTACCTGCCATTCCTAACGAAGACTTTCATGTACCATCTCGAAATTAATAAAAAGCATTTCTCTTTTTGTGCCTATGTTTTAGCTCATGAGGAAGTAGTAGTTAATTCATAATCTTTTTAAGTTGGACAAGTTTCACCCCTGGATTGCATGCATAATGTGCAAACCCCTAATATGAAAAGGAACTGGCATTGAGTGCGCCCGGCTCGAAAAGATAATATAACAAACAAACCCTCCTTCACGCTTTGTTCATGAGAAATCAGAAAACTTTGGTAGTGATAAACAAAGGAGAGTAAGAGGATGTGATCGTCCTCATGCGGGAGCCGTTCCTCGAGACTTGTCTAGCTTAAAAAGTGATTGAGTTATCTGCTAGCATTCGTTGACGAAATATGCACCTCTCAAAACATATTTACTTCTGTTTTTAAAACCAAGAGCTCTGGTACATGTTTAGTTTTTTTTCCGATCATGGGTTTTCAACTTTGCCAATAAAAGCCACGGTTCGAGAGTCTCATCTTCTTTCTTAAAAGCACTGACTAGGAGAGCATAATTGTCATTCTGAGTGTAATGTGCATTGTCCCAAAGTATTACATTGTCTTCTGCATACTTGTGATATGATTTATTTTGAAATTCTTAGCTCTAGTCTCCTTTAAAACTCTGGAGGAGTCTCTGCATTTATGTTTTGCTTCACTCATGGAGGCTAGCGAGATACCACCTTAATATGCTCAAGCTATGTGCAATATGATCTTGTCTTGACTTTCAGTAATATATTATTTACTCTTAATTATTTGTGACTGGTCACTTGAAAGAAGGATTGCTCCTTGCATTGTTCTCATAAGTACTGTTTTAATACTTGCTGAACTCTTTTCGTAGTACATGCTTATATACATCTAATGAAGCAAAAGAGTTTGTCAAAGTTTTCTTTGTCGCGTCCAGTTCGTTGAACTGAATTGCTTGAGGACAAGCAATATGCTAAGCTTGGGGGAGTTGATACGTCTTAAACGTATCTACTTTTCCAAACACTTTTGATATTGTTTTGACCTCATTCTTGCATGATTTGGACTAAACTAACCCGGACTGACGCTGTTTTCAGCAGAGCTGCCTGTATGGTTTATTTGTGTGCAGGAAAACTGATTTTTAAGCATCTCAGAAAAATCCACGAAAAATCCACGCACCCGAAGAAACCAAATACCAGAAGTGGGGCCAAAGGGGGGCCAGGGGGTGCCCAGGTGCCCGGTGGGCGCCCCCCCGGGCCGCGCCGGGGGGGGCGCCTGGGTGGGCCCCACACCCCCTGGTGCCCTACTTTAGCCCGTATTTTTCCTCCCGACGCAGAAACCCCAGATTGGAAGTTCTCTCGCTGTTTTTCGTCGCGGAGCCACCGCCACCCTCTGTTCTTCTTCGGGAGGGCTAATCTGGAGGCTGATTTGGCCTCCGGAGAGGGGAGATCGTCGCCATCGTCATCATCATCACCACTCCATCATCCCTCCATGACTTCCCCCTTCATGTGTGAGTAATTCCCTTGCTGTAGGCGAAGGGGATGGTAGGGATTGGATGAGTTAGATCATGTAATAGTTCGTCAGATTGTTGGGGGCATGTTGCCTATCATCTAGTATGGTGTTTATCATCTTTGCTACAACTTGTTATTCTTAATGCTTGACACTTAGGGCCCGAGTGCCATGATTTCAGATCTGAACCATATGTGTTTGCATGAATATATTTGTGTTCTTGATCCTATCTATGAGTTGTATGCACCTGTTGCGGTTCGGAACCGGCGATCCCAAAAGTGACAGCTTGGGACACCAAAGGGGAGGGTCCGTAGTTTGAGGATTACATGTATCCATTGAGTTCATTGCTTTGTTCCGGTGCTCTTTGACAGGAGCACCTTAATATCCATTAGTTCCTTTTGGCCCCATTCGTAGCGGGATGGTAGGACAAAAGATGTTGTGCAAGTTCTTATTGCAAGCACGTACAACTACTTACGGGATACATGCCTAATGTTTGATATTTTCCTAGATGATCATTACTTTTCCCTGTGCCGTGCCCCAAGTTAGAATCTATCTCATCCATGCAACGCCCAACCATCCATCTCCCTAGCCTACAGTATTTTAAACCCTGCTTGTCACTAGTTGCTACTTTTGCCATTTACTACTGCTATTTACTTTTGCTGTTTACTTTTACTATTACTATCATCACTATCATATCACTGTTACCACTTATCTTTTGTTGAAAGTTAGTATATTTCAGGTGCGGTTGAATTGACAACTCAACTGTTAAAGCTTATAAATACTCTTTGGCTCCCCGTGTGTCGAATCAATAAACTGGGTTATTCTTACCCGCGAAGACTATCTCGATCCCTTACGGTTGAGGGTTATCAGCGGCTCGGTCGAGCTCCGGCGACATGGAGCACCGGCGAGGCCGGGGCCATGCGGCGGCGGGAGCAGGGACCTCGGATCCGGCCGGCGGGTGGCCGGATCTGGGCGCGGCGGAGAGGAGCGGCGAGCTGGGCAGCGGCGGATCCGGCGGTTGGAGGCGACGCCCGGCGCGGTGGAGCTCCTTGGCGGCGGCGAGGCACCCCGACGAGCCGGCGGCGGCGTCGAGTGGTGGAGGCGAAGGGAGCTGGGAGGGGGACGCCTGCGGGCACAGGGCGGCGGCGGCCGGGCCGGACGGGCCCGATCCGGGCCCTCAGGGCCGTGGCGAAGTGGGCGCTGGGGCTGGTTGACGTGGCGCGCTCCGGTTGGCCGGGAGCGGCCGCTGGGGTGATGTGGCGGCTTGTGGTTGGCTGGAGCGACGTGGCGGCTGCGGTGGACATGTCCGGCTACTCCGCAGACATGTCCGGCGGCGCGGGGAGGAGGATTTTTAGGGTTTCATCCGTGATTTGGAAGGAGAGGCACATATTTATAGGTAGAGGGAGCTAGGAGAGCCCAGATGAGGAGCGGTTTTCGGCCACGCGATCACGATCCAATGACCGAGAGCATGGAGGGGGTTAGAATGGGCTTGGGGGATGTTGGAAGGGGTGCTGGGCCAAATAGGAAAAAGGCTTCCAGCAGTTAACACGGTTAACCGTTGGGCTATCAAACGAACTCCGAATGCGCCGAAATTTGACAAGCGGTCTACCTATGCTATAAATAAACGGAGGTGCCGCGGGCACGTGTGAGTGTGTCTGGGCTGAGAACGGACAACAGAGAGGACGGGCGGACTCGGACGGATGCAAGTTTTGAAAACATGATAATAAAACACACATGATTACATGACAAGATGCAACACGCAAATAGATGACATGGCAACGACGACGAATAACTGGCTGACACCTGGCGCACCGGTCTCGGGGTGTCACAACACTCCCCTACTAACAAGAGATCTCGTCCCGAGATCTTAGGAACGAGACGGAAGGGAAAAAGGAAGAACAAGGTGAAATCAAAGAATCTTGAGAGGTTGAGCCCTTGAAAGAAAGGATACAACAAAGATGAACAAAGTTGCAAAGACTTCGTTAAACAAGAGGAACAAGGAATACGACGAGAATCAAGGAGGTTGAAAGGCACGACACAAGAGCTGAAGGAACAAGAATGAATTCGAAACCACTCCGGTTAATAAGAGATAGAAAAGAATCTCCTCGAAGGAATTCGGGCAGCACTCCGGCTGATACGTCTCAAACGTATCTACTTTTCCAAACACTTTTGATATTGTTTTGACCTCATTCTTGCATGATTTGGACTAAACTAACCCGGACTGACGCTGTTTTAAGCAGAGCTGCCTGTATGGTTTATTTGTGTGCAGGATAACGGATTTTTAAGCATCTCAGAAAAATCCACGAAAAATCACGAAAAATCCACGCACCCGAAGAAACAACATACCAGAAGTGGGGCCAGAGGGGGGCCAGGGGGTGCCCAGGCGCCCTGTGGGCGCGCCCCCCCTGGGCCGCGCCGGGGGGGCGCCTGGGTGGGGCCCACGCCCCTTGGTGCCCTACTTTAGCCCGTATTTTTTCCTCCGAGGCAAAAACCCCAGATCGGGAGTCCTTTCACTGTTTCTCGTCGCGGAGCCGCCGCCACCCTCTGTTCTTCTTCGGGAGGGCTAATCTGGAGGCTGATTTGGCCTCCGGAGAGGGGAGATCGTCGCCATCGTCATCATCATCACCACTCCATCATCCCTCCATGACTTCCCCCTTCATGTGTGAGTAATTCCCTTGCTGTAGGCGAAGGGGATGGTAGGGATTGGATGAGTTAGATCATGTAATAGTTCGTCAGATTGTTGGGGGCATGTTGCCTATCATCTAGTATGGTGTTTATCATCTTTGCTACAACTTGTTATTCTTAATGCTTGACACTAGGGCCCGAGTGCCATGATTTCAGATCTGAACCATATGTGTTGGCATGAATATATTAGTGTTCTTGATCCTATCTATGAGTTGTATGCACCTATTACGGTTCGGAACCGGCGATCCCAAAGGTGACAGCTTGGGACACCAAAGGGGATGGTCCGTAGTTTGAGGATTACATGTATCCATTGAGTTCATTGCTTTGTTCCGGTGCTCTTTGACAGGAGCACCTTAATATCCATTAGTTCCTTTTGGCCCCGTTCGTAGCGGGATGGTAGGACAAAAGATGTTGTGCAAGTTCTTATTGCAAGCACGTACAACTACCTACGGGATACATGCCTAATGTTTGATATTTGCCTAGATGATCATTACTTTTCCGTGTGCTGTGCCCCGAGTTAGAAACTATCTCATCCATGCAACGCCCAACCATCCATCTCCCTAGCCTGCAGTATTTTAAACCTTGCTTGTCACTAGTCGCTACTTTTGCTATTTACTTTGTTATCTACTTTTGTTGTTTGCTTTCACTATTACTATCATCACTATCATATTGCTGTTACCATTATCTTTTGTTGCAAGTTAGTATATTTCAGGTGTGGTTGAATTGACAACTCAACTGTTAAAGCTTATAAATACTCTTTAGCTCCCCGTGTGTCGAATCAATAAATTGGGTTATTCTTACCCGCGAAGACTATCTCGATCCCTTACGGTTGAGGGTTATCAAGTACCGTTTTCTGGCGTCGTTGCCGGGGAGCATAGCAATATTTACAAGTCTACTTGAGGTATCCTACCTGCAGCACTTTATTCACTATGGGTAAGAAAGGTGACCCCAAGGTTCCGATCTTACGATCCACTACAAGAAGAGGTACTGCTCTGAGCACTAGTGCTACACTTGATTCACCTTCTGTTATGAGTAAGTTTACCTCACCACCACCACATGATGCTCCTACTGAATCTGTTACTATGTCTGATACACTTGATGATGCTTCTACTACTCTTGATGATGATGTTAGTTCAGTTGGTTATGCTCTTGAGAAACAAATTACTGCTGCTGCTGAAAAATATGGAATTGAACTTCCTATTACTCGCTACCCTATTGGTGAAACTTATGATTTTCCTGAATTGAGTAAACTCCAGGAGAGGCTTCTTGATGATGATTACTATATACTCGATGAAGATTTATGCAGGGAACTGACAGAGTTTGCCGGCTCTGACCCTGAAACTATTAAGAAAATATTTGAAAAACACTCTTTGAAAAACAAAACCGTTCCTAATCCTGAGTTTGCTATATCTCCTATATGCATTGATGATCCTGATTTTAATTTCTCCGTTGATCTTTCACTTATACCTATGGTTGAGGCTGACCCCTTTTATGGCAGAGAAAATGATGATGCTATTGCACACCTAACTAAACTTGGTGAACTAGGTAGCATGTTTACCACAGATGAGAAGATACGCTACTTTTATGTGACCAAGCTTCTTCCTTTCTCGTTGAAGGAAGGTGCTAAAGCATGGTATGATTCACTCCCACGCGGTTCTATTAAGAGTCCTCTGGACCTAGCTCACTCTTTTGTTGATAAATACTTTCCTGCTCATATGCAACATGCTGCTTTACAAAGAATTTATAACTTTAAACAATTGCAGGATGAGTCCCTCCCTAAAGCTTGGGGGAGGTACTGCAGTTTGATCCAGGCTAGACCAGGACATGGAGTTCCTAAGAATGAATTAATTGATATATTCTATGCTGGTTTAACTGATGAATCTAGGTCCTATTTGGACAGTTGTGCTGGTTGTGTTTTCAGGAAAAGAAAACCGGACGACGCGGAAGATCTAATGGGCAGGATTGCCAAAAACTATGAAGATTGGTCTGTCCCTGAACCACCTCCACCAACAAAGAAGAGGGGCATGTTTGTCCTAAGCCCCGAAGATATGCGAGAAGCAACGAAGTCTATTAAAGAGAAAGGTATTAAAGCTGAAGACGTGAAGAATCTACCCCCTATTGAGAAGCTGTGTGAGCCTACCACTCACCCTCCTATGGTAGAGGTACACTCTCTTTTAGATTTCAACGCAAGTGACATCCCTCATGGTAAGCCTCCTGACCAATGTTTAGATGAGTTTGATAATTTTATTATGAAACAGAATCATTTTAATGAGAGGATAGAAAGTCAGTTGCATGATAATTCCCTTGCTATCAAAAAGTTGCTTGGTGTTTTAGATAGAACAGTTAATGATGTTCAATGTCTTGTTAAGCATTTTCATATGGTCCAAACTCAGCTTGATCAAATTTCTAATGTGCAAAGAGATTTACTTGCTAACAATGCCAAACAAGATAAATTGCAGGCTTTTGGGATTAAGACCCGAGGAGGAACTAGTACTCAAGATCCTCTTTATCCAGAGGGACATCCGAAGAGAATCGAGCAAGATTCTCAAATGCGGGAAGAAGAAAATGTTGTCTCTCCAAATAAGAAAAAGAAACATAAAGAGACTGACAATTCTAATGATCCTATTGCAGATGAAGAGCCAGCTATTGATCCCAACAGTGTATCTATTTCCGATGCTGAGACTGAAGACGGTGTTGAACCTGAAGGTAATAATAACGAGAAGAATGATCCACCTGAAGTTCGAGAAGAAGAAGCACCTGACAAACGTAAGAGGTACACTAAAGAAGACTACATCTCAAGGAAACATGGGAAGGAGAAAGAACCATGTGTACAGAAACCCATGCCCTTTCCAGGTAAGTCCATCAAATCTAAAGAAGAAGAGCATTACAATAAGTTTTGTGAATGGATAAAACCTCTTTTTCTTCAAATTCCTTTGACTGATGCTATTAAGTTACTTCCTTATTCAAAGTATATGAAAGATATTGTCACTAACAAAAGAAAAGTTCCTAATGATGCAATATCTACTATGCTTGCTAACTATCCTTTTAGCGAAAAGATTCCTGAGAAGCTCGGTGATCCAGGTATACCCACCATTCCTTGCTCCATAAAGAATAATTATGTCAAAACTGCTTTATGTGATCTTGGAGCGGGAGTGAGTGTTATGCCTCTCTCTCTCTTTACGAGAGGCTCTGTTTAGAGAAACTAATTCCTACAGATATCTCCCTTCAGATGGCTGACAAGTCAACCGCTGTTCCGATAGGTATTTGTGAGGATGTTCCAGTTGAAGTTGCTATTTGTTTAATTCTTACTGATTTTGTTGTGCTTGACATGCCCGAGGATGGGAGCGTGTCCATTATTCTTGGTAGACCTTTCCTTAACACCGTAGGTGCTATTATTGATTGCAACAAAGGGAAGGTTACCTTTCATGTGAATGATAAAGAACACACGGTATATTTTCCGAAGAAGATCGACAGGAGGCATGCCCTCAACTCTATAGAGAATATCGAGACCGTCAAAATTGGAGAATGGGACTGTCCACTACATGTGCCTCACAAATACATAACTATCATGGTAGGGACTATGTCCATCAAGGTAAAAGTTCAGTGATTACTTTGTGGGAGGTGATACTTTTTGCTCTATATATCGCTTGTTTGTTGGTAAGACTTGATCAACCTTACTAGTAAACGTGTTTTATATGGATAAAAAGTTGAGCTTTCTATGTTTTCATTTGTTTTTAGTATTGTCCTACGTGTTGTACCAAGTATCTATGTTTTTGAAACTTCACAATACTACTAACTACTTCAAGTTTTCAGAGAGTTTCGCAGCTTTTTGAACTTCGAAAAAAATTCAACAGTGAAGTTTTCAGAAAAATTCCAGAAAAATTATATTAAAAAATTCCACGACGGGAGAGACCCGAAAAGTCCTGGGGCCAGCCAGGGGGGGCCACCAGTGGCCCAGGCGGCCAGCTGGCGTGGCCCAGCCCCTGGCCGCGCCCACAGGGCGCCTGGGGCCCACAAGGCGCCCCTCCAGGTACCTCTTCCTCCTCTCTCTCTCTCTTTTTCCAGAAACCCGAGTTCTGGTCGTGTTCTTCTTGTTCTTGCTGTTCTTGGGGGCGATTCTTCGATCTCTCTCTACAGCCCATCATTTGAGCTGAAATTTTGAGCAAATACTCCCTGGTATGTGAATCCTCCACCCCTCCAATTAGATTTTTGATTGGTGGACTCATTTGTGAGTATTTAGTAGTTCTTGGTGCTGTAGAGATGAGCTTGCATGCATGTGTAGAAGGTTGTTTTCCAGGTTTTGATGCAAGTTTATGCCTTGGGCAAGTGAGTTGAGTAGTTTGCCTTAGCTCACTTTGTTTTAATCCTCGTTTTTGTGAATTGTAAAAAATTTCAGAAATGAGTTTATTAGGAAGGGAAAAAGGATGGCTTGAGAAGAGGATGCCCGCACACTCCGATCGAGTCACCAGAGCCGCAGCTTCACCATCGACTGCCAGGGTGAGCTATAATGAGGATCATGTGCCCATGAAGTTGTTGGAAGACACAAGTCCAGCACGTGCGATGACATATCCATGTGATGAATTCATGGAAGCTGCGGGAATCAAGGATGAGTTTTATAATCTTTGTGCTAATGCAGGTTTGACACGACTCGTCACGAGCCGTGTTACTCAGTATCAGAAACTCACCTCCATTTTCATTAACAGTTTTAGATATAATCCTGAATCAGGTGCTATTGAGTTTAAGCTTTATAATGATCTTATCACCATGACTTTGGGAAATTTTTGTGAAGTAATAGGTGTGCCAAACGTTGGGAGGACGGCAAGGATGGCCACTCAGCCCTCCGAGCTGAAAACCGTCATCAACTCTCTCTGCAGCATGGGTACGAGGGATATTCATCGGTCGAAGATCTCCAGTATCTTGTTTCCTCACCTCAGGTATTTTGCATATTATATTGCTAGAGGGGTGTTAGCTCGTGACAACACGAGCAACATTTCTGCTCCGGATATTGCTATCCTGGCAGCAGCCCTCTCAGGGAGGTCTGATTATAATATTGGTACCTTAATTGCTCGACGCCTTGCTATGAACGGTAACAAGGGGGACTTATATGGTGGCATTTATGCCACGCTTATCTTAGAGCATCTTGGAGGCACCCCACACCCTGATGATACTCCTTTTATTTATTTGAGCTTTGATCTTGCTGCTATGAAAAGACATAAGTTTGTTACCATGGGGTCTGAGCTTGATAACCTTGTTTATATCTTGCGTTTCGGAACTACCGCGGAATGCGAGATCCGTCTACCTGCACCTCTTTTGTTTGATTATTCTCGCAGGAACAGATGGTCCTTTGATGTTGTCCAGTTCGATGAGTTCATGGTCCAGCATCAGTTCCATAGCCCCATGGAGGGGGTTGTGCCCGACGAGGACAGGCACGGTGAGATACCACATTTTCAGGAGGAGACCGCCACCGAGTTTGGAGAAGGGTCTTCCTCTGTTTGGCGCTCGGAACCTTCCTCGTGGGAGACTCCGAGGAGTTCGGTGTACGCGCCATCATCCTTCTACGACCCTTGGTCTCACCACCATACCCCTGAAGCAGGAGGCTCCTGGGGGCAGTAGCTGCTACCAACTTAGGCCAAAAGCCTAAGCTTGGGGGAGTACGTGCCCTTCTCACTTTTCCATTGTATTATCCGTTTTATTCACTTTGATCTTTTCGAAGTTTTTACCCGTTCTTCTTTATTCCTCTATTTGCAAAAACAACAAAAAGATTTTCTCTTTCTTTTGCTTTTTATTCAACCTTTGAAAAACCCAAAAAGATTTCCTTTCTCTCTTTAGTTTGATTTGTTTTCAGAGATCAGCTCGAGTCCGTGATGGCATTTGATTATATTTCCTACGTTCGATCGTGCAAGTGACCAGCAGTAATGATGAAGATCGACTGAAAGGAAGCAACAAGGAAGACCGGTATGAACTCTTACTGTTTCTACTTTTGTACATATGCCTGTACTTATGATCTAGAGACCAGCTTGTAGCGACATAGTGCTATGTTTACAATGCTCTTCCAGTGGTTCATGCTTTCCTTGTGGCTAGTCTCGAATAACTAGAGCATATAATGTGTTATTGAAATGATCTACATGCATTGCATTGTTCCTAGTCTGGCATACTATGGTGGTATTTCCCTTTAGAGAATTTTTTGGATTGACTTGGCACATGCTTACACATGTTTAAGACTAAAAAGTCTACTTTGCCTTGATGATCTTTGAGTTTTAGAATAGTTATATCACTTTTATGCCCGATTCAATGTTGCTTTGTCGCTCTGCATGATTATGACCGTTATTGCTCTCTAGTTGGTCGCTTCCCAGTCTTTTGCTGAACCTCCACCCGTACTAAGCGGAATAACTGCTTGTGCATCCAAAACCTTTAAACCTGTTATGCCATATGAGTCCACTATACCTTCCTATACATGGTATTTACCTGCCATTCCTAACGAAGACTTTCGTGTACCATCTCGAAATTAATCAAAAGCATTTCTGTTTTTGTGCCTATGTTTTAGCTCATGAGGAAGTAGTAGTTAATTCATGACCTCTTTAAGTTGGACAAGTTTCACCCCTGGATTACATGCATAATGTGTGAACCCCTAATATGAAAAGGAACTGGCATTGAGTGCGCCCGGCTCAAAAAGATAATATAACAAACAAACCCTCCTTCACGCTTTGTTCATGAGAAATCAGAAAACTTTGGCAGTGATAAACAAAGGAGATTAAGAGGATGTGATCGTCCTCATGCGGGAGCCGTTCCTCGAGACTTGTCTAGCTTAAAAAGTGATTGAGTTATCTGCTAGCATTCGTTGACGAAATATGCACCTCTCAAAAACATATTTACTTCTGTTTTTAAAACCAAGAGCTCTGGTACATGTTTAGTTTTTGTTTCCGATCACGGGTTTTCAACTTTGCCAATAAAAGCCACGGTTCGAGAGTCTCATCATCTTTCTTCAAAGCACTGACTAGGAGAGCATAATTGTCATTCTGAGTGTAATGTGCATTGTCCCAAAGTATTACATTGTCTTCTGCATACTTGTGATATGATTTATTCTGAAATTCTTAGTTCTAGTCTCCTTTAAAACTCTGGAGGAGTCTCTGCATTTATGTTTTGCTTCACTCATGGAGGCTAGCGAGATACCACCTTAGTATGCTCAAGCTATGTGCAATGTGATCTTGTCTTGATTTTCAATAATATATTGTTTACTCTTGATTATTTGTGACTGGTCACTTGAAAGAAGGATTGCTCCTTGCATTGTTCTCATAAGTACTGTTTCAATACTGGCTAGACTCTTTTCGTAGTACATGCTTATATACATCTAATGAAGCAAAAGAGTTTGTCAAAGTTTTCTTTGTCGCGTCCAGTTCGTTGAACTGAATTGCTTGAGGACAAGCAATATGCTAAGCTTGGGGGAGTTGATACGTCTCAAACATATCTACTTTTCCAAACACTTTGATATTGTTTTGACCTCATTCTTGCATGATTTGGACTAAACTAACCCGGACTGACGCTGTTTTCAGCAGAGCTGCCTGTATGGTTTATTTGTGTGCAGGAAAACGGATTTTTAAGCATCTCAGAAAAATCCACGAAAAATCACGAAAAATCCACGCACCCGAAGAAACAACATACCAGAAGTGGGGCCAGAGGGGGGCCAGGGGGTGCCCAGGCGCCCTGTGGGCGCCCCCCCCCCCTGGGCCGCGCCGGGGGGCGCCTGGGTGGGGCCCACGCCCCATGGTGCCCTACTTTAGCCCGTATTTTTTCCTCCGAGGCAAAAACCCCAGATCGGGAGTCCTTTCGATGTTTCTCGTCGCGGAGCCACCGCCACCCTCTGTTCTTCTTCGGGAGGGCTAATCTGGAGGCTGATTTGGCCTCCGGAGAGGGGAGATCGTCGCCATCGTCATCATCATCACCACTCCATCATCCCTCCATGACTTCCCCCTTCATGTGTGAGTAATTCCCTTGCTGTAGGCGAAGGGGATGGTAGGGATTGGATGAGTTAGATCATGTAATAGTTCGTCAGATTGTTGGGGGCATGTTGCCTATCATCTAGTATGGTGTTTATCATCTTTGCTACAACTTGTTATTCTTAATGCTTGACACTAGGGCCCGAGTGCCATGATTTCAGGTCTGAACCATATGTGTTTGCATGAATATATTTGTGTTCTTGATCCTATCTATGAGTTGTATGCACCTGTTATGATTCGGAACCGGCGATCCCAAAGGTGACAGCTTGGGACACCAAAGGGGATGGTTTGTAGTTTGAGGATTACATGTATCCATTGAGTTCATTGCTTTGTTCCGGTGCTCTTTGACAGGAGCACCTTAATATCCATTAGTTCCTTTTGGCCCCGTTCGTAGCGGGATGGTAGGACAAAAGATGTTGTGCAAGTTCTTATTGCAAGCATGTACAACTACCTACGGGATACATGCCTAATGTTTGATATTTGCCTAGATGATCATTACTTTTCCGTGTGCCGTGCCCTGAGTTAGAAACTATCTCATCCATGCAAAGCCCAACCATCCATCTCCCTAGCCTGCAGTATTTTAAACCTTGCTTGTTACTAGTCACTACTTTTGCTATTTACTTTGTTATCTACTTTTGCTGTTTGCTTTCACTATTACTATCATCACTATCATATCGATGTTACCATTATCTTTTGTTGCAAGTTAGTATATTTCAGGTGTGGTTGAACTGACAACTCAACTGTTAAAGCTTATAAATACTCTTTGGCTCCCCGTGTGTCGAATCAATAAATTGGGTTATTCTTACCCGCGAAGACTATCTCGATCCCTTACGGTTGAGGGTTATCACCGGCTGAAACAGAAAGAAATAGCACACCGGTTGAACATGAATGGAATAGAACAAGAACTTGAGAAGATGGAACAAAGCATGACGAAATGAACAAGACAATGCCTCCGGAAGAATTGAAAAAAAAAAGTAATGAAAGAACCAAGAAGAAGATGAAAAATTTCACCACGAAAGAATTGAAATAGCATCTTCAAGACAAAGTCTTGAACGGAGTTGTTGAGAAATTCAACAACAAAAGAATTAGCTTGATGTGGACTTATGAAAACATCTCAAGACTTGAGGTGAATTATGCCGCAACCAGAAGATTGAATAGATGAGAATGAAGAAAGGAATGCAAAACTCCATTCCAAAAGAATATGGAGAATTATTTGCACTTCGAGATGCAAAAGAATGATGCTTGAGCTTGATCCGAAAGAATTTGACGAACACTCGAAGAATGATTTAAAACATGAGGAACCACCAGGAAGAACTCCGGTAGCGAAAAGGATGATGATATAGAAGTGAAGGATTCAAGAATAAGAATAAAGCCTTGCAGTGATTCGACGGGGTCCGACGAGAAAGCTGAGAAAATTTGAACTCCGGAAAAGAAAAGATGACAACACTTGGAACTAGAATTTATTCCTCAAGAATAAACTTCGAAGGAAGGAATTAAATCAACTTGACAAAGAAGAATAAGAATTATGTTATGATTCTCCTTCATCAATTAAATTGAAGAGAAATAATGGATTCGCATACTACTTATTCTCGTTGAAATGATTTAAGAGGGATATATCACGAACTTGCGAAAATCTTCATGAAACACCGGTAGGATTAGAATAAAAATGAATGGATTGATATGATAACACCGGAAAAAAAACTCTTGAGAGAATCACCATAAGAATTGGCGCCGAGTGAAGAAAAGAACGAACCACCGGGAAGAATTGAATTGGTTGAATACCAGGGAATGAATCGCCGGGAAGAATAAAGCACTTGAGGAATTTAGATACAAGAGAACGAAGAGATCGCGAACTGATTAAAGAATATTTGGACGAAGCACCGGAAGAATGTGAGACGAACGAAGAGGCATCAATGAAGAATATTTGGAGGACGAAGTTGAAAACTGCGGACGAAGAAATCTTCTGAAATGACGGCCTTCGGAGGAACACAAAGAAAAGAATTCATGAAGTACTCCGGATGGTTGAAGAAAGAATTTGACACGAATCCGAACAAGTAAGAGGATAGCATGAAGCTAGAACGACGAACAGTCGAGAGAACGGACAAGATTTAAAAGAACTCATCGTCGGTCTTGAAGTGATGACGAGAGATACCACCAAAGTTATTGACATACTCCGGAAGTATGAAAAGAGAGAAAAGGTTGAACCAACGATGGAAAGAATTGGAAGCGATCTTGGAGAAGGCATATGACTGATGGAATCCATACTTATGTCACAGTTAATAAAGAATTTCGGAACACTCCGAGAAATTAGAAGAGTCAGGTAAGATCCTGAGAATAAACCTGTGGGTTATGAGCCCACCGAAGAGAAAACACCGTTGGAAAGGATCAAAAAGAGATAATGCGCCGGAACGATTAAAAGACTCGAAGGAGGTGACAACCTCGAATGAATTAGAACACAGACGAATATCCTGAGATGTCTTCGGAACTTCGGAATAATTAAATGGCGAGAGGTGAACGAGCAATTGGGAACATTTGAATTGAGGAAAGAATATGAACAACACCGAGAACAAATTGAATTGGAACCATCGGAAAAGAAGAAGAGGTGAAGAATATCAAACGAGAGAAGAACGCATCGGAGAAGAAAAGAGATGAAGGATGACGAACTAGAAGAGAAATCATCGGTTGAAACAATTGATGAAATGAAGCAAAGACTTCACACGAGTAGGATGGATACTCGATTAAGGACTCCGGTCCGAGAAGCAAAAGGGTGGGTGGGTGGGAAAAAGAAAGTCCACTTCGGACGGGAAAAACACCGTCAATTGAAAAGAAATGAGTGTTGAACTTGCAAAGAAGAAGACGGTCGAATCCACTTGACGAGAGATGCACCAGATGAAAGAACTGACAACGCAACAAACAAAAACTAACCGCGCGATCCTAAAAAAATTGAAGGGGAAGAGGGGTAATTCAAAACACCTACGTCAAGATTCCTCACCAGAGTGACGAAGGGGCTGAGGAGTAAAAAGAATTCCTACTCTTCGATATAACTAGACTCGGACAAAAAAGTTTTATGCTAGACTCGACAACGGCCATACTACGATCAATCAAGGGGGATCCTATGGTCGGTCGAGGCTCTGATACCAACTTGTCAGGCTCAAGATGCGATTCTATCCCGATCACGTGACACTTGCGTGATTGGGGCACAACCGCATTTCGAGCGCTTAGCAAGATGGATATCATTACATCGTACCATTACATAAATACATGGGGGGTACAACAATACATACAAGTCACGTGAATACAACATCATCAATACAAGACATCCGACTACGGATGCAAACATGAAAAGCATAATGACATCCACCTGCTATCCCAGGCTGCCGACCCGGAACCTAACTCAAGACTGAAGAAGAAGAAGAAAGAACTCCAACACAAATGACATCGCTCTCACGTCAAGTCATCGGAAACCTGGACCTGCAACTGTTGTTGTAGTATCTGTGAGCCACGAGGACTCAGCAATCCCATAACCATGGGTAACAAGACTAGCAAAGCTTAATGGGTAAGGAGAGGTAAGTGGTGAGGTTGTAGCAGCGGCTAAACAATATGTATGGTGGCTAACTTGCGAGTACAAGAATAAGATGAGCATCTACGCAAGCGGTCGCACACTAGTAATGATCGCTAAAGATGACATGGCAAGATACAACACGCAAACAGATGACATGGCAACGACGACGAATAACTGGCTGACACCTGGCGCACCAGTCTCGGGGTGTCACACTCTAACTTGCATGATTTGAATGGAACTAATCCAGACTGACGCTGTTTTTAGCAGAATTGCCATGGTGTTGTTTTTGTGCAGAACTAAAAACTTCTCAGAATGACCTGAAAATCCACGAAGAATTATTTTGGAAAATATAAAAAATATCTGCGGAAAGATCTACGTCAGGGAGCCCACACCCTGACCACGAGGGTGGGGGCACGCCCCCTCCCCTTGGGCGTGCCCCCTGCCTCGTGGGCCCCCTGATGCTCCACCGACGTACCCCCAGATTCCATATATTCACTTTCGGGGAGAAAATATCAAGAAGAAAGAATTATCACGTTTTACGATACGGAGCCGCCGCCAAGCCCTAATCTCTCTTGGGAGGGCTGATCTGGAGTCCGTTTGGGGCTCCGGAGAGTGGAGATCGTCGTCATCGTCATCATCAACCTTTCTCCATCACCAATTTCATGATGCTCACCGCCGTGCGTGAGTAATTCCATCGTAGGCTTGCTGGACGGTGATGGGTTGGATGAGATTTGCCATGTAATTGAGTTAGTTTTGTTAGGGTTTGATCCCCAGTATCCACTATGTTCTGAGATTGATGTTGCTATGACTTTGATATGCTTAATACTTGTCACTAGGGCATGAGTGTCATGATTTCAGATCTGAACCTATTATGTTTTCATGAATATATGTGTGTTCTTGATCCTATCTTGCAAGTCTATAGTCACCTACTATGTGTTATGATCCGGCAACCCCGAAGTGACAATAATCGGGACCACTCCCGGTGATGACCGTAGTTTGAGGAGTTCATGTATTCACTATGTGTTAATGCTTTGGTCCGGTACTCTATTAAAATTAGGCCTTAATATCCCTTAGTTTCCACTAGGATCCCGCTGCCACGGGAGGGTAGGACAAAAGATGTCATGCAAGTTCTTTTCCATAAGAACGTATGACTATATTCGGAATACATGCCTACATTACATTGATGAACTGGAGCTAGTTCTGTGTCACCCTAGGTTATAACTTTTACATGATGAATTGCATCCGACATAATTCCCCATCACCGATCCAATGCCTACGAGCTTTTCACATATTGCTTGTTGCTCATTTACTTTTCCGCTGCTACTATTACAAAAACTACAAAAATACTACCGTAACTTTTATTGTTGTTACCGCTATCTCCATATTACCTTGCTACTAAACTACCTTGCTGCAGATACTAAGTTTCCAGGTGTGGTTGAATTGACAACTCAACTGCTAATACTTAAGAGTATTCTTTGGCTCCCCTTGTGTCGAATCAATAAATTGGGTTGAATACTCCACCCTCGAAAACTCTTGCGATCCCCTACACTTGTGGGTTATCAAGACTATTTTCTGGCACCGTTGCCGGGGAGCATAGCTCTATTCTTTAAGTCACTTGGGATTTATATCTGTTGATCACTATGAAGAATTTGAAGGACTAAAAAACCAAGATCTATCCCTCAACTACGAGGGGCGGTAAGGAACTGCCATCTAGCTCTACACTTGATTCACCATCTGTTATGGGTAAATTTGTGACACCTACTCCTGCTATTGAATCTGATATGTCATATATTCTTAATGATGCCACTTTTGTTATGTATGATGAAACTACTTCTATGCCTGATGATACTGTGCCACTAGGTGAATTTCTAGATGAACAAATTGCTAAGGTTAGGGAGAATGCAAATATTGAAACTGATAATATTTATGAAAGTGATGATGAAGCTTCTCCCACTAGATATGAATTGCCTGTTGTTCCTGAGGGTTATGTTATGGATGAAGAAACTGCTAGAGACTTTCTTGCTTGTAACGATAGATATGATCTTAAGAAATTATTAGCTAAGCTGAAAGAAAAGTCCTTGAATGCTAGAATGAAACATGACCCTGCTTTCGCTACTTCACCTATCTTTGTTACTGATAAGAATTATGATTTCTCTGTTGATCCTGAGTTAATTACTTTGGTTGAATCTGATCCTTGACGCGCGGTTCGCCAGTCCTGGCCGCCCGCTTTTTCTTTTTCCTTTTCCTCGCCGGAGCAGGCGCCGACTCCTCCTCCTCCTCCTCCTCCTCTGGCTCCTCCTCACCGTAGTTTAGCTCGCCATTCATGTCGCCGTTGGGGTCCATTGTATCTTCTTGGGCAGTGAGCCCGAGGGAGGCGGCGGCGACCGAGCCTGTCGTGGTGATGTTGTCCATGTCGGCCTTTGTCGCGTCGTGGTCGCCGAGATGCGACGAGGAGGCTTGCGAGAAGAGTAGTGTGCCACGGCGTAGAGGTGGTGTCGAGGAGGATGCGTAGGCCGGCGGTGAGTATGTGTGCGGGGGGTACTGGACGCCGGCGAACGCGGGTGATGGTGTGCGCTAGGCCGAGTGGCCATGTGGAAAGGTGATGTTGAGGTTGAACCCGCCGTGCGCGTGGCCGTCGGCATAGCCAGGCGAGGGCGTGCACCCCCATGGTGTGACGCCCGAAGACCGACGTCCCAGAAGATACCAGAAGATTCCAGAAGATTCCAGACGTTCCGGGTTGCCCGTGTGTTTCATTTGTGCTTGTGTTATTTATTTTTTACATTGCATCATGTCATCATGCCATCATGTCATATTTAATTTGCATCTCAACCTAAATAATTTGTGTGGACCTTCGGTCCATTTAAATCGAGGGAAGAATGTCTTCTAATTAAAACATATAAAAGTCTCTCAATATTTAGGGAGCTATATAATAATATTCCATTCTTTGGAATTACTCAAACACACTTGCATAATTTTCCCCATGTCTCTTAATTCTAGTTTCACCTTCAAAACCTTGCCAATAATTCTTTTCCGTTTTTTCGAGGTTCCTCCGAAAATTTGAACATTTTTGGACACTTCAATAATCAAGTCTTAGTTCAAAACTATTTGAATTAAATTCAAATATGTTTGAATTATTTTTCCGATCTGGCCTTTTATATTTTTTTCTCCGGTCGTGCTCATTTTTTACGAGCCCGAGAAAATTAGTCCCTTGTCCTAGTTCTTCCCTAGCCACCTCCTTTCTTTTCTTCTTCTTGTGGTATTCTGTTTAATTTGGAAACATCAGCAGAAGAAGAGAGCCCTGCAGCCATCTCCTCCTTTTGGCCCAGCCCTTCTGGCCATCCCTCAGCCGCCGTTCCTCCCAACCGAGGCCCAGTCCTCTTGGCCCATGTGCCACCAGCCTCTGGCCCGATAGCTGGCCGAACCCTAGCGACCAGAGCCCCCCTCGCTCGCTCCCTTCGCTTCTTTCCCTCAGCACCGCCGCCGCTATTCCCTCGCTCTCGTCCCTCATCTCCTCCTCGCGAGCGCCGGCCCCGAGCCTCCCGATCCCCTCTGCCCTCGATCTCTGCGCCCGACCCTCTCCCTCCGTCTTCGTCGCGCGCCTCGCCAAGGCCTCTGCCTCCTCTGCCCGTCGCCAGGAGCAGCTCGCGGCCTCGCCTCCTTCCTCCCGCGGCCACGAGCGCCATCCTGCCTCCACCGCGTCCGGCCACCGGCTCCCGTCCTCGCTGGTCCGAGGCTGCAACAGCACCAGGCCGGCCCGCGCCTCTCCTCCTCCGGGGCTCTACCGTCGCCGCACCACTACCATCGCCAGCGGCCAGAAGCCGTTTTCTTCCTCCCCTGCACCGCGTCTGCTTTGCCAAGATGCGCCTCGGCTCCCTCGTCCTCAAGCCCTGCCTCGTCTCCAGGCCAGTCAGGGCGCACCTCCACCTCGTCCCCTCCAGCACCGCAGCAGACGTGCCGGTCACCTCCTCGAGGCCCTCCTCGTCACGCCAAGGAGCTGCAGCCACTTCGCTTCGTCGCTCGCCGTGCTGCTGCCAGGCCTCTGCTTCGTCGCCAAAACCGCTGCTGCTGCTGTGAACGTGGCCGTGACCGCCATGTTCTTGTTTTGTTGTTTGTTCCTGTTGTTTTTCGCCCAAGTGCACCGCAGGCAAGAATCGGTCTCCGAACGTCAAGTACATCTACGGCCCCGAACGCCTACGAACCACGACCAAGTACCACGACGACCCGAGCGGCTACGAAACGTGTACAACTACATGTGTGATGCGCTAAGTACCACTACCGTCGCGAGAACGAGAACCCCCAAGTACCACGACGACCGACTCGGCAAGTACCCCTACGGAACGTGTTCCACTACCGTCGCCCGGAAAAGATGGATGCGCCAAGTACATCTACGAACGAGTTCGTCAACCGTCGTCGTGTACCCCTACCGATGCGCCAAGTACCTCTACGGAACGAACGTGTACCACTACTTCCACGACGATCTCGAACCGCCCCGAAACGCACGCTTCAAAGGTATAATGAGACGACCCCGTGGATGACCCGTGGATGCTTGTTGTGGTTGTATGAAATGTTGTTCCCTTGTGTGCACCGTGTCCGTTTCGTCTCTTTTGTCATGTTCCTCGGTTGCCTCTTCGCCGACTCGTGGGAACCCGGCAACGGGATCACCCCACCTTCATCTTGTTTCACTCGCTCTCCGTTACCTTTTGCACCGGTCTCTCAACGAGATACCGGAACCGATATGATGTCGTTGCATCATTTTCAGATCGTTGCCGTGGCACCCTTTCCTTCCACCACGGCGACAAATGCTTCATATCTCTCTTGTCAACCTTTTAATAAAACTTGCATAAACTTGATCATGTCATCCGCATCATGTTAACAACACTAAAATGTTTAATTGTTGTTGCTTATAAATTACTAAACATGCTCATGAGGTTTTTCCGGATATGTTGTTGTTATTTCCGGCCTCATTTAAATTGCCTAGTTAGTGTAGTTTTATTATGCTTCACCTCTTGCCATGTTAACCAACATTTAATCTTGTCTTGTAAATAATGAGAGTCAACTAAATAATTACATGTGGTGTTTCGTCAATATGCAACTCGTTGCATATTGATCTCCACTTAACTTGTAGTTTTGTTTGTGCACTTTGCCATGCCATGCATAATTAAACCGGACATGCATCATACTTGGATGTGCATCGTATGCCATGTTTATGATTGTGTGTTTACCGTGTTGTTTCCTTCTTTTCGGTTGCTTCTTTTGTTAGCTTCGGTTTCGTTCCGGAGTTGTGAGGATTCGCTCGACTGTTGCTCCGTCTTCTTCTTGGATCCGTTCTTCTCCCTTGTGGAATTCCAGGCAAGATGACCGAACCCGGATAACATTACTATCTTTGCCTATTGCTAGTAGTCTCAATCTATAGCTTTGCCTCGATGCCCATGTCTTTCTTGTCAGCCTCCTACTTGTAACCATGAACCTGTTTAACCACCCTACCTATGCAAACCGTTGCTTGGCTAAGTACGCTTCGCTCAGCCCTTCTTATAGCATTGTTAGTTGCAGGTGAAGATTGAAGATGCTTGCTTCATGTTGAAGTTTGGTTGGGTTATATCACACTATATAAATGCTTAAAATGAAATCATCTATATATTGGCAAGGGTGGATGGCTAAGCCTTTTGCTTGGTGTTTTGTTCCACTCATGCCGTTAGGAACCGTATAAACCGGTGTTATGTTCCTTGATTATGCGTTCCTAACACGGTTGGGGTGTATGGGACCCCCTTGATAAACCGCTAAGTGCTAAGTCTTTTCCAGCAAATCCCAACATTGGTACTATTCGCCTAATAACTAATAAAACTTGCATAAGGGTCTTGCAAACCCTCTTTTATTTTAATTCTACAACCCCGGGCCAGTGCTCCACATGAGTGTTGGTCCGAAACGGGGAGCCTGCGGGGCCACCACGAGGAAACTCGAGGTTTGGTAAAAACCCGTAGCTTCACCCATCCGGTCGTGTCCTGAGACTTAGATACGCGCGGCTACTATCAGGGTGTCGACACGCCGGGAGGATTTGTTGGATTAGCCTTACCTTAGTTCGGTTTAACTTGAGCACGGGATTCCGAGAATACTCGGGTCTTCCCACTTTGGAGTTGCGACTCCGCGGATCGTGGGCTTGTAATGGGTCAAGTTGGAACACGCCTGCAGGGTTTGAACTTTCGAAAGCCGTGCCCGCGGTTATGTGGCAGATGGGAGCTTGTTAATATCCGGTTGTAGATAACTTGACACAATGTTTCAATACACTACCAGCGTGTGTACCGTGACTGTCAATTTCCGAATAGGGATTCGGGAGTTGAACACGATGGGGTTATGTTTGACCGGCTTTAGTTAGGATCACTTCGTGATCATCTCTCGACCGAGGCACTTCTCTTCTCGCTCTCTTTTACATAAGTTAGTGCTAGTTGCTGCTGCAGACTCTTGTTTTTCCTTCACCTCTTATTCTTCTCTTCAGCCTTATCCACACCCAAGGCTTAAATAGTCATGTTACCCGGGAACGGGATTGCTGAGTCCTCTGTGGCTCACAGTTACTTCACCACACCAGATGCAGGTTCAGCCGAGTTTGATGCAGGAGATGGTTCAGTTCTTCACCGGAAGTTCGTTGAAGAGAGTGACCGTATGCTTGTGACGTTTCGACGATCAGTAGTGGTTTCTACTAGGATTCGATCCTGACCTGTGGCTTTATGTTGTTTTGGTATCTTTCTTTGGATCTTCGCCCGTAGTCGGGTTGTGATGTTTTGAATGATGTTTTGCTTATGTATTGTATTGTGTGAAGTGGCGAGTGTAAGCCAACTATCTCCTTTTGCATTTTAATCCCTCTTTTACATGAGTTGTGCAAAGATACCAAACTTGAGATCATTCTAGGATGGGCTTATACCTTTAAGTCGTGCCTCGACACGTAGGAGGTATAGTCCCATCCTGGGCATTACAAGTTGGTATTCAGAGCCTTCTCCGACCTAGAAGCCCCCACTGATTGATCAAATCGTTGACGGTTGAGTCTAGGCACACACTGAAAATGTTTTGAGTCCTATATATATCGGAGAGTAGGATTTCTTTTGCTCCTCTTCTCTTTTCACTCTGGTGAGGACTCCTGACGATTACTCTTGCCTCTTCTACTTTCAAAAATTGCACCAAATTTTTTTTAGGATCTCGCGAGTATTGTTTGGATTGTTTCGATGTCTTTGTGACGAGAACATTGTTCTCGATGCCTCCTGTCATTAGGGGTTGTGGCAGTGTCCCGGGGAGTTGAGCTCCAAGGTGTTGTCGTCACAAATCCATCGCGGCAGTACTAGAATACTTAAGACGGCCGACATCGAAATCTCTCCTATACGGTTAGTGGCAAGATAACCCCGACATCACCCAGTACTGGGGAGGTAGTTCGGGAGTATTGCCATAGCTTGTATAGTGGATGCTTTTCGAAGGTCCGAGGTAAACAGTTTCCGAGAAAGACTGGTTATGTGTTGAAGGATGGATACACCTGGATGTAGGTTTAGAGTTGATTGCGCGGTGCTTCCCGTGTATCCCTAACACCTGATTGCATAACTGGAAACTTTTGGAAATCTATAGGTGGGTTCATCCAGTAGTTCTAGGCATTCTTCCAACGGATGCTCGATATGAAGTTTGGGGTTCTACATTGAGTGAAGTGGTTTTATGGACTTGTTCTGATCGGGAGTTGCATCTTAAAGGGTCCTTGGCTATGCTGATCCGGGGATTGCAAAACCCTTTTGTAACACGTTCCATGAGCTTTCAGCACGAAGATGCGGAATGAAGCTTCTATCTTGTAATTGTTCTATCTGTTCCTTGTTCCTTTTTATTTACTTTTTGTTCTCCAAGTGGCTTCTCGACAAGTTGATTTACCTGCGGAATTCATTCGTTCAATTCTCTGTTCGAATGATATTGTGAAGATTATGCTGCTACACATCTATACTTTGTTCTTGTTTTGATTCTGGTATTTGAGTTGCTTCAATGTCAAATGTTGATTCCATACCTTTCCTAATCGGTATTCTCATATTTCTATGGGAGTGCTAGTCCTTCTTGATCATCAAGATCTTCATGTAAATCCTTTTTCAACCGGTGTCCATTTTGTTCATCCCGAGTTGTCTTTGTTTTTCCCCACCCTCCCTCCCTTTTTCTTTATGGAGCTGGAATTCTCATATCAAGTATCCATTTTATTCTTGTGATATTTCTTCATTCTTTTCCTTCATTGTTGTTATCCGGTGATTTCTCAGGAAGATGCGCAGGTCCTTCAAGTTCATCATTCTTTTGTTCTCAAATTCTGCCGGTGGATGTAATTCAAGATTTCGGTGTTGATCTTATCCTTTTCCTCATTTCACGATGCTTTCTTATTCCGATGCCCAATTAATCATTCTCCTCCTGCTATTCATATCTGGAGTGCTAAAGATTCATAATTCCATTCTTAATCCCTTCAAATTATTTTGGAGGATTGTTATCTTATTCAAGCCATTTAATTCAACCGGTGCTATATCTCTTAAGCAATCTTTTTCAACAGTGATTTCTTTTGAGTGGGCCCTAACCCACAGGTCTTTTCCCAGGATCTTACCTGACTCTTCTAATTTTTCCGGAGTTATACTCAAATTCTCTTTCAAAGTGTGACGTAAGAATGATTTCCATCAGTCATATACCTTCTCCAAGGTCGCTTTCAAATTCTTTTCATCATTGGTTCAACCTTTTTAATTCTTCATTCCGGAGTGCTCAACAATTCTTATGGCATTTCTCGTCTTCATTCTCAGCATTTGAAGACCGGAGAAGTGTTTCTCTTAAATCCTGACCCGTTCTCTTGAAGATTCGTGGTTCTAGCTTCATGTCAACCTCATTATTGTCCAGATTGTGAGGAAATCGTTTATGCCATCCGAAGCATTTCATGAATTCTTTTCTTTGTGTTCCTCCGAAGGCCATCATTTCAGAAGTTTCTTCGTTCTCAGTTTTCAACCTCGTCCTCCAAATATTCTTCATTGATGCCTCTCGTTCGTCTCCCTATTCTTACGGTGGTTCATTCAAGATTACCCTTCCGTTGTTATCGTTTTAATTCATTTGTTCTTTTCATAATCCTACCGGTGCTTCGTTGAAGATTACCCAAGCTTGTGCTAGATCTCTCTTTAATTCTTTGCAACGAGAATAAGTAGTATGCCAAATCCTTTGGTTGTCATCAATTTTTAATTGATGAGGGTTATGCATGACATAATTCTTATTCTTATTCCTTCAAGGTGATTTAATTCTTTTGTCTGGAGCTTGTTCATCATATCATGTTCTCGGTTCTAAGTTGTTCATCTTGTTTTCCGGAGATCCAAGTTATTTCTATTATATAATTTCAAAGCTCCATCTAATTCATCACAGGCCTTGAATCTTATTCTTTTCATCTTCCACTTGTCATGCTTTCATTACCGGAGTTCTCATGGTGGTTCATCATCATTTAATTCATCCTCGAAGTTTTCATCAGGATTCTTGTTGGAGCTCAAGCATTCTTCATCATGCTTTCCAATTGCAACCCTTTCTACCTTATCTTTTCAGATGGTGTTATGTCATTTTTGGCAATTCCTTCATGTTTTATGTTTCACAAGTTGGCATGAATGAAATATTTAAACCCATCATTTTCTTTGTTCAGGAGATCTTTTCAGCCCTTCAATTAATTCATTGGAGTTATCTTGGGTTATAATTCACCTAAAAGCTTTCCTTGAGAATTGTTGCTATTATGGTGCTTATAAATGACCCAAGTCATTCAGTTATCATTCCGGTGAAATAAGTTTTTCATCTCCTTGTTGATCTCAATCCAATCAATTGTTTTCGTTAGTGGCTGGTTGTCACCTCTTAATTTTGAGATGTTTTCCATAAGCCCACATCAAGCTTATTCGTTTCGTTGTTGATTTTCCAACAACTCTGTTCAACCCTTCTTCGTAAGGAGGACTTTTTTTATTCATTCGTGGGAGAAGTTGTCATTTTCTTCTCCGTTCTTTCTTTCCAACGATCTTGCATCTATTCTTTCATTCTGGAGGCTTTGTGATGTTGCTCTCTCTTTAACCATCATCTCGTTTTTATCGGGATCATGTTCTTTCCCTTGTTTATCATTTAACCAGAGTGTTGTATTCTTCATTCTAGTTCTATCATCTTATCAACTTTTGCCTCTCTTTTTAACCGGAGTGTTGTCTGAATCCTTCTTACACCTTGTGCCATTCTTTTAATTGTTCCGGAGGCTGTGTGTTGTTGCTTTCAGCAAGTATCACTCCATCTCCTTAAGTTCTTGTTAATTCCTTCCATTTTTAGTCGGAGTGCTGTCCGAATCATGTCATTCTTATTCCTTGGCTATACCATTGCAGTTTCATATTCTTTTGGTTCGTAAGCTCTCGTCTAATGTCTTTCAACCTGCAAGGTTCTCATAATGTTCCTTGTTACTCTTTCTAACGGAGTGTTTTCATCTTCGTTCATCTCTGTGGTATTCTTCTTTCATTTTGGTCAACCTCTCAAGGTTCTTGGTTTCACTCGTCTGTCTAAGAAGCAACTTTGTTTTACCTCTTCCTCTTCCGTTTTTACCCGGTGATATCTCTAGGATCTCGGGTCGAGATCCTCTGTTAGTGTGGGAGAGTTGTGACGCCCGAAGACCGACGTCCCAGAAGATACCAGAAGATTCCAGAAGATTCCAGACGTTCCGGGCTGCCCGTGTGTTTCATTTGTGCTTGTGTTATTTATTTTTTGCATTGCATCATGTCATCATGCCATCATGTCATATTTAATTTGCATCTCAACCTAAATAATTTGTGTGGACCTTCGGTCCATTTAAATCGAGGGAAGAATGTCTTCTCTTTAAAACATATAAAAGTCTCTCAATATTTAGGGAGCTATATAATAATATTCCATTCTTTGGAATTACTCAAACACACTTGCATAATTTTCCCCATGTCTCTTAATTCTAGTTTCACCTTCAAAACCTTGCAAATAATTCTTTTCCGTTTTTTCGAGGTTCCTCCGAAAATTTGAACATTTTTGGACACTTCAATAATCAAGTCTTAGTTCAAAACTATTTGAATTAAATTCAAATATGTTTGAATTATTTTTCCGATCTGGCCTTTTATATTTTTTCCTCCGGTCGTGCTCATTTTTTACGAGCCCGAGAAAATTAGTCCCTTGTCCTAGTTCTTCCCTAGCCACCTCCTTTCTTTTCTTCTTCTTGTGGTATTCTGTTTAATTTGGAAACATCAGCAGAAGAAGAGAGCCCTGCAGCCATCTCCTCCTTTTGGCCCAGCCCTTCTGGCCATCCCTCAGCCGCCGTTCCTCCCAACCGAGGCCCAGTCCTCTTGGCCCATGTGCCACCAGCCTCTGGCCCGATAGCTGGCCGAACCCTAGCGACCAGAGCCCCCCTCGCTCGCTCCCTTCGCTTCTTTCCCTCAGCGCCGCCGCCGCTATTCCCTCGCTCTCGTCCCTCATCTCCTCCTCGCGAGCGCCGGCCCCGAGCCTCCCGATCCCCTCTGCCCTCGATCTCTGCGCCCGACCCTCTCCCTTCGTCTTCATCGCGCGCCTCGCCAAGGCCTCTGCCTCCTCTGCCCGTCGCCAGGAGCAGCTCGCGGCCTCGCCTCCTTCCTCCCGCGGCCACGAGCGCCGACCTGCCTCCACCGCGTCCGGCCATCGGCTCCCGTCCTCGCCGGTCCGAGGCTGCAGCAGCACCAGGCCGGCCCGCGCCTCTCCTCCGCCGGGGCTCTACCGTCGCCGCACCACTACCATCGCCAGCGGCCAGAAGCCGTTTTCTTCCTCCCCTGCACCGCGTCTGCTTCGCCAAGATGCGCCTCGGCTCCCTCGTCCTCAAGCCCTGCCTCGTCTCCAGGCCAGTCAGGGCGCACCTCCACCTCGTCCCCTCCAGCACCGCAGCAGACGTGCCGGTCACCTCCTCGAGGCCCTCCTCGTCACGCCAAGGAGCTGCAGCCACTTCGCTTCGTCGCTCGCCGTGCTGCTGCCAGGCCTCTGCTTCGTCGCCAAAACCGCTGCTGCTGCTGTGAACGTGGCCGTGACCGCCATGTTCTTGTTTTGTTGTTTGTTCCTGTTGTTTTTCGCCCAAGTGCACCGCAGGCAAGAATCGGTCTCCGAACGTCAAGTACATCTACGGCCCCGAACGCCTACGAACCACGACCAAGTACCACGACGACCCGAGCGGCTACGAAACGTGTACGACTACATGTGTGATGCGCCAAGTACCACTACCGTCGCGAGAACGAGAACCCCCAAGTACCACGACGACCGACTCGGCAAGTACCCCTACGGAACGTGTTCCACTACCATCGCCCGGAAAAGATGGATGCGCCAAGTACATCTACGAACGAGTTCGTCAACCGTCGTCGTGTACCCCTACCGATGCGCCAAGTACCTCTACGGAACGAACGTGTACCACTACTTCCACTACGATCTCGAACCGCCCCGAAACGCACGCTTCAAAGGTATAATGAGACGACCCCGTGGATGACCCGTGGATGCTTGTTGTGGTTGTATGAAATGTTGTTCCCTTGTGTGCACCGTGTCCGTTTCGTCTCTTTTGTCATGTTCCTCGGTTGCCTCGTCGCCGACTCGTGGGAACCCGGCAACGGGATCACCCCACCTTCATCTTGTTTCACTCGCTCTCCGTTACCTTTTGCACCGGTCTCTCAACGAGATACCGGAACCGATATGATGCCGTTGCATCATTTTCAGATCGTTGCCGTGGCACCCTTTCCTTCCACCACGGCGACAAATGCTTCATATCTCTCTTGTCAACTTTATAATAAAACTTGCATAAACTTGATCATGTCATCCGCATCATGTTAACAACACTAAAATGTTTAATTGTTGTTGCTTATAAATTACTAAACATGCTCATGAGGTTTTTCCGGATATGTTGTTGTTATTTCCGGCCTCATTTAAATTGCCTAGTTAGTGTAGTTTTATTATGCTTCACCTCTTGCCATGTTAACCAACATTTAATCTTGTCTTGTAAATAATGAGAGTCAACTAAATAATTACATGTGGTGTTTCATCAATATGCAACTCGTTGCATATTGATCTCCACTTAACTTGTAGTTTTGTTTGTGCACTTTGCCATGCCATGCATAATTAAACCGGACATGCATCATACTTGGATGTGCATCGTATGCCATGTTTATGATTGTGTGTTTACCGTGTTGTTTCCTTCTTTCCGGTTGCTTCTTTTGTTAGCTTCGGTTTCGTTCCGGAGTTGTGAGGATTCGCTCGACTGTTGCTCCGTCTTCTTCTTGGATCCGTTCTTCTCCCTTGTGGAATTCCAGGCAAGATGATCGAACCCGGATAACATTACTATCTTTGCCTATTGCTAGTAGTCTCGATCTATAGCTTTGCCTCGATGCCCATGTCTTTCTTGTCAGCCTCCTACTTGTAACCATGAACCTATTTAACCACCCTACCTATGCAAACCGTTGCTTGGCTAAGTACGCTTCGCTCAGCCCTTCTTATAGCATTGTTAGTTGTAGGTGAAGATTGAAGATGCTTGCTTCATGTTGAAGTTTGGTTGGGTTATATCACACTATATAAATGCTTAAAATGAAATCATCTATATATTGGCAAGGGTGGAAGGCTAAGCCTTTTGCTTGGTGTTTTGTTCCACTCATGCCGTTAAGAACCGTATAAACCGGTGTTATGTTCCTTGATTATGCGTTCCTAACACGGTTGGGGTGTATGGGACCCCCTTGATAAACCGCTAAGTGCTAAGTCTTTTCCAGCAAATCCCAACATTGGTACTATTCGCCTAATAACTAATAAAACTTGCATAAGGGTCTTGCAAACCCTCTTTTATTTTAATTCTACAACCCCGGGCCAGTGCTCCACATGAGTGTTGGTCCGAAACGGGGAGCCTGCGGGGCCACCACGAGGAAACTCGAGGTTTGGTAAAAACCCGTAGCTTCACCCATCCGGTCGTGTCCTGAGACTTAGATACGCGCGGCTACTATCAGGGTGTCGACACGCCGGGAGGATTTGCTGGATTAGCCTTACCTTAGTTCGGTTTAACTTGAGCACGGGATTCCGAGAATACTCGGGTCTTCCCACTTTGGAGTTGCGACTCCGCGGATCGTGGGCTTGTAATGGGTCAAGTTGGAACACGCCTGCAGGGTTTGAACTTTCGAAAGCCGTGCCCGCAGTTATGTGGCAGATGGGAGCTTGTTAATATCCGGTTGTAGATAACTTGACATAATGTTCCAATACACTACCAGCGTGTGTACCGTGACTGTCAATTTCCGAATAGGGATTCGGGAGTTGAACACGGTGGGGTTATGTTTGACCGGCTTTAGTTAGGATCACTTCGTGATCATCTCTCGACCGAGGCACTTCTCTTCTCGCTCTCTTTTACATAAGTTAGTGCTAGTTGCTGCTGCAGACTCTTGTTTTTCCTTCACCTCTTATTCTTCTCTTCAGCCTTATCCACACCCAAGGCTTAAATAGTCATGTTACCCGGGAACGGGATTGCTGAGTCATCTGTGGCTCACAGTTACTTCACCACACCAGATGCAGGTTCAGCCGAGTTTGATGCAGGAGATGGTTCAGTTCTTCACCGGAAGTTCGTTGAAGAGAGTGACCGTATGCTTGTGACGTTTCGACGATCAGTAGTGGTTTCTACTAGGATTCGATCCTGACCTGTGGCTTTATGTTGTTTTGGTATCTTTCTTTGGATCTTCGCCCGTAGTCGGGTTGTGATGTTTTGAATGATGTTTTGCTTATGTATTGTATTGTGTGAAGTGACGAGTGTAAGCCAACTATCTCATTTTGCATTTTAATCCCTCTTTTACATGAGTTGTGCAAAGATACCAAACTTGAGATCATTCTAGGATGGGCTTATACCTTTAAGTCGTGCCTCGACACGTAGGAGGTATAGTCCCATCCTGGGCATTACACATGGCGACGCCGAGAAGCCGGCCGGCGACCCGACGCTCCGCTGGCTCTAGGAAGCGTACGGGCCGATGGGCGGATCCATCATTCCCACGCGAGACGCCTCTGATTGTTCGGCCGCGCGATCTGCCTGCTCCGCCACGGCCACGGCCGCCGCCGCCCTCTCCCGGGCCTTCTTGGTGTTGGCCCTGTTCCACCGGTCGGCGGTGATAGCCTCCCGGCGCTGAACTTCCGCCTTCCAGTCGGCGTTAGACATGCCCGGGGGCTTGGACGGTGGCGCTCTCTGCTTCCTCTGCTTCGGCTGGGTGGCTGTGGCATCGGTAGCGGGCTAGGGGCCATGTACTTCTTCGGCGGCATGGCGGCCGGATGAAGAGTGGACAGGGAGGAGAATTGTGGGAGAAAGGGGGAATGGAGGAGAATTGTGGGAGAAAGGGGGAATGGAGGGAAACAGAGGAGGAAAAGCAGAGGGTGTCGGCGGGAAAAGGGCCTTCACTCGCCGACATAGAGGACCCACGCGCCTTTTCGCTTCGGCCGGCGTCCCCAGGCGACCCCTGGGGGCTTGGTTCGGCTCGGGCTCGCTGGCTGTTTTTTTGGACCAAGCCGGCGATAAACGAGATCCGGGGGGCGCGACTGAGCCGATTTTCGGGCGCGGTGCTAAAAACATTCCTTGGGGGCGGTTGGGGGCGGCTGGAGATTCTCCTAGAGAACGTGCATGAAGATTTCCCGGATGTCATCGACAAGGTCAAGCCGGCTCCGATAGGGGAGCAGTGACAGAGGCTCGTTCTGACGGCAGTAGTGGTCGTTCGGTGATGTCAAAATCTCTATGTAATTTTCATTATATTTGCGACGTTTTATACTTTAGGTGAACTTTTATAATAGATCTGATCGTTTTTATAATATTTTTTCACATGGGTTAGGAATCAAGCGTTGTGTTTCAGTTATTTCTCATTTTGGTCCTTGTTGCCACAAAATGGTTTCAACTGGAAACAAGAAGAGCCATAACTAATTATGAAATGCATCGCCATTTTTGTTTCGACCGATTTGATTTTATGGCATTATAATGTGCCCAAATGGAAGGGCGTGCAAAGGGCACGCTGGGTAGTGCTCCGCCACGAACGGTGCAGCTTCAAGGTTTGCTTGCTGTTCAGGCTTTGAAGCGCACACGCTAGCTGCATGTGAGGCTAGTAAGCATGAACAGGTATGCGATTGCTACTGATGCTGTGCATATATAAATAGCTCAGTCAACGGAGCTCGTGAGTTGTCTTGACTTTCCACTCTCAACGATAACCAAGCATGATATCTACTCTTATACAAAAACAGAGTTGATGATGATGATGTGTCTGTCATCCTGTAATATAGGCCGTCCGATCTATATCTGACAGATAGGAAGAAATTTTTTGCAAAAAGATACCCGCACTCCTCTTCACATTTGTAGATAAGGCCTTCTCTCGTTTATCCTTATCTCTCATGAGATAAACTATTTATATAAATGCATCTTGATGTTTCGTGCAATGCACGGGCATCTTGCTAGTAACTATATAATCACCAGTTTTTTCTATTACCATTTGACTTACAGCTTGAGCATAGCGTGTAGATAATATATGCATAAGTTATGTGCAGCTACCAAGTACCGATTGGAACATGGAAAGTTTCATAGTCTGAGTGAAGGGAGAATGCCCTAATCCCTTTTCTTAAAGAAATAAGGGAGGATATATAATACTCCCTTCGTCCCAAAATACTTGTCGAAGAAATGGATAAAAATGGATGTATCTATAACTAAAATACATCTAAATACATCCATTTGTCCGACAAATATTTTCGGACGAAGGGAGTACTTCCTCCGTTCACCTTTATGAGGAGTTGAAGACATTCAAACAGCGTGTAAAGCAGCCCATTTTCGATTGTTTGAAACAACTTACAAAAATAAACGAAAAGGAGTATGAGACGATGTCTTCTGGTTCAGAACAAAAGCAATGGGAGTTCAGATTAACATAGACATCGATGAAGAAAGTTAAATTCCTTTTAACCCAGCAACGAATCATCAGATACTCCTATATTATTATTTGCAACATGCAGTTTATATAGAGTGCGGTGCAAGTGCAATCTTGGCACGCCAGGCCGGCTAGCTTGCAACTGCATCTGCATGGGGAAACCAGACGTGCACGGCCACTGAATCGGCCGAAGCTACGAGAGCGCCCTCCCAATAGTTTTAGTTTGGCGTGAACCGTGAAGTAACCGGCTTTACCGCCGCAACACGCAGCTCCAGCTCCTTGCCTCCCAAAAATGTCGAATCTGATGATCAGTTGAGTCGAGTTCCCCAGTGCTTGCTTAATCAGGGAACTGCAGGCGACTCGTGTAGCACCCGGCAAGACCACCTCTCGATCGCGCACACGTACGTGGGTACGTGAGGCTGCGGTCAACCGTGCAATAGTGCCCGATTGATCAGATCCTGGGTCGTGCACGTCAAGGGCTCTCGGTGGTCCGGGTCGGAAGGCATGGAGAAAGGGTGGCGCGTCGTGGGTCCTTCCGGACGCGCGTCTTCGTCTCGTTTGGCTTAGCTTTCGCGCGTCGCCTCCCCAGGAAATCTTTTGCTTCGCATCCCGTGGGAACGTGGGGCTCGATGTGGACGTGTGGCTAGCTGTTGATTGCACGCGTGGCCAACACGGTCGCGCACGTCGTGGCGTACGTGGCGGCGCTCCTCCGTTCGCGTGATCGCGTCGGCGTCGGGGTGGCCGTCCAATCCGTTCAATTAGAGCATCTTTAACAGCCGCGCTACGCGCCGGGTCAAAAAAACGTTTGCCGCGCGCGCTTCGGCAGGTTTAGCGCGGGGATAGGCGCTGGCTCCAACAGCCGCGCTATAATGCAACGCGCGCGCGTCGCTTCAGTAGTGCCCAAAAATGCAGCGCGCGCACAATATTTTTTAATACATAGATTGTATTAAAATAAAAAGGATACAAAGTTATTTTACATATATATTGCAACTAGATAGGTAGTTCAAAAACATAGATAGATAGTTCGGCGCTAGATAGTTCGAAAATATAAAAAACTAATCCCAGTCGCTCCAATCATCTGCACCATCATCATCGTCGTTGGTGTCGTCAGAGGTTGACAGCCAGCAGTCCAACCAACGCTCATCTTCTTGAGTGAGGAAGGACCTTCCGCCTGCATTGACGAGGTCGGACTGCGCACACGCCAATGCCTTCCGACGACGCCTGTCCAACCGCTCCTCGCGGCGCCGGCGCGTGTCCTCCTCGCGGCGACTTGCCCAATATTGTTGCTCGTAGGCGACGTCCTCCGGGTGGCGCCGGCGCCACTCCGCCATGACCCACTCGTCCTCCTGGGCGACGAGGAGGCGGCGCTGCAGCGCAGTGTGCTCCGCACGGTCTTGTGCGGAGTTTAGACGAGGCGGCGGGGCGACGTCTAACGCCTGCTGGAGCGTGTGGACGTCCTGGAAATTCATATGGCGGCGCGGCCTGCCTAGGCGCCACGTCGCTGCGTCGAACGCGCGGGCGGCCTCGTGCGCCGTGTCGTAGGTTCCGAGACTAAGCCGGAGATCGCCGGAGCGTATCTCGGCGTAGAACCCGCCGTTCGGGCGCTCGCGGACGCCGCGGTAGCCCGACGCAGAACAGTGGCGCGGCGGGATGGTGGCGCGTCGGGGGCGGCGCGCTGGAGCAGTGGCGGCGCGCTAGGGCGGCGGCGGCGCGAGAGGCAGGGAGAGAGGGAGCGGTGGAGCGAGGGAGCGGCGCGCGCTGCTTTTTATAGGTGCGCGGGAGGCGACGCCGCAAAAATGGCGCGCGAATGGCCGCCATTTCGCGCGCGCGGTTTTCCCGCCGCCGCCGGAGCGCGCCATTCTGCCCCGCGCGCGCGAAAACGAAAGTTTAACGTGCGCGGGCCTTTTTTCGCCGTTGTTGGAGATGCTCTCATCACAAGATAATTTTGCCGCGCGCTGGAAAAGTTACCGTTCCTTCGTCCTTCGCTGTTTGTCATGGGCAGCGTTGTACTTGGATGTACTACCTTTTGTGTCCTTTCCGGAGCTACTCTACATCTGGAGTTATTGAGAGTATCTAGAACTCATCTAGATGAGATATAATTTGGTCTCATTCATGTTTTATAGCCATTATATGTGATGCTATAAGATGCGTGTGTACTGACGTGGATTGTATCTGTTCACATCTAATAAGTATAAAACGTGAATGAGATCAAATTATATCTCATCTAGATGAGTTATAGCAAAACTGAGAGTTAATTGCCATTCATCCTCCGGCGTCTGTCACGCACAGCGTTCATTTTTGGAGGTCACGACAGGACGTGTCAAGAGCTTCACGTACGTAGTACAGTGTACGTTGTACTATTACCCTTTGCGTGCTTACCGAAACTCTGCAACTGGAGTGTCGTGTACCTTCGTTTTGGATTTTGTGGGCCTTAAAGAGAGAGGGCCGGACATTATACTCCGCGTGATCACCCGCGTCGACGTCGGCAAGGTATGGTACTGGATCACAACAAAATACACTACTCCACCAAAGGTGGGGCGGTGCCAAGTCAAAGGAAGGAAATAGCAGCAGCAGCGAGATCATGGAGAAATTAAAAATGAAGTGCCTCGCATGCATGGCTGGCTGACGCCCCCGCGCACGGCACCCATGGATGGAGCACGTACTACATATACCCCACGAACTCGCCGGGTACAAGACACACACCATCTTTCCCTCTCCCTCCGCGCCACCTTGGCTTCACACCGTGATATCCAGCTGATCTCCCCGCAACACCGTTCTCCCGCCCCTCGATCGCCGGCCGGCCGACTGAAACCATCCATCCATCCATGGACACGGCAGGGAGCCACCAGCAGCAGCAGCAGACGGAGGAGTTGTCCATGGCGGACTTGTACAGCGGCCACGAGCTGACGCCGCTGCAGAAGCACGCCGCCTTCTTCGACCGGAACAGGGACGGCATCATCTACCCCTCCGAGACCTACCAAGGGCTACGCGCCATCGGCTGCGGCGTCGTCCTGTCTGCCGCCGGCACCGTCTTCATCAACGGCTTCCTCGCGCCCAAGACGGTACCGGTATGTACAGTAATGCTGCTACTATAGCGCTCCACTGTCGTTGATGGCTTGGTTGTCTCTGCCCTTTCGCCTAGTTGCATTCTTTCGGCGGCAAAGGAGATGCCGGCCTGAGCCTCTTTAGTCTTTACCATAAAAGAAAGCGAGATCGAACCCGGGAGCCAAAACGCCAGCCCCCAATACGGAATACAATACTGCGTACTCTGCATCACTGTAAAGCAGTTGGAATCGTCAAAACTGAACAAGGATCTCTTCACGTGGAACGAAATGGGCTTTCATTATTACTACTGCCATAAATAACTGGAGTTTAATACTTTAGAGGATGTTTGTTTTCAGGAACTTATTGATTTAGCGACTTAAAAAAGTCCCTATAAGTCCCATCTAAACCAAACAAGATGGGACTTATAGGAACTTAAAGTGGGCATTTGAGACTTATGAAATAAGACTCTCAATGAGGGATTTATAGGGATTTATAGTTATAATATGCTCTTTTAGTCCATGTTAAGTCACAGGAACCAAACTCATAAGGACTTTTTAGGAACTTGAGACTTATAAGTTGAGACTAAAAAAGATCGTAAGACTTATGAACCAAACATGGCCTTAGTTTATGTTGATGATTTCCATCCTGTTGCTGCAGGCGAACGTGAAGCCTCCAGCTTTCAAGTTCCCCATCTACGTGAAAACCATTCAGCAGGGCAAGCATGGGAGTGATACAGACGTGTACGACACCCAGGGAAGGTACTATTTATAGATACTACTACAGTACTCCTATCTTATCTCATAAGTAGTACTAATACCATGTGCCCATCGCCCCTGGGGCGGGCAGATCATGCATGCTACTTATTGCTACCCCATGCACATGATCTACCCCTTTCAAAGTATACAAACTGTAAAATTACTGGTAACTGGTAAGATATGAAAGGAAGGATAGTTGCACATTTCTGAAAGGGCCAACTGCATGGTAAATTAAAAGGAATCTGACTGACTTTCAAATCAGATATGAAAATTATAATCAGACATGCAAGTAAATAGTTCAAATGTGCAATTGGAGAGCAAACTACAACCATCAATTGATTCCATACAATTCTAGATCATTGGCTTTCTTACCTAGACTGACTACCATGGGTGCATACTTGCTAACTTTTCAGTTTGTCAAAATTGCAGGTTTGTTCCTGAAAAGTTTGAGGAGATATTCAAGAAGCATGCCCACACTAGGCCTGATGCCCTAACGGACAAAGAGCTGGGGGAGATGCTTAAAGCAAACAGGGATCCTAAAGATTTCGCTGGACGGTAAGGTTACTTCACCTAGAGTATGAATAATGTAAAATGCAACTATCGCATTCTTTTTTTACTCATGTTGTTGGCACACCCACACACACAAAAAAATGGCAGGGTGGGCGCTTTCGTAGAGTGGAGACTTCTCTACTCGTTGTGCAAAGACAAGGAGGGATTTCTTCACAAGGAGACTGTCAAGGCGGTCTATGATGGCAGCGTCTTCGAGAAGTTGGAGCGAGAAAAGAAGGAGGCCAAGGGATTTGCCAAGAAGAAATGATGAAATGTCCTCCGATGCCCACTTATTTGTGGTTCTCTGCAAGTATTAGTAGATTGTGGTGTGCTTGTGAGTTCGGTTCCCGAAATTGTTGTTGTAATCGTTTGGATTCATGCTCATGGAATGAGAACGGGGGCCTCATTGTAAATGTATAGAAACTCTTGAAATTTGGGTATAAAAACATTCACATTTGTTTTACTTTCTACATTTTGTTGTTATTCCTTGCTTATTTACGCATCACCAAACAGCCGACTCCTTACCCATCTCTACTTTATCTTCAAGAATATGAACACATTGCTACCAAGCTCCAAATAACTCATTTGTATGAATTTCCCTGAAAAAAAAAGGTAATTTGTATGAACTTCCATGAAAAGAAACCTAGTTTGCACGAACTTGATGTTCACTTGGGTTTCACGAGTACATTTCCACTTATTTTGTAAGTTTGTACTTGTGTGCACATCGACGATCAAATCTTTCCATTCGGCCGACAAGAAGCAGTGACATTTACTGTTCATCAATTAGAAATTTGAAGATCAAACACGAATTCATTTACATAGAGTGCATTAAGAACAAATTAAGTGATGAATAGTGATGCTAATTGGTGCGCACTATTTGTTGACGACTTTGCTTCTTCATATCCCATGGCTGAATTTGTATTTGTATTGTACTACAGTTTCTTTTTTAAACAAGATACGATGATTAACTCCCCGTGCTGTGATGTATGCCCACCTTGTACGAACATATAGTAGTTTGGAAAGGCTTTGGCGGCCCGCCTCTCGGCCGTGCACACGTACGCGACTCTACTTGAGGTCGACGTCAATGTTGCACTCGTGTAGGACGTTTGATTGATCGGGGTGTCGGATCGTGCTGCACCTAAAGAAGACCTCCCGGTGGTGCGGGTCGGAAGGCGTAGGGTGCGTCGTGGCCGCCCACGACGAGGACGATTCGCCGTCCTCTCGACACGGTCCGCCTCCCGTCGTTGCTTGCGTGCGTACGCGGACGACCCCACGCAAAATCTTTGCTTCACATGATCACATCCGGTGGGAATGTTGGGGACGTCGTGGTCTCCAGTCGACCGGTTGTTTGCACTGGTATTCCCCGCTCCGTCCAGTCGCGGTCCAGTCGCGTCCGTGTTAGAAGCCACTTTGGCTGGGTGGCCGCCGCTTTCGTGCGCGCGCGGGCGAAGCAACCGGTCGATCCGTCGAATCACGTTCCCAGATATTGTTGCTCGATCGGGCGGAGAATGGACGTGTCGCGACCTGCTAGTCGTGGCCACTGAAAATTAGACAGGCACTCCTATCACGATTCGTCAACAGTCGCATGAAACTATGTTAAAAGAAACAATCACATGAAACTTCTATTGAACTAGCGCTGGTGTGTAGCTTCGCGTGGGTTGGAAGGCTCAGAATGGTTAGGATGAATTTTGACAGAAATCATTTCAGAACCCGGCAGTATGTGGATATCTCTTGCCAGTGGGTGTGCCTGGTGTGCCGTGGCACACCCAGAATTTTGAGGTATTTTTTTTATCCTATAGGAATTTGGCCAAAATAACAGTAATCCACTTCTGAGCTCAGGCTCAGCCGCACCCGCCCTGACGAATAAATTCAAAATAAATGCTAGAAAATTTCAAAACATTCCTTATTTGCGTGGTAGATAATTTGATGTGTGAGGTTCGCTTTAATTTTCAAATCATTTGGACATTTGAGCAGCTCTTTGCAAAAAAGACAAATTCGGGGTCTGTAAAAATGTTTACTGTTCACGCACTGTTATGACCAGATTTGTATTTTTTTGCCGTGAGCTGCTCAGATGCCCAAATGACCTAAAAAATTGGAGCAAACCTCACACAATAAATTATTTATCACACAAAAAGGTGGCATTTTTTGAATTTTTCTAGTATTTGTTTTGATATATTTTTTCTGACCAGGTGCAGATGAAACTGGGCACCGAAACACCACGATCAAAATAATCCTTTTAAATAGGCCCCAAGCATACTTGTCAATATCCCAATCAATTATTTAGGAGTGTGCACATCCATCATTTTATTCCTAGCTACCCCACTGTCTCTTGCCTCCATAGCACATCGATCGCTAAAGTTAACACTAGAAGGTGAAATAAATTAAAGAAAATACCAATCTCTTAAGACAAGCTGATGTTCAGCATTGGAAGAGATATATGCACAACATTGAACTAGATGATCTACTAGATATAGGAATTGGGATGCAAGACTATGGATGTGTACATCAGTACATGTGTAATGCCCAGGATGAAATTATACCTCCTACGTGTCGAGGCACGACTTAAAGATATAAGCCCATTCTAGAATGATCTCAAGTTTGGTATCTTTGCACGACTCATGTAAAAATAGGAATGAAATTGCAAAAGGATAGTTGGTTTGCACTCGCCACGTCACACAATACATTACATAAGCAAATCATCATCCAAATAACATCACAACCCGACTGCGGGCGAAGATCCAAATGAAAGATACCAAATACATAAATCCACAAGGTCCGAATCGCCCCTAGTAGAAACCTCTACTGATCATCGGGGTAATGCACATAGTATCGACTACGTTCTACATCGTACTCCCAGAACAGCTCTGTGCCGTCACCTGAGTAGTCCACCATAGTATCTGCATCTGGTGTGGTGTAGAATCTATGAGCCACGGAGGACTCAGCAATCCCATTTCCGGGTAGCAAAACTATCTAAGCCTTGGGTGTGGAACAAGGCTGAAGAAAGATAAAAGGTTGCAGCTGCACTAGCACTAGCTTACGTGATGAGAGCGAGAAAAGAAGTGCCACGAGCGTCAAAGTGGTCACGAAGTGATCCTATCTAAGCATGTCAAACATAACCCCACCGTGTTCACTTCCCGAACCCCTTTCGGAAAATGACCGTCACGGTTACTCATGCTGGTAGTGTGTTCTGAACATGGTGTCAAGTTTTCTACAACCGGATATTAACAAATTCCCATCAGCCACATAACCGCGGGCACGGCTTTCGAAAGTTCAAAACCCTGCAGGGGTGTCCCAACTTAGCCCATGACAAGTGATGGGCCTCTAACCCCTCGTTGGTTACCCCAAGTGGAAGGTGTGAGATGCAGTGTTGTGGAAGTTTTTCCCTTAGCAAAGATGCCAAGGATCGAATCCCCAGAGACTCCTAGGTTCAACAAGTAGGTGTCAACTGCTAACGGCGCCAGATATTAGCAATCAACGTGGACCTGCACACAGATACAAATAACTTTGCTCCCAACGAGTACAGAGAGGTTGTCAATCCCTCCGGCCTTGTAGTTCACAAAGGATTAAACGCAAATGATAGTAGTGATAGATAATGTTTGCAATAGTAAGTAATAGCGAAAAGTAAATAGCGGATGTGATCAATGATGGTAATATGGACCGGAGACTCATGATGTTCACTAGTGATGTCTCTCTCCCAAAAGACGATAAAACAGCTATGTGAGGTAAACGAATTACAGCTGGGCAATTGACAGGACCACGAACGCAAACCAATGCTGACTACATTGCAAGAAAGGTTGAGGTTCAAAGCATGGGCGGTACGCAAAAGTAAGTAGACCAAAATCCATCAATATCTACTACTAATCATCCACCTTGAGATATCTATCCAGAACATCTCGCTGGTATTAAGTTGCGAGTCGCACCCATAGTGTAAACTCAAAGCAACAGACAACTGCATTAAAAGAACTTTGCGTAAAGTAAACAATCCTTGCACCCGCGGGCACAAGCACCGTTGTTTTCCCCCTTGTGACAACAGCACATCCCCTAGACTCATGTTTCTGTCACTCAAACTAGTCATCGAGGGGCATGAACCCACAATCGAGCATAACGTTCCCTCTTGGAGTCACTACCTACTACTTGGCCAAAGCAATAAATAACAACGGAGAACATGCAAGAATTACTTATGAACATAAATATAAAAGAGGTAGATCAAATATATTACTCAATCACAATCTGAACATAATCTCATAATCCATCGGATCCCAGCAAACTCATCATAGCAACAGCATAAGGATTACATATGTGCCTCGATCATGTAGGGAAGCTCACGAGGACTAATTAGTGAAGCACAAGAACGGTAGGAGAACATCACATAGCTACTGGTCATGGACTCATGGTCCAAGGGAGACTACTCACAACTCATCCGGGAGGCGTCCATGGTGGTGGAGAAGCTCCCGATGGTGATCCTCCCCTCCGGCAGGGTGCCGGGAAGAGTTCTTCTGGTGCTCCCGATCTTGGAAGCGGCGGCGGCGGCGGAACAGAGATGAGATCGCGAAAAAGAGTTCCCGTCCCGAGGGTTTCGAAGGAAGCTCTAAATATATGCCAAAGGGGGGCACCAGACGGGGCTCGGGGGGCCCAGGCGCCCCCCCAGCGCGGCCCGGGGGGGGGGGGGGGCGCCGCCAGGGCGCCTGGAGCCCTGGTGCCCCCCCGGCTGTCCTTCGGGCGCAAGGTAGGTTCTGGAACGCTGATTTTTTATATAATTTTTCTGGATTTTTCCTGGCAGTTCTCGTAACGTGAAAACCTGAAATACAAAAAAAGCCGAAAACAGAAACTGGCACTGGGGTGCACTGGATTAGTAGGTTAGTCCAAATGTGATCAAAAGTGTATGGAAGTGTATAAATATCATAGCAATATCACCCAAAAGTGGCATGGAGCAAGCAGAAATTATAGATACGTTTTGGACGTATCAACATCCCCAAGCTTAATTCCTGCTCGTCCTCGAGTAGGTAAATGATAACAAGAATAATTTCTGTGGTGACATGCTATTAACCATATAGGACTTTTTCATAGTCATATGACAAAAGCTTACTGAGACAATGATTCTATAGTAATTAAGTTGCCTCATGAGAAAATCACAAATGACTGAAAGTTTTACAACATGAAACTGAAACATCAAAAAGATTTGCAATGAACATGATGTGCAAATATGATAAAGTGATATCTAGCTTGCCCCCTTTAGTGAAGCAAAACATAAATGCAGGGGCACCTTCAAGGCTTAAGTGATGACTAGATACAATGATTTCAAAATAAACGATATCACAATCATGCAAAAGACAATGCTACTTTGGAACAATGCACATTACACTTAGAATGACAATCATGCTCTCAGTAGTTGGTGCTTTAAAAAGAAGGTGGAGACTCAACATAAAAGTAAAAGAATGGTTATGTGCTAGAGCTTTTTATTTTGAAAACATAGAAGCAATTTTGTCAACGGTAGTAGTACTTCATATGTGTCATGCATAAGACATCCTATAAGTTGCAAGCCTCATGCATCGAATACCAATAGTGCTCGCACCTTGTCCTAATTAGCTCGGATTTTCATGGATTGACATCGCATTACATATGTTTCAACCAAGTGTCACAAAGGGGTACCTCTATGCCACCTGTACAAAGGTCCAAGGAGATAAATCGTATTTGATTTCTCGTTTTTGATAGATCTCAACTTGAGGACATCCATACCGGGACAACATAGAAAATAGATGATGGACTCCTCTTTAATGCATACGCATATTCTCATAAGAGATTGAGGATTAATGTCCAAGCTTAAACTTCCACCATGATACATGGCTTTGGTTGGCGGCCCAATGTTCTTCTCTAACAATATGCATACTCATTCAACCCATGGCAAATCACCCTTACTTCAGACAAGACGAACATGCATAGCAACTCACATGATATTCAACAAAAGTGTGACAGTTGATGGCGTCCCCAGAAACATGGTTACCGCTCAGCAAGCAACTTATCAGAAATAAGATACATAGGCAACATATTCTTTACCACAATAGTTTTTAGGCTACTTTCCCATGAGCTATGTATTGCAAAGTTAGTTCGCTTAGTACAGGTGGAGGTTAGCAAAAGACTGGGAGCGACAAACTAAGAGAGCAATGACGGTCATAATCATGCAGAGCGACAAAGCAACATTGAATCAGGCATGGTAGTTATATCGCTACTCAGAAATAAAAGATCATCAAGGCTTGACAGACTTTCTTTACAGTCTTAAATATGCGTGAGCATACGCCAAGTCAATCAAAATAAATTCTTGAAGGAAGATATTACTAAACCATACCACATCATAGGCAAACAAATCACGTTGGTACTCCAATAACACATTGGGACCCCCCCCCCAGCTATTTGAGACTAACCATAAGAAAACCTGAACTACTAAGCGCCATCATGCAAGTAGCATTTTTATCATAGACATATTAACCAATGCAACGGAAGCAAACTCTCTTAATAAGGTAAGCATGGTATTTAAAGAGAGTTCAAGCAACCAACTAAACAAAAGCTCTTTGAAAATATAAGCATGAATACTAAGAGCAGAGCATGATAGTAACTATTAAAAGACAAAGAACACACACAGCAAAGATAGACATGAAAATTATGTGTTATGTTCTAGGTAGAAGTGGAGCGTGTTTCTCTCCCACATAAAGAACGCTGAGTTCCGACTCGTTATGAAAAACTAAAAAGAAAACTAAAAGCAAGACGCTCCAAGCATAGCACATAACACATGAAGTGATAAAAATATAGCGGAACGAAAGACGAACTGATAATGTTGATGGAGAAGGGGATGCACGGGGGCATCCCCAAGCTTAGACGCTTGAGTCTCCTTCAATATTTCTTGGGGGTGCACGGGGGCATCCCCAAGCTTGAGCGCTTGACACTCCTGAATTTTTTATCATCTTCCCTCGCACACTTGAAAACTCCCTTCATACATAACTCATTATAATCTGATTAGCGAGGTTAGTACCCTTAATAAAATAATTGTTCCTTGCTGGAAATAAAGATATTCTTGAAGTTCTACTGTTTCTCAAGATTGCCAAAAGGTTTTTGCAAAGAAAAAGCAAGCTCTTGGTTTGCAAAATGAAGGAAAGGCAAAACAGGACAGAATCTGTGAAAAACAGAACATCAGGTAGTAAATGATTTGTTCGGGGCACTTCTGCAACTCAAATCAAAAAACTCAGAACAGACGCACGAAATACAATTATATAGAGAACTATGTCGAAAAAATTCAGATCAAAAAGATGATCTGGTGATTTTATACGAATTTTTCTATCCAAGGACAGAATCTGTTTCCTGGGCTGCACCTCACAATTTTTGAACTTTCTAGCAATCAGAGGCTATACTTGGCACAAATATGAAAAGCAAAGATACAATGATGATGCTAATGTAGTAAACAACATCAAGACACAACAAAAGCAAAATATAAATTTTTTATTCATGTGGCTGCCTTCCAAAAGCGCTTTCTTTTATGCCTTTAAGCTAGGCATAATGCAAAAAGGAATCAATAACCATCATAATAATCGGAGTTATAAATTGATTCATATGGTTCCTCAACAAGTTCACTCTTGTTCCTTCTAGGAAAGGGGTACACACCTTTTGCCTTCCCGCGTAAGCGGATTTGTCCCTTACCTATATCGATGAAGCCTTTTACCGCTCGGAGGAAGTCCCTTCCAAGCACTATATTTCCTTGGTTTGGCTCCATGATGAAGAAATCAACCATTGCAATCCCTTTAAGGAATTTAACTGGCACATCTTTTATTCTTCCCTAGATTTCAGAAATATCTCCATTAGTATGTTCATGATAAGATGGTAATCTATCCATGTTAAATTTTAAAGAATCATGAACAATTTTTGGCATAGTAGAAACCATAGATCCAATATCACAATAAGCAAGGAAGTCTTGATTAGAGATGCTAATCCTAACAAGAGGCTCCCAGTCATTATCTATTTCCAAAATATCTCTCTTATTGGGTTTGGGTTTCTCTACCTTCATTAAGTCTAGAGCATCCATTCTCTTTTCAATAGTAGCAAGTCTATCTATGACAGTATCAAAATTATGATCATAAACAAAGTAACTAGATAGACCATGTATAATTTCAAGAGCTCTAGCTTCATCACATTCTAGGAAATCTCCCTCGGCTATAATATCAAGAGAGTGTTTACACCATTTAAAAAGACCCTCGTAAAAATTTCTAAGCACAATTTTTATAGGTATCCAAGGCATAATTCTCCTATGTGCATCAGAAATTCTGTCCCATGCCTTCTTCATATTTTCTCCATCCCTTTGATGGAAATCTAGAACTTCTGATTCCCTCAAAGCACCATATCCTAACATGTTTAGCTAAACAGATAGGACTACTAACAGGAAGGCAAAATAAAAAAATTGTAATTTTTTGATAAAGGATACTAAAGCAAAAACTGAAAGGTAAACTAACAAGACTAAAAAGCAAAGGTAAAAGATAGCGTGCAACTCCCCTATCCTGAAGAGTGGAGTCCCCGGCAACGGCGCCAGAAAAACTCCTTGATGGGCCTCTAACCCCTCGTTGGTTACCCCAAGTGGAAGGTGTGAGATGCAGTGTTGTGGAAGTTTTTCCCTTAGCAAAGATGCCAAGGATCGAATCCCCAGAGACTCCTAGGTTCAACAAGTAGGTGTCAACTGCTAACGGCGCCAGATATTAGCAATCAACGTGGACCTGCACACAGATACAAATAACTTTGCTCCCAACGAGTACAGAGAGGTTGTCAATCCCTCCGGTCTTGTAGTTCACAAAGGATTAAACGCAAATGATAGTAGTGATAGATAATGTTTGCAATAGTAAGTAATAGCGAAAAGTAAATAGCGGATGTGATCAATGATGGTAATATGGACCGGAGACTCATGATGTTCACTAGTGATGTCTCTCTCCCAAAAGACGATAAAACAGCTATGTGAGGTAAATGAATTACAGCTGGGGAATTGACAGGACCACGAACGCAAACCAATGCTGACTACATTGCAAGAAAGGTTGAGGTTCAAAGCATGGGCGGTACGCCGAAGTAAGTAGACCAAAATCCATCAATATCTACTACTAATCATCCACCTTGAGATATCTACCCAGAACATCTCGCTGGTATTAAGTTGCGAGTCCCACCCATAGTGTAAACTCAAAGCAACAGACAACTGCATTAAAAGAACTTTGCGTAAAGTAAACAATCCTTGCACCTGCGGGCACAAGCACCGTTGTTTTCCCCCTTGTGGCAACAGCACATCCCCTAGACTCATGTTTCTGTCACTCAAACTAGTCATCGAGGGGCATGAACCCACAATCGAGCATAACGTTCTCTCTTGGAGTCACTACCTACTAATTGGCCAAAGCAATAAATAACAACGGAGAACATGCAAGAATTACTTATGAACATAAATATAAAAGAGGTAGATCAAATATATTACTCAATCACAATCTGAACATAATCTCATAATCCATCGGATCCCAGCAAACTCATCATAGCAACAGCATAAGGATTACATATGTGCCTCGATCATGTAGGGCAGCTCACGAGGACTAATTAGTGAAGCACAAGAACGGGAGGAGAATATCACATAGCTACTGGTCATGGACTCATGGTCCAAGGGAGACTACTCACAACTCATCCGGGAGGCGTCCATGGTGGTGGAGAAGCTCCCGATGGTGATCCCCCCCTCCGGCAGGGTGCCGGGAAGAGTTCTCCTGGTGCTCCCAATCTTGGAAGCGGCGGCGGCGGCGGAACAGAGATGAGATCGCGAAAAAGAGTTCCCGTCCCGAGGGTTTCGAAGGAAGCTCTAAATATATGCCAAAGGGGGGCACCAGACGGGGCTCGGGGGGCCCAGGCGCCCCCCCGGCGCGGCCCAGGGGGGGCGCGCCGCCAGGGCGCCTGGAGCCCTGGTGGCCCCCCCGGCTGTCCTTCGGGCGCAAGGTAGGTTCTTGAACGCTGATTTTTTATATAATTTTTCTGGATTTTTCCTGGCAGTTCTCGTAACGTGAAAACCTGAAATACAAAAACAGCCGAAAACAGAAACTGGCACTGGGGTGCACTGGATTAGTAGGTTAGTCCAAATATGATCAAAAGTGTATGGAAGTGTATAAATATCATAGCAATATCACCCAAAAGTGGCATGGAGCAAGCAGAAATTATAGATACGTTTTGGACGTATCAACAAGCTCACGATCTGCGGAGTCACAACTCCAAGGTGGGAAGGCCCAAGTATTCTCCGAATCCCGTGCTCAAGATATTCCGACATAGATAAAACTAATCCAGCAAGACCTCCGGCGTGCCGATACCCTGACAGTAGCCGCGTGTATCTAGTCTCAGGCCACGACCGGATGGGACAAGCTACGGGTGGATACCAAATACCTCGGGTTTCCCCAAGGCGGCCCCGTAGGTTGCCCAGTTCGGACCAACACTCATGTGGAGCACTGGCCCGAGGCTTGTTAATTAAGATCACGGGATAGCTAGTCCCTATGCAAGTTTTAGTTATTAGGCAAATGGAGTACCAATTTTGGGCCTTGCTGGAAAAGGTTTAGCGCTAAGCGGGTTATCGAGGGGGTCCCATAACCCCAACCGTGTTAGGAACGCATAATCAAGGAACATAACACCGGTTTATACGGTTCTAGGGCGGCATGAGTGGAACAAATCACCAAGCAAGAGGCTTAGCCTTCCACCCATTACCAATATATAGATGATTTAGTTTAAGAGTTTATATAATGTGATATACCAACAATAACTTCAACATGAAGCAAGAATCTTCAAATCTTCTCCTGCAACTAACAATGCTATAAGAGGGGCTAAGCGAAGCCTACGTAGCCAAACAAATGTTTTGCTAGGTTGGGTGGTTAGACAGATTCATGGTTACAATAGAAGGCTGACAAACAAACATGGGCATCGAGGCAATAAGCTAAAGAGCGATACTTCTAGTAATAGGCGAAGATAGTAATGATATCTGGGTCAGGTCATCTTACCTGTCGAGTCGTCGATGGGATCGTAAGGCGGCTCCTCGTACTCAACCTCGGTAGTAACCTCGTTCTCGTGCTCGGTCCCGGCTTCCGGCTCTACTCGAGACAAGAACACAACGAGACACGAAATCAAAACAAGGTGCAATGCACATTCAACATGATGCACGTATGATGCATGACAAGTCTATATATGATGCAATACATGGCAAGGTAGGAAGCACAGAGAAACAACACAAGAACATGACAATATGCTCAGGCAAGTATGATGCAAGGCAAGTCTATATATGATGCAAAACATGGCAAGGCAGGAAGCACTCAAAAACAACACAAGTCAACAAGTTTAAATGAGGCCGGAATCAACTTAAAACAAATCCGGTAAGTCCTCATATGTATAGTTTGACATTAGTCCAGATCTGAACAAACATTAAGTTAATGTTGTTAAACAGCAAGTTAACATGCACCATGATGATCTACACGAAATTCTACTCAAGTTTCATATAAAGTTTGTTTAAATCGGAGCTACGGTCTAGAAGATATGAGCAAAACAAGTTAAGCATGGCAACGGTGCAAGATGCACCCAAACATCAAGCAAACAAACTCCAAACACGTAAGCAAGATGATATTATGGTTCTACATGCAAAATCACACAAGTTTCATATAGGGCATGATGGGCCTCGAACCCCTCGTTGGTTACCCCAAGTGGAAGGTGTAAGATGCAGTAAGTAGAAGTGTTTTCCCCTAGCAAAGATGCCAACAATCGATTCCCTAGAGACTCCTAGGTTCAACAAGTAGGTGTCAATTGCTACGGCGCTACATTAGTAGCAATCAACGTGGACCTGCACACAGATACAAATAACTTTGCTCCCAACGAGTACAGAGAGGTTGTCAATCTCTCCGGCCTTGTAGTTCACAAAGGATTAAAAGCAATGATAGTAGTGATAGATAGTTTTTGCAATAGTAAATAATAACGGAAAGTAAATAGTGGATGTGATCAATGATGGTAATATGGACCGGAGTCTCATGATGTTCACTAGTGATGTCTCTCTCCCGAAAGACGATAAAACAGCTATGTGAGGTAAACAAATTACAGCTAGGCAATTGACAGGACCACGAACGCAAACCAATGCTGACTACATTGCAAGAAAGGTTGAGGTTCAAAGCATGGGCGGTACGCCAAAGTAAGTAGACCGAAATCCATCAATATCTACTACTAATCATCCACCTTGAGATATCTATCCAGAACATCTCGCTGGTATTAAGTTGCGAGTCCCACCCATAGTGTAAACTCAATGCAACAGACAACTACATTAAAAGAACTTTGCGTAAAGTAAACAATCCTTGCACCCGCGGGCACAAGCACCGTTGTTTTCCCCCTTGTGGCAACAGCACATCCCCTAGACTCATGTTTCTGTCACTCAAGCAAGTCATCGAGGGGCATGAACCCACAATCAAGCATAACGTTCCCTCTTGGAGTCACTACCTACTACTCGGCCAAAGCAATAAGTAACAACGGAGAACATGCAAGAATTACTTATGAACTAAAATATAAAAGAGGTGAATCAAATATATTACTCAAGATCAATCTGAACATAATCTCATAATCCATCGGATCCCAGCAAACTCAACATAGCAACAACATAAGGATTACATAGGTGCCTCGATCATGTAGGGCAGCTCACGAGGACTAATTAGTGAAGCACAAGAACGGGAGGAGAACATCACATAGCTACTGGTCATGGACTCATGGTCCAAGGGAGACTACTCACGAGTCATCCGGGAGGCGTCCATGGTGGTGGAGAAGCTCCCGGTGGTGATCCTCCCCTCCGGCAGGGTGCCGGGAAGAGTTCTCCTGGTGCTCCCGATCTTGGAAGCGGCGGCGGCGGCGGAACAGAGATGGGATCGCGAAAAGAGTTCCTGTTCTGAGGGTTTCGGAGGTCCCTCTAAATATATGCCAAAGGGGGGCACCGGACGGGCTTCGGGGGGCCCAGGCACCCCCCCCGGCGCGGCCCAAGGGGGGCGCGCCGCCAGGGCGCCTGGAGCCCTGGTGGCCCCCCCAGGCTGCCCTTCGGACGCAGTGTTGTTTCCGGATCGCTGATTTTTTATATAATTTTTCTGGATTTTTCTGGGCAGTTCTCGAAACGTGAAAACCTGAAATACAAAAATAGCCGAAAACAGAAACTGGCACTGGGGTGCACTGGATTAGTAAGTTAGTCCAAATATGATCAAAAGTGTGTGGAAGTGTATGAATATCATAGCAATATCACCCAAAAGTGGCATGGAGCAAGCAGAAATTATAGATACGTTTTGGACGTATCAACATCCCCAAGCTTAATTCCTGCTCGTCCTCGAGTAGGTAAATGATAACAAGAATAATTTCTGTGGTGACATGCTATTAACCATATAGGACTTTCTCATAGTCATATGACAAAAGCTTACTGAGACAATGATTCTACAGTAATTAAGTTGCCTCAAGAGAAAATCACAAATGACTGAATAGTTTTACAATATGAAACTGAAACATCAAAAAGATTTGCAATGAACATGATGTGCAAATATGATAAAGTGATATCTAGCTTGCCCCCTTTAGTGATGCAAAACATAAGTGCAGGGGCACCTTCAAGGTTTAAGTGATGACTAGATACAATCATTTCAGAATAAACGATATCACAATCATGCAAAAGATAATGCTACTTTGGGACAATGCACATTACACTCAGAATGACAATCATGCTCTCAGTAGTTGGTGCTTCAACATAAAGGTAAAAGAAAGGTTAAGTGCTAGAGCTTTTTATTTTGAAAACATGGAAGCAATTGTGTCAACGGTAGTAGTACTTCATATGTGTCATGCATAAAACATCCTATAAGTTGCAAGCCTCATGCATCGAATACCAATAGTGCTCGCTCCTTGTCCTAATTAGCTCGGATCTCCATGGGTTATCATTGCATTACATATGTTTTAACCAAGTGTCACAAAGGGGTACCTCTATGCCACCTGTACAAAGGTCCAAGGAGATAAATCGCATTTGATTTCTCGTTTTTTATAGATCTCAACTTGAGGACATCCATACTGGGACAACATAGAAAATAGATGATGGACTCCTCTTTAATGCATAGGCATATTCTCATGCGAGATTGAGGATTAAGGTCCAAGCTAAAACTTCCACCATCATGCATGGCTTTGGTTGGCGGCCCAATGTTCTTCTCTAACAATATGCATATTAATTCAACCCACGGTAAATCACCCTTACTTCAGACAAGACGAACATGCATAGCAACTCACATGATATTCAACAAAAGTGTGACAGTTGATGGCGTCCCCAGAAACATGGTTACCGCTCAGCAAGCAACTTATAAGAAATAAGATACATAAGCAACATATTCTTTACCACAATAGTTTTTAGGCTACTTTCCCATGAGCTATGTATTGCATGGTTAGTTTGCTTAGTGCAGGTGGAGGTTAGCAAAAAGACTGGGAGCGACCAACTAAGAGAGCAATGACGGTCATAATCATGCAGAGCGACAAAGCAATATTGAATCAGGCATGGTAGTTATATTGCTACTTAGAAATAAAAGATCATCAAGGCTTGACAGACTTTCTTTACAGTCTTAAATATGCGTGAGAATACGCCAAGTCAATCAAAATAAATTCTTGAAGGAAGATATTACTAAACCATACCACATCATAGGCAAACAAACCAAGTTGGCACTCCAATAACACATTGGGAAACCCCCAGCTATTTGAGATTAACCAAAAGAAAACCTGAACTACTAAGCACCATCATGCAAGTAGCATCCTTATTATAGACACATTAACCAATGCAACGGAAGCAAACTCTCTTAATAAGGTGAGCATGGTAATTAAAGAGAGTTCAAGCAACCAACTAACAAAAAGCTCTTTGAAAAGATAAGCATGAATACTAAGAGCAGAGTATGATAGTAGCTATTAAAAGACAAAGAACACACACAGCATAGACAGACATGAAAATTCTATGTAATGTTCTAGGTAGAAGTGGAGCATGTTTCTCTCCCACATAAAGGAATGCTGAGTTCCGACTCGTTATGAAAAACTAAAAAGAAAACTAAAAGCAAGACGCTCCAAGCATAGCACATAACACATGAAGTGATAAAAATATAGCGAAACGAAAGACGAACTGATAATGTTGATGGAGAAGGGGATGCACGGGGGCATCCCCAAGCTTAGACGCTTGAGTATCCTTGAATATTTCTTGGGGGTGCACAGGGGCATCCCCAAGCTTGAGCGCTTGACACTCCTGAATCTTTTTATCATCTTCCCTCGCACACTTGAAAACTCCCTTCATACATAACTCATCATAATCTGATTAGCGAGGTTAGTACCCTTAATAAAATAATTATACCTTGCTGGAAATAAGGATATTCTTGAAGTTCTACTGTTTCTCAAGATTGCCAAAAGGTTTTTGCAAAGGAAAAGCAAGCTCTTGATTTGCAAAGTGAAGGTAAGGCAAAACAGGACAGAATCTGTGAAAAACAGAACAGCAGGCAGTAATTGATCTGTTCGGGATACTTCTGCAACTCAAATAAAAAAACTCAGAACTGAAGCACGAAAGACAATTATATAGAGAACGCTTTCGAAAAAATTCAGACCAAAAAGATGATCTGGTGATTTTATACGAAATTTTCTATCCGAGGACAGAATCTGTTTCCTGGACAGCACCTCACAACTTTTGAACTTTCTAGCAATCAGAGGGTATACTTGGCACAAATATGAAAAGCAAAGATACAATGATGATGCTACAGCAGTAAACAACATCAAGACACAACAAAAGCAAAAATTTTATTCATGTGGGCTGCCTCCCAAAAGTGCTTTCTTTTATGCCTTTAAGCTAGGCATAATGCATAGATCAAGTTTTATCAAGAGTAAAAGAATAGCTAGCCCGTACAACGGACTCAAAAGGTAACTTGACCTTCTTTCGAGGGAAGTGTTCCATCCCTTTGTTGAGAGGAAACTGAAATTTTATATTACCCTCTTTCATGTCAATGACAGCACCAACGGTGCACAAAAAGGGACGTCCCAAAATAATTGGACAAGAAGGACATTCAATATCCATAATAGTGAAATCAACGGGCACATAATTATCATTGACAACAATAAGAACATCATCGATCCTCCCCAAAGGTTTCTTTATGGAAGAATCAACGAGACGAACACCAAAAGAACAAGAATCATAAGGTTTCAATTTAAGCATATCATATAGTCTTTTGGGCATAATAGAAGTACTAGCTACAATATCACATAAAGCATAGCATGAGAAATTGTTTATCTTAATTTTAATCATAGAATCCCAACCATCTTCTAGCTTTCTAGGTATGGAGGCTTCTACTCTAAGTTTCTCCTCCCTAGCTTTGATGAGAGCATTAGTGACATGCTCTGTGAAGGCAAGATTAAGCGTGCTAGTGTTGGGATCTCTAGACATCTTGTGAAGGAAATCAATAACTTCGGTAAGAGTGCAATTATCAAAATCAAGGTCACGAGCATCAAGTAAAGTGGTAGTGGTGTCCTTATGGTTCTCTTGTTTGGTAGTTGATATAGTCATAGCATCACCATTAATAGGTCCATTGGGACCAGGAGTACATTGGGTGCTAAGAGTGTGAACATCCTCAATAACTTGGATAGTAGGAACAGTGTGGTGGGTAGGAAGGCTCTTAATTCTTTCCTCTTCCTCCCTTTCTCTAGCCCATCTTTCTTTAAGCTTAGCCATCATCCTAATGTTTTCATTAATTTGTACTTGAGTAGCATTAATAGGGATGACTTCCCTCTCCTTAAGAGGAGAAGTTTCAATTTTTAGCAATTTTACCTCATTGGCTAAGTGGTCTACCTTAAAAGAAAGATCATCTAGTTTATGTAGTTTCTCTTCTACATTCTTATTAAAGGCTTTTTGGGTAGTGATGAAATCTCTAAGCATAGTCTCTAGTTCAGTATTGGAGTTCTTGGTACTAGGATAAGCATTGTTGTTCCCATAAGAGTTAGAGGGGAACGGTCTAGAATTGTTACCAAAGTTACTCCTATAAGCATTGTTGTTAAAATTGTTTCTAGAGATAAAGTTAACATCTACTTGTTCTTGAGCAATCAAAGAATTTAAAGGAACATCACGAGGATCAACAGTAGATTGCTTTGAAAGTAGAGACATGATCAAGTCAACTTTTTCATTGAGGGAAGAAATCTCCTCGACAGAGTTTACCTTCCTACCTGTTGGAGCGCGTTCGGTGTGCCATTGGGATTAGTTAGTCATCATCTCATCGAGAATCTTTGTGGCAGCATCAAGTGTAGTTGACATAAAAGTTCCTCCCGCGGCCGAGTCTAACAAGTTCCGCGAGGTAAGGTTCAAGCCTGCATAAAAAGTTTGGATAACCATCCAAGTAGTCAAACCGTGAGTAGGGCAGTTCTTGATAAGAGATTTCATACGTTCCCAAGCTTGGGCAACGTGTTCATTATCCAATTGTTTAAAATTCATGATGTTACTTCTAAGTTGGATAATTTTAGCAGGTGGATAGTATTTTCCAATAAAAGCATCTTTGCACTTGTCCGAAGAATCTATGCTATTTCTAGGCAAAGACTGAAACCAAATTTTAGCTCCTCCTCTCAAGGAGAAAGGAAAAAGCTTAAGCTTAACAATATTACCATCTATTTCTTGGTACTTTTGCATATCACAAAGTTCAACAAAGTTGTTCAAGTGTAAAGCAGCATCATCTCCAGCACCGGAGAATTGTTCTCTCATGACTAAGTTAAGTAAAGCAGGTTTAATTTCATATGAAGGTGCTGAAGTGGCAGGTGTAGTGATAGGTGTGCTGATAAAGTCATCGTTGTTGTGACTAGTGAAGTCACACAACTTGGTGTTCTCAGTGGAACCCATAGTAGCAAGCAAGCAAGATCACTATTTTTGTGATTTTCGATAAAAAGGAACTAAAGCAAAAATGAAAGGTAAACTAACAAGACTAAAAAGTGGAGTCCCCGGCAACGGCGCCAGAAAATACTCCTTGATGGGCCTCGAACCCCTCGTTGGTTATCCCAAGTGGAAGGTGTAAGATGCAGTTAGTAGAAGTGTTTTCCCCTAGCAAAGATGCCAAGGATCGATTCCCCAGAGACTCCTAGGTTCAACAAGTAGGTGTCAATTGCTACGGCGCCAGATTAGTAGCAATCAACGTGGACCTGCACACAGATACAAATAACTTTGCTCCCAACGAGTACAGAGAGGTTGTCAATCTCTCCGGCCTTGTAGTTCACAAAGGATTAAAAGCAATGATAGTAGTGATAGATAGTTTTTGCAATAGTAAATAATAACGGAAAGTAAATAGTGGATGTGATCAATGATGGTAATATGGACCGGAGTCTCATGATGTTCACTAGTGATGTCTCTCTCCCAAAAGACGATAAAACAGCCATGTGAGGTAAACAAATTACAGCTGGGCAATTGACAGGACCACGAACGCAAACCAATGCTGACTACATTGCAAGAAAGGTTGAGGTTCAAAGCATGGGCGGTACGCCAAAGTAAGTAGACCGAAATCCATCAATATCTACTACTAATCATCCACCTTGAGATATCTATCCAGAACATCTCGCTGGTATTAAGTTGCGAGTCCCACCCATAGTGTAAACTCAATGCAACAGACAACTGCATTAAAAGAACTTTGCGTAAAGTAAACAATCCTTGCACCCGCGGGCACAAGCACCGTTGTTTTCCCCCTTGTGGCAACATCACATCCCCTAGACTCATGTTTCTGTCACTCAAGCTAGTCATCGAGGGGCATGAACCCACAATCAAGCATAACGTTCCCTCTTGGAGTCACTACCTACTACTCGGCCAAAGCAATAAGTAACAACGGAGAACATGCAAGAATTACTTATGAACTAAAATATAAAAGAGGTGAATCAAATATATTACTCAAGATCAATCTGAACATAATCTCATAATCCATCGGATCCCAGCAAACTCAACATAGCAACAACATAAGGATTACATAGGTGCCTCGATCATGTAGGGCAGCTCACGAGGACTAATTAGTGAAGCACAAGAACGGGAGGAGAACATCACATAGCTACTGGTCATGGACTCATGGTCCAAGGGAGACTACTCACGAGTCATCCAGGAGGCGTCCATGGTGGTGGAGAAGATCCCGGTGGTGATCCTCCCCTCCGACAGGGTGCCGGGAAGAGTTCTCCTGGTGCTCCCGATCTTGGAAGCGGCGGCGGCGGCGGAACAGAGATGGGATCGCGAAAAGAGTTCCTGTTCTGAGGGTTTCGGAGGTCCCTCTAAATATATGCCAAAGGGGGGCACCGGACGGGCTTCGGGGGGCCCAGGCGCCCCCCCGGCGCGGCCCAGGAGGGGGGGGGCGCCGCCAGGGCGCCTGGAGCCCTGGTGGCCCCCCCAAGGCTGCTCTTCGGACGCAGTGTTGTTTCCGGATCGCTGATTTTTTATATAATTTTTCTGGGCAGTTCTCGAAACGTGAAAACCTGAAATACAAAAACAGCCGAAAACAGAAACTGGCACTGGGGTGCACTGGATTAGTAAGTTAGTCCAAATATGATCAAAAGTGCATGGAAGTGTATGAATATCATAGCAATATCACCCAAAAGTGGCATGGAGCAAGCAGAAATTATAGATACGTTTTGGACGTATCAGGGCACGCTCAAAACGGAGCAACGGTTCAATACATACACTCGAAACAAGAAACAATGCAAAGCTGCAATTAACAGCCACATAGCAACTTTGGAGCAAGAAATATATACTCTACAGCACTCAAACATGGTGACAAGAAGCATGGACATGAAGTAGACATATCCTACAGCAAACAACTTCATTGGAGCAACTCCATAGGAGGCATGGATCAATAGCAACAAGCTACAACATTTGATCATGACGTTAAAAACCTGACGGTAATATTTTTAGCAACTTGGGAGCAAGAAATAAATAAGCTACATCAAGTCTTATGAGCAAGTGAGGGCATGGATGGATAGACAACAACATATACAACAAGGAATGATCAATGGCCACCCCAAAACTAACATGGATTTGCCTAGGGCATCAAGCAAACATAGCATCAGGATATGACAGATTCCAGACTTGGTAGAAATTTCACGAAGTGTTAAAACAATTATGTTGGCATGGCATGTTTGCAAGCATGTTTAAGTCACCTCAAGGCATATCATGGAAAATGATTTGCACCACAGCAAAGACCACATGATGGAGATTCTAAAATATATTGGCATGTGACAAGGGGACAAACACATCAATAGCAACGAGCTCTTCAAATCAGCATCTCATAACATGTTACAAAACTTAACAGCCACATGCACTTTTGCAACAGAGATTAACATGGCAAAATGAACCCTAACATGCATGCTACAGCAACCATCATGTAGAGCATCTCATGATGAACATTTTGACATCTCATTTGCTTCATTTGGATAAACATGCACCAAGTTATCACATCTCAAACATGGCATGAAAATAACAAGTAGCAGCAGTTTATATCAATTAGCACTCTTGCAATAGACATTAGGACCTCTAGATGAATTCAAACAAGCATGACACAATGGAACAAAACGTAGTACACATCACCACGATCATTTTGACATATTATATGCACAATTTGGACAAGCACAGTAAAAGATGCAGCCATGCAAAGATGCCCTCAGACAACAAAAATAAACAGGGACTTAGGAAAAAAACAACCTCCAGATCTGGTCAACGGGGCGCGGATCAGGTCAACGGGGTGCGGAGCGGGTCGGGCCGGGCACGGGACCCGTAACCCGCTAGGGTTTCGGCCCGGCTGGATCTCGATCCGGCGGATCGGGCGACGCGGAGGGGCTCGGCCTCCGGTGGCCGGAGCGACGGCGAAACAGCGGCGGGTGGCCGGCGGCGAGGGCCCGGGGCGGCGAGGCCGGCCGGAGGCAGCTGCGGTTGGGCGGCGGCGGTGACCGGCGCCGGCAGGCGTGGCGACTGGCCGACGCTGCGCGGAGGCCCTCGCGGCGGCCGGCGGCGCGGAGCCGCGCCGGGGAGCGGCGGCGGGCGCGGAGGCGTTCGGCCCGGGAGGCGGAGGCGGAGGGCCCGAGGCGGGCTCGCGGGCCCGCGGCGGCGGTGGAGGCGGAGGGGCCACGTGGCGCACTCCGGTTGGTCCGGCGCGTCCGGGCGGACGTGTCCGGCGCCGTTCGGACGTGTCCGGCGGCCGGAGGAGCTGCGGGGCGTGGGGAAAATGAAAAAAAAGGAAGACTAGGGTTTCGCCCGAAAATGGAGGGGGTGGACGTTTTTATAGGCATAGGGAGCTAGGAGACTCCAAATGGGGAGCGGTTTTCGGCCACACGATCATGATTCAACAACCGAGATGATGGGAAGGGTTGTGCTGGGTTAGTAGGCTGTTGTGGAGGGGGTCTTGGGCCTCAAAGAAGAGGTTCTTTTAGCCCACTAGGTTAGCCGTTGGAGTACCAAACGAACTCCAAACGCGACGAAACTTGACAGGCTGCCTACACGTACCAAAAGAACATCGCACGACAAGTCTCACGTCATTTCGGAAACATTACACGACCTAACATGAAAGAAGGACTCAGGGATGCCACGGGCACGTGTGAGAGCGTCGAAACTCGAAACGGACAACGGAAAGAGACGAGTGGGACCGGATGCAAGTGATAACACAAATGCAATGCAATGCACATGACAACATGACATGAATGAAATGCACACATGCACACGACAAAATGAAGAACCCGAAATGAAAGAAGAGCCCGGAAAGAATTGATGAAGCCAAACTTTATATATTGCCATATTGGGAAAGTGTTACATCTAGGGCATTACAAACTCTCCTCTACTATGAAAAGATCTCGTCCCGAGATCTAGGACTGGAATAAGGAAGGGTACTCGGAACGAAGGTGATTTCTCGTTCCCACGTAGCTTCTCGGTCGGTATGGTGTGACAACTTAACTTTCAAGAACTTTATTGACTTGTTGCGGGTCTTGCGCTCAGTTTCTTCAAGAATAGCAACAGGGTGCTCACGGTAAGACAAGTCTTGTTGAAGATCAATATCCTCAAATGGAATGGTGCGTTCAGGTGTCTTGAAGCACTTGAGGAGTTGAGACACGTGAAACACATCATGAACATTAGCAAAGTTGGGTGGAAGCTCGAGTTGATAGGCTAGATCGCCTCTTTTGCCAAGGATCTTGAAAGGGCCCACGTATCTAGGAGCAAGCTTGCCTTTGATACTGAATCTTTGGGTGCCTTTCATAGGATAAACACAGAGATAGACATGATTCCCAATGTCGAAAGCCAAATCACGATGCTCGCCATCATAGTAGCTCTTTTGACGCGACTGAGCGGCCTTGAGATTCTCACGTATGACTTTGCACATTTCTTTGGCTTCTGAGATCAAGTCATTGCCAAGAAGTTGACGTTCACCCGTCTCTGACCAGTTGAGAGGGGTACGACACTTTCTGCCATAGAGGATTTCAAACGAAGCTTTGCTGGCACTTGCTTGGAAACTGTTGTTGTAAGAGAACTCAGCAAACGGAAGACAATCTTCCCATTTGATGCCAAAAGAGATGACGCAAGCTCTGAGCATGTCTTCGAGGATCTGGTTCACTCTTTCGACTTGACCACTAGTCTGAGGGTGAAACGCAATGCTGAAACGGATCTTAGTGCCCATGGCTGACTAAAAGGAGTCCCAGAACTTGGATGTGAACAGACTTCCACGGTCTGAGGAGATAACTTGAGGAATGCCAAGTAGGGACACAATTCTTGAAGTGTACAACTTTGCCAGTTGAGCTGCATTGATGGATTCTTTGATTGGAAGGAAGTGAGCTACTTTGGTTAGCTTGTCAATCACCACAAATATAGAATCATTCCCCTTCTTGGACTTAGGAAACCCAGTGACGAAATCCATTTCAATGTGGTCAAATTTCCACTCGGGAATAGGAAGAGGTTGGAGGAGACCGGCTAGACGTTGATGCTCTGCCTTCACTCTTCTGTAGACATCACATTCATTCACGAATTGGGCAATCTCCCTTTTCATGCGAGTCCACCAGTAAGATTGCTTGAGGTCTTGGTACATCTTGGAACTTCCAGGATGAATCGAGAGGAGGCAGTCATGTGCTTCGTTCATTATGAGCTTCCTAAGATCACCCTTGGGAACCACAAGTCTGTCCTCAAAGAACAAGGTATCCTTCTCATCAACGCGATAGCACTTGTATTTGGGAGTACCCTTTGCAATACCATGTTTCACTTTCTGCACCATAGCATCACTGAGCTGGGCCTCACGGATCTGATCTTCCAAGGAAGGAGCAACTTGAAGATTTGCAACAAAGCCTTGCAGAACAACTTGAAGGTTGAGCTTCCTGAATGCTTCACAAAGCTCAGGCTGAAACGGCTTGATAAGGAGACTGTTGCAATATGCCTTTCTGCACAAGGCATCTGCAATGACATTGGCCTTGCCAGGTGTGTATTCGATGCTTGGATCATACTCTTGGGTCATTTCAACCCAACGAGTCTGGCGAAGGTTTAGGTTCGGCTGTGTGAAGATGTACTTCAAGCTCTTGTGATCGGTGAAGATGTCCACTTTTCTGCCCAACAGAAGGTGTCTCCACGTGATCAAGGCGTGTACGACAGCTGCTAGCTCGAGATCATGTGTGGGGTAGTTCTTCTCACTTGGCTTCAGTTGACGAGAAGTGTATGCCACAATTTTCTTGTCCTGCATTAGCACACCACCAAGTCCTTGAAGAGAAGCATCACAAAATACTTCGTAGGGCTTGGACTCATCTGGAGGAGTAAGAACCGGAGCAGAGATGAGCTTTTCTTTGAGAGTTTTGAATGCCGCATCACAATCCGGAGACCAGTTGTACTTGACATTCTTCTGCAACAAGTTGGAGAGAGGCTTGGCAATCTTGGAGAAGTTCTCAACGAACCTTCTGCAATAGCTAGCAAGACCAAGGAAGCTTCGGAGTTGCTTGACGTTCTGAGGGGGTTCCCAATTGACAATCGCTTCAACTTTCTCGGGGTTGACAGCAATACCGTCAGCAGAGATGATATGGCCCAGATACAAGACCTTATCGATCCAGAATTCGCACTTGGAGAACTTGGCATAGAACTTATGTTCACGGAGTCTGTCGAGAACCAGACGGAGGTGATTTTCATGATCCTCTTCATTCTTGGAGAATACCAAGATGTCAACCAGATAGACGAGCACAAATTCGTTGGTGTAGGGGTTGAATATGTAGTGCATCATTCTCGAGAAGGTGGGTGGAGCATTAGCGAGGCCAAAAGACATGACTGTGTATTCATAGGAGCCGTAACTTGTTCTGAATGCAGTCTTGTGAATATCTTCTTCACGGATGCGAATCTGGTGATAACCCATCCGGAGATCGAGCTTTGAGAACACTTTTGCTCCTTTGAGCTACTTGAACAATTCATTGATGTTGGGGAGCGGATACTTGTTCTTTATTGTCTTCTTGTTCAATGTCCGGTAATCAATGCAAAGGCGCTCCGTGCCATCCTTCTTCTTGACAAATAAGACACCACAGCCCCAAGGAGAAGTGCTAGGCCTGATTAGACCCATACGCTCTTGCTCATCGAGCTGTCTCTTCAGCACCTTCAACTCTTCAGGGGAAAGCTTGTACGGACGCCGGCATGCTGGCTCAGTACCGAGCTCGAGATTAATGACAAATTCAACTTCACGATGCGGAGGCATGCCTGGAAGCTCTTCAGGGAAAACATCTTCATATTCATTGACCACGGGAATTTGAGAGATGGCATTAATCTCGCCCTTGTCATTGAGAGAGAATAGCCTGATTGTGTTATCTCGAGAGGCGAAGATAATTACGTCTTCGTTGGATTGAGTAAGCTTGACTTCCTTATTTACACAATCAATGTGAGCATCATGCTGGGAAAGCCAATCCATCCCGAGAATAAGATCAATGTGGAGTTGCCGAGAACAACCGGAGAAGCTACAAAGCGGTAATCACCCATGCGAATAGATACATTCGGAGCCACCATACTAGAACTCAATCTCTTGCCAGGAGATATAACACTCAAAGCTCTTGGTAAAGCTTCGGTGTGAACATTATGGTTGGATGCAAATGGATATGACATGAAGGAACATGAAGCACCCGAATCAAACAACACTTTAGCAGGTTTGAGGTTGACTGGAAGAATACCAAGTATCACATCTGAAGAATTTTCTGCTTGAGCTGCATTCATCAGATTCACTCTTGCTGCCTTCGGATCATGCTTGACAATAGCAGTAATGATAGGTGGAGGAGGCGGAAAGCGTCTTTGAGTACACTTGTTGGCATAGTGACCCTTCTTGCCACATTTGTTGCAAACCACTTCTGAGAGAGGACGGTAAAAAGGAGCACTTGACTTCGAAGCTTGAAAGTGATTCTTGGACTGATTGCTTGGGTTGGGTGGGTGGGAGAAACCACGGCCACCAGAATTCTTGTTGTTGTTTTTGGGAGGTCGGATCACTGGAGGAGGTGGAAGCCAAAACTTCTGCTGCTTTGCAACCACTTGGGAAGAAGAGGAGGAGTGAACAGCGTCTCTGATCCTCTTTTTGGAAGCTTCCATCTTGAGCTGGGCTGCCTCTTGCTTAAGTGCCATGTTATAGAATTGATCAAACTCATCAGGCTCGAACAAGGTGAGAGCTAGTTGGAGTTCATCTTTCAGACCACCACGGAACTGATAAATCTTGCTCTTGGCATCTGGGATGTCTTTCTTGGCATAGCGGGCAAGGTTCTGGAACTTGACATTATATTGATAAACAGACATTGAGCCTTGCTTCAGGTTGCGGAATTGCTCACGCATACCCTCGATGACACTTGTTGGAATGTGGTGAGAGCGAAAGTCCTTGCAGAAGTCAGCCCACAAGATTTCACGTCCTTCTGTGGAGTCTTTGTACTGCTGCCACCAGTCAGCGGCTTGGTCCTTGAGTTGGAACGCGGCAAACTTCACATAGTCCTCGGGTCTCATGTTACTGCACTTGAAATGCTTCTTGATATCTGTTATCCAGTCTTCAGCATTTAGAGGGTCCACACAGTAACTAAATGCCTTTGGTTGGTTTGCCAGGAACTGGTTGAGTGTAGCAAAGTGAGGTTCGTTGAACAAATTGCCTTGGCCTTGGTTCCCATGAGCACCTTGATTTTCTTGATTTGCTTGAATGTTCTGCATCATTTGCAAAAGCATCTGGGTGTTATGGTTCGTCGCTTGCATAATTGCTCTCCAGGCCTCAGATGGAGGAGGAGGGGAAGGAGGACGATCAGGAACCTCTTCACCCTCTGGATTAGCGTTGGAACCCTTTTAGGAGCCATCCTGAATGAGATGACAACTATTAGCCATTGATTGAAAGAATATATAAGCTGAATCAATGGCTAGAAATTGCAACATAGTCTTCACAAGAACATTCGAACAAGATAAACGAATGTAATCCACAGTTTAATAGTAACAACAATCTTCACGAGAAGCCACTTGGGAGAACAAAAGGTAAATAAAAACAACAAGGAGCAGATAGAACAAATACAAGATAGAAGCTTCGTTCGACATATTCGTGCTGAAAGCTTATGGAACGTGTTACAAAAGGGTTTTGCAATCCCCGGATCAGCATAGCCAAGGACCCTTTAAGATGCAACTCCCGATCGGAACAACGCCCATAAAACTACTTCACTCAATGTAGAACCCCAAACTCGATATCATGCATTCGTTGGAAGAATGCCTACGAACTACTAGATGAACCCACCTATTAATTTCCGAAAGTTTCCAGTTATGCAATCAGGTGTTGGGGATACAGGGGAAGCATCGCGCACTCAACTCTAATCCTACATCCAGCTGTATCCATCCTTCAACACATAACCAGTTATTTCCGGAAACCGTCTACCTCGGACCTTCGAAACGCATCTACTATACAAGCTATGGCAATACTCCCGAACTACCTCCCCAGTACTGGGTGATGTCGAGGTTATCTTACCACTAACCGCATAGGAGAGTTTTTTATGTCGGCCGTCTTAAGTATTCCAGAACTGCTGCGATATATTTGTGACGACAACACCTCGGAGCTCAACTCCCCGGAACACTGCCACAACCCCTAAATGACATGAGGCATCGAGAACAATGTTCTCGTCACAAAGACATCGGAACAATCCAAACAATACTCGCGTGATCCTAAAAAAATTGGTGAATTTTTGAGAGTAAAGAGATAAGAGTAATCGTCAGGAGTCCTCGCGAGAGTGAAAAGAGATGAGGAGCAAAAGAAATCCTACTCTCTGTTATATATATAGGACTCAAAACATTTTCAAGTGTGTGCCTAGACTCAACCGTCGACGATTCGATCAATCAGTGGGGCTTCTAGGTCAGAGAAGGCTCTGAATACCAACTTGTAATGCCCAGGATGGGATTATACCTCCTACGTGTCGAGGCACGACTTAAAGGTATAAGCCCATTCTAGAATGATCTCAAGTTTGGTATCTTTGCACGACTCATGTAAAAATAGGGATGAAATTGCAAAAGGATAGTTGGCTTACACTCGCCACGTCACACAATACATTACATAAGCAAATCATCATCCAAATAACATCACAACCCGACTACGGGCGAAGATCCAAATGAAAGATACCAAATACATAAAGCCACAAGGTCCGAATCGCCCCTAGTAGAAACCTCTACTGATCATCGGAATAATGCACATAGTATCGACTACGTTCTTCATCGCACTCCCAGAACAGCTCTGTGCCGTCACCTAAGTAGTCCACCATAGTACCTGCATCTGGTGTGGTGTAGAATCTGTGAGCCACGGAGGACTCAGCAATCCCGTTCCCGGGTAGCAAAACTATCTAAGTCTTGGGTGTGGAACAAGGCTGAAGAAAGATAAAAGGTTGCAGCTGCACTAGCACTAGCTTACGTGATGAGAGCGAGAAGAGAAGTGCCACGAGCGTCAAAGTGATCACGAAGTGATCCTATCTAAACACATCAAACTTAACCCCACCGTGTTCACTTCCCGAACCCCTTTCGGAAAATGACCGTCACGGTTACTCACACTGGTAGTGTGTTCTGAACATGGTGTCAAGTTTTCTACAACCGGATATTAACAAATTCCCATCTGCCACATAACCGCGGGCACGGCTTTCGAAAGTTCAAAACCCTGCAGGGGTGTCCCAACTTAGCCCATGACAAGCTCACGATCTGCGGAGTCGAAACTCCAAGGTGGGAAGGCCTGAGTATTCTCAGAATCCCGTGCTCAAGATATTCCGACATAGGTAAAACTAATCCAGCAAGACCTCCCGGCGTGCCGATACCCTGACAGTAGCCACGCGTATCTAGTCTCAGGCCACGACCGGATGGGACAAGCTACGGGTGGATACCAAATACCTCGGGTTTCCCCAAGGCGGCCCCACGGGTTGCCCAGTTCGGACCAACACTCATGTGGAGCACTAGCCCGGGGGTTGTTAATTAAGATCACGGGATAGCTAGTCCCTATGCAAGTTTTAGTTATTAGGCAAATGGAGTACCAATGTTGGGCCTTGCTGGAAAAGGTTTAGCGCTAAGCGGGTTATCGAGGGGGTCCCATAACCCGAACCGTGTTAGGAACGCATAATCAAGGAACATAACACCGGTTTATACGGTTCCTAGGGCGGCATGAGTGGAACAAATCACCAAGCAAGAGGCTTAGCCTTCCACCCATTACCAATATATAGATGATTTAGTTTAAGACTTTATATAGTGTGATATCCCAACAATAACTTCAACATGAAGCAAGAATCTTCAAATCTTCTCCTGCAACTAACAATGCTATAAGAGGGGCTGAGCGAAGCCTATGTAGCCAAACAAAGGTTTTGCTAGGTTGGGTGGTTAGACAGATTCATGGTTACAATAGGAGGCTGACAAACAAACATGGGCATCGAGGCAATAAGCTAAAGAGCGATACTTCTAGCAATAGGCGAAGATAGTAATGATATCTGGGTCAGGTCATCTTGTCTGTCGAGTCGTCGATGGGATCGTAAGACGGCTCCTCGTACTCAACCTCGGTAGTAACCTTATTCACGTGCTCGGTCTCGGCTTCCGGCTCTACTCGACACAAGAACACAACGAGGCATGAAATCAAAACAAGGTGCAATGCACATTCAACATGATGCACGTATGATGCATGACAAGTCTATATATGATGCAATACATGGCAAGGTAGGAAGCACAGAGAAACCACACAAGAACATGACAATATGCTCAAGCAAGTATGATGCAAGGCAAGTCTATATATGATGCAAAACATGGCAAGTCAGGAAGCACTCAAAAACTACACAAGTCAACAAGTTTAAACGAGGCCGGAATCAGCTTAAAGCTAATCCGGTAAGTCCTCATATGTATAGTTTGACATTAGTCCAGATCTGAACAAACATTAAGTTAAAGTTTTTAAACAGCAAGTTAACATGCACCATGATGATCTACACGAAATTCTAGTCAAGTTTCTGTTGGGGAACGTAGTATTTTAAAATTTTCCTACGATCACGCAAGATCTATCTACCAGATGTATAGCAACGAGAGGGGAGAGTGTGTCTACGTACCCTCGTAGACCGGGAGCGGAAGCGTCAAGTGACGCGGTTGATGTTGTCGAACTTCTTCGCGATCCAACCGATCAAGCACCGAACGTACGGCACCTCCGCGTTCAGCACACGTTCAGCTTGATGACGTCCCACGAGTTCTTGATCCAGTTGAGCTTCACGGGAGAGTTTCGTCAGCACGACGGCGTGGTGACGGATATGATGTGTTCACCGGCGCAGGGCTTCGCCTAAGCTCCGCGACGGTACGACCGAGGTGTGATTCTGTGGAGGGGGGCACCGCACACGGCTAAAACAATTCAACTTCTGTGTCTTTGGGTGCCCCCCTGCCCCCGTATATAAAGGAGCAGGGGAGGGAGGCCGGCCAACCTCTCCTGGTGCGGCTAGGGAGGGAGTCCTACTAGGAATAGGATTGCAATCCTATTCCTAGTAGGATTCACCGAAAGGAAGAAGGGGGAAAGGAATAGGAGAGGTGGCGCCCCCCCCAATCCTAGTCCAACTAGGATTCCTAGGTGGGGGCGCCGGCCAGCCCTATGGGCTGCCTCTCTCTCACCCTTTAGGCCCACTATGGACCATCCCCTCTCGTAGGGGGTTCCGGTAACCCCCTCCGGCATTCCAGATAAATCCGAAACTTTTTCGGTATACTTCCGGTGTCCGAATATAGCCGTCCAATATATCAATCTTTATGTCTCGGACATTCCGAGACTCCTCGTCATGTCCGTGATCTCATCCGGGACTCCGAACTACCTTCGGTACATCAATACTCAAAAACTCATAATACCGATCGTTATCAAACGTTAAGCGTGCGGACCCTACGGGTTCGAGAACTATGTAGACATGACCGAGACTCATCTCTGGTCAATAACCAATAGCGGAACCTGGATGTTCATATTGGCTCCTACATATTCTACGAAGATCTTTTATCGGTCAGAACCGCATAACAACATACGTTGTTCCTTTTGTCAAATGGTATGTTACTTGCCCGAGATTCGATCGTCGGTATCTCTATACCTAGTTCAATCTCGTTACTGGCAAGTCTCTTTACTCGTTCCGTAACACATCATCTCGTGACTAACTCATTAGTCTTTTGCTTGCAAGGCTTATTGTGATGTGTGTTACCGAGAGGGTCCAGAGATACCTCTCCGACACTCGGAGTGACAAATCCTAATCTTGATCTATGCCAACACCACGAATACTTTCGGAGACACCTGTAGAGGATCTTTATGATCACCCAGTTACGTTGTGACGTTTTGATAGCACACAAGGTGTTCCTACGGTATTCGGGAGTTGCATAATCTCATAGTCATAGGAACATGTATAAGTCATGAAGAAAGCAATAGCAGTTAAACTAAACGATCATAGTGCTATGCTAACGGATGGGTCTTGTCCATCACATCATTCTCCTAATGATGTGATCCCGTTGATCAAATGACAACTCATGTCTATGGCTAGGAAACATAACCATCTTTGATCAATGAGCTAGTCTAGTAGAGGCATACTAGGGACATACTGTTTTGTCTATGTATCCACACATGTACTAAGTTTCTGGTTAATACAATTCTAGCATGAATAAAAGACATTTATCATGATATAAGGAAATACAAATAACATCTTTATTATTGCCTCTAGGGCATATTTCCTTCAGTCTCCCACTTGAACTAGATTCAATAATCTAGATTACAAAGTGATGATCCTCACACCCATGGAGTCTTGGTGCTGATCATGTTTTGCCCGTGGAAGAGGCTTAGTCAACGGGTCTGCAACATTCAGATCCGTATGTATTTTGCAAATCTCTATGTCTCCCTCCTTGACTAGATCGCGGATGGAATTGAAGCGTCTTTTGATGTGCTTTGTTCTCTTGTGAAACCTGGATTCCTTCGCCAAGGCTATGGTTCCAGTGTTGTCACAAAAGATTTTCATTGGACCCGATGCACTAGGTACTACACCTAGATCGGATATGAACTCCTTCATCCAGACTCCTTCATTTGCTGCTTCTGAAGCAGCTATGTATTCCACTTCACACGTAGATCCCGCCACGACGCTCTGCTTGGAACTGCACCAGCTGACAGCTCCACCGTTCAATAAAAATACATATCCGGTTTGTGACTTTGAGTCATCCGGATCAGTGTCAAAGCTAGAATCGACGTAACCGTTTACGACGAGCTCTTTGTGACCTCCATATACGAGAAACATATCCTTTGTTCTTTTCAGATACTTTAGGATGTTTTTGACCGCTGTCCAGTGATCCACTCCTGGATTACTTCGGTACCTCCCTGCTAGACTTATAGCAAGGCACACATCAGGTCTGGTACACAGCATTGCATACATGATAGATCCTATGGCTGAGGCATAGGGAATGACTTTCATTTTCTCTCTATCTTCTGTAGTGGTCGGGCATTGAGTCTTACTCAACTTCATACCTTGTAAAACAGGCAAGAATCCTTTCTTTGACTGATCCATTTTGAACCTTTTCAAAATCTTATCAAGGTATGTGCTTTGTGAAAGTCCAATTAAGCGTCTTGATCTATCTCTATAGATCTTGATGCCTAATATGTAAGCAGCTTCTCCGAGGTCTTTCATTGAAAAACTTTTATTCAAGTATCCTTTTATGCTATCCAGAAATTCTATATCATTTCCAATTAACAATATGTCATCTACATATAATATTAGAAATGCTACAGAGCTCCCACTCACTTTCTTGTAAATACAGGCTTCTCCAAAAGTCTGCATAAAACCATATGCTTTGATCACCTCATCAAAGCGTATATTCCAACTCCGAGATGCTTGCACCAGTCCATAGATGGATCGCTGGAGTTTGCATACTTTGTTAGCACCTTTTGGATCGACAAAACCTTCTGGTTGCATCATATACAACTCTTCTTTGAGATATCCATTTAGGAATGCAGTTTTGACCTCCATTTGCCAGATTTCATAATCATAAAATGCGGCAATTGCTAACATGATTCGGACAGACTTAAGCATCGCTACAGGTGAGAAAGTCTCATCGTAGTCAACTCCTTGAACTTGTCGAAAACCTTTCGCAACAAGTCGAGCTTTGTAAACAGTAATATTACCGTCTGCGTCGGTCTTCCTCTTGAAGATCCATTTATTTTCGATGGCCTGCCGATCATCGGGCAAGTCAACCAAAGTCCACACTTTGTTCTCATACATGGATCCCATCTCAGATTTCATGGCTTCAAGCCATTTTGCGGAATCTGGGCTCATCATCGCTTCCTCATAGTTCGTAGGTTCATCATGGTCTAGTAACATGATGTCCAGAACTGGGTTGCCGTACCACTCTGGTGCGGAACGTACTCTGGTTGATCTACGACGTTCAGCAGAAACTTGATCCGAAGTTTCATGATCATTATCATCAACTTCCTCACTAATTGGTGTAGGAATCACTGGAACAATTTCCTGTGATGTACTACTTTCCAATATGGGAGAAGGTACAATTACCTCATCAAGTTCTACTTTCCTCCCACTCACTTCTTTCGAGAGAAACTCTTTTTCTAGAAAGGATCCGTTCTTAGCAACGAATATTTTGCCTTCGGATCTGTGATAGAAGGTGTACCCAACAGTCTCTTTTGGGTATCCTATGAAGACACATTTTTCCGACTTGGGATCGAGCTTATCAGGTTGAAGTGTTTTCACATAAGCATCGCAGCCCCAAATTTTAAGAAACGACAACTTTGGTTTCTTGCCAAACCATAGTTCATAAGGCGTCGTATCAACAGATTTAGATGGTGCCCTATTTAACGTGAATGCAGCTGTCTCTAAAGCATAACCCCAAAACGATAGTGGTAAATCGGTAAGAGACATCATAGATCGCACCATATCCAATAAAGTACGGTTACGACGTTCGGACACACCATTACGTTGTGGTGTTCCAGGTGGCGTGAGTTGTGAAACTATTCCACATTGTTTCAAATGAAGACCAAACTCGTAACTCAAATATTCTCCTCCACGATCAGATCGTAGGAACTTTATTTTCTTGTTACGATGATTCTCTACTTCACTCTGAAATTCTTTGAACTTTTCAAATGTTTCAGACTTGTGTTTCATTAAGTAGATATACCCATATCTGCTCAAATCATCAGTGAAGGTCAGAAAATAACGATACCCACCGCGAGCATCAACACTCATTGGTCCACATACATCAGTATGTATGATTTCCAACAAATCTGTTGCTTGCTCCATAGTTCCGAAGAACGGAGTTTTAGTCATCTTGCCCATGAGGCATGGTTCGCAAGCACCAAGTGATCCATAATCAAGTGATTCCAAAAGTCCATCTTTATGGAGTTTCTTCATGCGTTTTACACCAATATGACCTAAACGACAGTGCCACAAATAAGTTGCACTATCATTATTAACCTTGCATCTTTTGGTTTCAATATTATGAATATGTGTATCACTACAATCGAGATCCAGTAAGAATAGACCACTCTTTAAGGGTGCATGACCATAAAAGATATTATTCATCAAAATGGAACAACCATTATTCTCTGATTTAAATGAATAACCGTCTCGCAATAAACAAGATCCAGATATAATGTTCATGCTCAACGCTGGCGCCAAATAACAATTATTTAGGTCTAAAACTAATCCCGAAGGTAGATGTAGAGGTAGCGTGCCGACGGCGATCACATCGACTTTGGAACCGTTTCCCACGCGCATCGTCACCTCGTCCTTAGCTAATCTTCGTTTAATCCGTAGTCCCTGTTTTGAGTTACAAATATTAGCAACCGAACCGGTATCAAATACCCAGGTACTACTACGAGCATTAGTAAGGTACACATCAATAACATGTATATCACATATACCTTTGTTCATCTTGCCATCCTTCTTATCCGCCAAATACTTGGGGCAGTTCCGCTTCCAGTGTCCAGTCCCCTTGCAGTAGAAGCACTCAGTTTCAGGCTTGGCTCCGGATTTGGGTTTCTTCGTTGAAGTAGCAACTGACTTGCTATTCTTTTTGAAGTTCCCTTTCTTTCCCTTGCCCTTTTTCTTGAAACTAGTGGTCTTGTTAACCATCAACACTTGATGCTCCTTTTTGATTTCTACCTCCGCAGCTTTGAGCATAGCAAAGAGCTCAGGAATTGTCTTTTGCATCCCTTGCATGTTATAGTTCATCACGAAGCCTTTATAGCTTGGTGGCAGTGATTGAAGAACTCTATCAATAACACTATCCTCGTCAACTTTGCAACCAAGTTGAGTCATATGATTGTAGTACCCAGACATTCTGAGCAAGTGTTCACTGATAGAACTATTCTCCTCCATTTTGCAGCTGTAGAACTTATTGGAAATCTCATATTTCTCAATTCGGGCATTTGCTTGAAATATTAACTTCAACTCCTGGAACATTTCATATGCTCCATGACGTTCAAAACGTCGTTGAAGTCCCGGTTCTAAGCCGTAAAGCATGGCACACTGAACTATCGTGTAGTCATCAGACCGCGACTGCCAGACGTTCAAAGCGTCTGCATCAGCGGAAGGGGGCTTGTCACCTAGCGGTGCTTCAAGGACATAATTCTTCTGTGCAGCAATGAGGATAATCCTCAGGTTACGGACCCAGTCCGTGTAATTGCTACCATCATCTTTCAACTTAGCTTTCTCTAGGAATGCATTAAAATTCAAAGGAACGGTAGCACGGGCCATTGATCTACAACGACATAGATATGCAAAACTATCAGGACTAAGTTCATGATGAATTAAAGTTCAGTTTAATCATATTAATTTAAAGAACTCCCACTTAGATAGACATCCCTCTGGTCATCTAAATGATCACGTGATCCAAATCAACTAAACCATGTCCGATCATCACGTGAGATGGAGTAGTTTTCAATGGTGAACATCTTATGTTGATCATATCTACTATATGATTCACGCTCGACCTTTCGGTCTCCAGTGTTCCGAGGCCATATCTGTATATGCTAGGCTCGTCAAGTTTAACCCGAGTATTCTGCGTGTGCAAAACTGGCTTACACCCGTTGTATTTGAACGTAGAGCTTATCACACCCGATCATCACGTGGTGTCTCGGCACGACGAACTTTCGCAACGGTGCATACTCAGGGAGAACACTTATACCTTGAAATTTAGTAAGGGATCATCTTATAATGCTACCGTCGTTCTAAGCAAAATAAGAAGCATAATAAGATAAACATCACATGCAATCAAAATATGTGACATGATATGGCCATCATCATCTTGTGCTTTTGATCTCCATCTTCAAAGCACCGTCATGATCACCTTCGTCACCTGTTTGACACCTTGATCTTCATCGTAGCATCGTTGTCGTCTCGCCAACTATTGCTTCCACGACTATCGCTACCACTTAGTGATAAAGTAAAGCAATTACATGGCGATTGCATTTCATACAATAAAGCGACAACCATATGGCTCCTGCCAGTTGCCGATAACTTTACAAAACATGATCATCTCATACAAAACCGTATAACTCATCATGTCTTGACCATATCACATCACAACATGCCCTGCAAAAACAAGTTAGACGTCCTCTACTTTGTTTGTTGCAAGTTTTACGTGGCTGCTACGGGCTTTAGCAAGAACCGTTCTTACCTACGCATACAAAACCACAACAATGTTTCGTCAAGTATGTGCTGTTTTAACCTTCACAAGGACCGGGCGTAGCCACACTTGATTCAGCTAAAGTGAGAGAGACAGACACCCGCCAGTCACCTTTAAGCAATGAGTGCTCGTAACGGTGAAACCAGTCTCGCGTAAGCGTACGCGTAATGTCGGTCCGGGCCGCTTCATCTCACAATACCGCCGAAGCAAAGTATGACATGCTGGTAAGCAGTATGACTAGTATCGTCCACAATCTCATTGTGTTCTACTCGTGCATATCATCTACGCATAGACCTAGCTCTGATACCACTGTTGGGGAACGTAGTATTTTAAAATTTTCCTACGATCACGCAAGATCTATCTACCAGATGTATAGCAACGAGAGGGGAGAGTGTGTCTACGTACCCTCATAGACCGGGAGCGGAAGCTTCAAGTGACGCGGTTGATGTTGTCGAACTTCTTCGCGATCCAACCGATCAAGCACCGAACGTACGGCACCTCCGCGTTCAGCACACGTTCAGCTTGATGACGTCCCACGAGCTCTTGATCCAGTTGAGCTTCACGGGAGAGTTTCGGCAGCACGACGGCGTGGTGACGGATATGATGTGTTCACCGGCGCAGGGCTTCGCCTAAGCTCCGCGACGGTACGACCGAGGTGTGATTCTGTGGAGGGGGGCACCGCACACGGCTAAAACAATTCAACTTCTGTGTCTTTGGGTGCCCCCCTGCCCCCGTATATAAAGGAGCAGGGGAGGGAGGCCGGCCAACCTCTCCTGGTGCGGCTAGGGAGGGAGTCCTACTAGGAATAGGATTGCAATCCTATTCCTAGTAGGATTCACCGAAAGGAAGAAGGGGGAAAGGAATAGGAGAGGTGGCGCCCCCCCCAATCCTAGTCCAACTAGGATTCCTAGGTGGGGGTGCCGGCCAGCCCTATGGGCTGCCTCTCTCTCACCCTTTAGGCCCACTATGGACCATCTCCTCTCGTAGGGGGTTCCGGTAACCCCCTCCGGCATTCCAGATAAATCCGAAACTTTTTCGGTATACTTCCGGTGTCCGAATATAGCCGTCCAATATATCAATCTTTATGTCTCGGACATTCCGAGACTCCTCGTCATGTCCGTGATCTCATCCGGGACTCCGAACTACCTTCGGTACATCAATACTCAAAAACTCATAATACCGATCGTTATCAAACGTTAAGCGTGCGGACCCTACGGGTTCGAGAACTATGTAGACATGACCGAGACTCATCTCTGGTCAATAACCAATAGCGGAACCTGGATGTTCATATTGGCTCCTACATATTCTACGAAGATCTTTTATCGGTCAGAACCGCATAACAACATACGTTGTTCCTTTTGTCAAACAGTATGTTACTTGCCCGAGATTCGATCGTCGGTATCTCTATACCTAGTTCAATCTCGTTACTGGCAAGTCTCTTTACTCGTTCCGTAACACATCATCTCGTGACTAACTCATTAGTCTTTTTCTTGCAAGGCTTATTGTGATGTGTGTTACCGAGAGGGCCCAGAGATACCTCTCCGACACTCGGAATGACAAATCCTAATCTTGATCTATGCCAACACCACAAATACTTTCGGAGACACCTGTAGAGCATCTTTATGATCACCCAGTTACGTTGTGACGTTTTGATAGCACACAAGGTGTTCCTACGGTATTCGGGAGTTGCATAATCTCATAGTCATAGGAACATGTATAAGTCATGAAGAAAGCAATAGCAGTTAAACTAAACGATCATAGTGCTATGCTAACGGATGGGTCTTGTCCATCACATCATTCTCCTAATGATGTGATCCCGTTGATCAAATGCAAACTCATGTCTATGGCTAGGAAACATAACCATCTTTGATCAATGAGCTAGTCTAGTAGAGGAATACTAGGGACATACTGTTTTGTCTATGTATCCACACATGTACTAAGTGTCCGGTTAATACAATTCTAGCATGAATAAAAGACATTTATCATGATATAAGGAAATACAAATAACATCTTTATTATTGCCTCTAGGGCATATTTCCTTCAGTTTCATATAAAGTTTGTTTAATTCGGAACTACGGTCTAGAAGATATGAGCAAAACAAGTTAAGCATGGAAACGGTGCAAGATGCACCCAAACATCAAGCAAACAAACTCCAAATACGTAAGCAAGATGATATTATGGTTCTACATGCAAAATCACACAAGTTTCATATAGGGCACGCTCAAAACGGAGCAACGGTTCAATACATACACTCGAAACAAGAAACAATGCAAAGGTGCAATTAACAGCCACATAGAAAATTTTTAGCAAGAAATATATACTCTACAGCACTCAAACATGGTGACAAGAAGCATGTACATGAAGTAGACATATCCTACAGCAAACAATTTCATTGGAGCAACTCCATAGGAGGCATGGATCAATAGCAACAAGCTACAACATTTGATCATGACGTTAAAAACCTGACAGTAATATTTTATAGCAACTTGGGAGCAAGAAATAAATAAGCTACAACAAGCCATATGAGCAAGTGAGGGCATGGATGGATAGACAACAACATATACAACAAGGAATGATCAATGGCCACCCCCAAAACTAACATGGATTTGCCTAGGTGATGGGCCTCGAACCCCTCGTTGGTTACCCCAAGTGGAAGGTGTAAGATGCAGTGTTGTGGAAGTGTTTTCCCTTAGCAAAGATGCCAAGGATCGAATCCCCAGAGACTCCTAGGTTCAACAAGTAGGTGTCAACTGCTACGGCGCCAGATAGTAGCAATCAACGTGGACCTGCACACAGATACAAATAACTTTGCTCCCAACGAGTACAGAGAGGTTGTCAATCCCTCCGGCCTTGTAGTTCACAAAGGATTAAAAGCAATGATAGTAGTGATAGATAGTGTTTTGCAATAGTAAGTAATAACAAAAAGTAAATAGTGGATGTGATCAATGATGGTAATATGGACCGGAGTCTCATGATGTTCACTAGTGATGTCTCTCTCCCAAAAGACGATAAAACAGCTATGTGAGGTAAACAAATTACAGCTGGGCAATTGACAGGACCACGAACGCAAACCAATGCTGACTACATTGCAAGAAAGGTTGAGGTTCAAAGCATGGGCGGTACGCCAAAGTAAGTAGACCGAAATCCATCAATATCTACTACTAATCATCCACCTTGAGATATCTATCCAGAACATCTCGCTGGTATTAAGTTGCGAGTCCCACCCATAGTGTAAACTCAATGCAACAGACAACTGCATTAAAAGAACTTTGCGTAAAGTAAACAATCCTTGCACCCGCGGGCACAAGCATCGTTGTTTTCCCCCTTGTGGCAACAGCACATCCCCTAGACTCATGTTTCTGTCACTCAAGCTAGTCATCGAGGGGCATGAACCCACAATCGAGCATAACGTTCCCTCTTGGAGTCACTACCTACTACTCGGCCAAAGCAATAAATAACAACGGAGAACATGCAAGAATTACTTATGAACATAAATCTAAAAGAGGTAAATCAAATATATTACTCAAGATCAATCTGAACATAATGTCATAATCCATCGGATCCCAGCAAACTCAACGTAGCAACAGCATAAGGATTACATATGTGCCTCGATCATGTAGGGCAGCTCACGAGGACTAATTAGTGAAGCACAAGAACGGGAGGAGAACATCACATAGCTACTGGTCATGGACTCATGGTCCAAGGGAGACTACTCACGAGTCATCCGGGAGGCGTCCATGGTGGTGGAGAAGCTCCCGGTGGTGATCCTCCCCTCCGGCAGGGTGCCGGGAAGAGTTCTCCTGGTGCTCCCGATCTTGGAAGCAGCGGCGGCGGCGGAACAGAGATGGGATCGCGAAAAGAGTTCCTCTTCTGAGGGTTTCGGAGGTCCCTCTAAATATATGCCAAAGGGGGGCACCGGACGGGCTTCGGGGGGCCCAGGCGCCCCACCGGCGCGGCCCAGGGGGGGCGCGCCGCCAGGGCGCCTGGAGCCCTAGTGCCCCCCCCCCAGGCTGCCCTTCGGACGCAGTGTTGTTTCCGGATCGCTGATTTTGTATATATTTTTTCTGGATTTTTCCTGGCAGTTCTCGTAACGTGAAAACCTGAAATACAAAAACAGCCGAAAACAGAAACTGGCACTGGGGTGCACTGGATTAGTAAGTTAGTCCAAATATGATCAAAAGTGTATGGAAGTGTATGAATATCATAGCAATATCACCCAAAAGTGGCATGGAGCAAGCAAAAATTATAGATACGTTTTGGACGTATTAACATCCCCAAGCTTAATTCCTGCTCGTCCTCGAGTAGGTAAATGATAACAAGAATAATTTCTGTGGTGACATGCTATTAACCATATAGGACTTTTTCATAGTCATATGACAAAAGCTTACTGAGACAATGATTCTATAGTAATTAAGTTGCCTCATGAGAAAATCACAAATGACTGAAAGTTTTACAACATGAAACTGAAACATCAAATAGATTTGCGATGAACATGATGTGTGTAGGATCGAAAGTATGTCTAGAGGGGGGTGATTAGACTACTTGACAATATAAAAATCTGTCTTTTGATTAAGCAAAGTTTTTGGCAGTTTCACAATTAAGATCAATTCAAGTATCACCCTACACATGCAATTCTAGAGTAATAGCAGCGGAAAGTAAATTGCACATGTAAAAGAGAGGTGGAGAAGATCAAACGCAGTTTGGTGACACGAAGATTTTTGTCGTGGTTCCGATAGGTGGTGCTATCGTACATCCACGTTGATGGAGACTTCAACCCACGGAGGGTAACGGCTGCGCGAGTCCACGGAGGGCTCCACCCACGAAGGGTCCACGAAGAAGCAACCTTGTCTATTCCATCATGGCCTACGCCCACGGAGGACTAGCCTTACTCGGGGTAGATCTTCACGAAGTAGGCGATCTCCTTGCCCTTACAAACTTCTTGGTTCAACTCCACATCTCAAAGACGGAGGCTCCCAAGCAACACCTAACCAATCTAGGAGGCACCACCCTCCAAAAGGTAATAGATGGTGTTGATGATGATGAACTCCTTGCTCTTGTGCTTCAGATGATAATCTCCCCAACACTCAACTCTCCTCACTGATATGGCTGTGGTGGAAGAAAGGTTCGAGTGGAAAGCAACTTGGGAAGGCTAGAAATCAAGTTTCATATGGTAGGAATGGAATGACTTGATCTCAACACAAGGGTAGGTGGTTCTCTTCTCAGAAAGTGTATGGTAGGAGTGGTAGACTTTCTGATGGCTCTCCTCACGAATGAAGAGGGGGTGGAGGGGTATATATAGCCTCCACACAAAATCCAACCGTTACACACACATTTGACCAATCTCGGTGAGACCGAAGTGAAAACTCGGTCAGACCGAAAGTTCAAATATAGTGAACGTTGGGATTTTCGGTGGGACCGAAAATACCATCTCGGTGTGTCCGAAGTGAGTCAAAGGTTGGAGCTTGCCATCTCGGTGGGACCGAAAATAACAATTCGGATATTCCGAAGTGATGTCAATTGGTTACAGAAGGTTGGCAGTCCATTTTCGGTGAGATCGAAACTCAAAATCGGATGGACCGAGAAATTAGGGTTTGGGAGTATAACTGAGGTGGTTCATCTCGGTGGGACTGAGTTTGCAGAATCGGTTTGTCCGAGATTACTTATGAGTGTGTTAAGTAGTGAAGAGTGCTGAAAGTTGAGGGAGCTAGATCACCAAGCACTTGAGCAACCAGATCATTAACACAACCTCATCCCCTTTTAATAGTATTGGCTTTTCCTATGGACTCAATGTGATCTTTGATCACTAAACCAAAAATAGAGTCTTGAGCTTTTGCCAATGCTTGTCTTAGCATTTTGAGGGGTCCACTTCTTCAGACATTTCCATACCCATATCATCGAACTTCTCTGAAATGATTCTCAAGTAAATATTAGTTCAATGATATATATGTTGTTATTAATTACCAAAACCACCCGGGGATTAGTTGCACTTTCAATCTCCCCCTTTTTGGTAATTGATGACAACATATAGATCAAAGCTTCGACAAAGGATATAATCAATGAATAATATCGTCGCTTTGAGAAGTATGTGATAAACAAGAGCTCCCCCTAAATTTGTGCATTATTTAAAATTTGCGTTTGAATGCAAATGCACAATCGATTAGGATTATGGGTCACTCTTCCATGTCACATACATCTTGGTGGAGCGCACAAAATGATAAGAATGAATAACATGCACTCAATCACCAAGACAAGAGTAAATAGCCATACAACAAGGAATAGCATATGATAAGCATTAAGCACACATTAAAGCATAGTATGACTAGGCACTCATTAAGGTAGCATCAAACGTAGTAGCAAGCACACTTAAAGTTTCAAGAACCAAAAGAAACCAAAGTATCTCAAAGAAACCGGCAAAAGAACGAAAGACGAAAGAGCACTCTCTCTCTCTCGAAGCCCTATGATCTATAACAATTTCTCCCCCTTTGGCAACAAGTTACCAAAAAGTTCGAAAAGGTATAGAGCTAAGCGTCACTGCGGGCTCGGCTGGCGGCTCCCGTCTGGGTAGATGTCGGTGTAGAGATAGCTGCATCGGCGAAGATTTCTACTGATGTCTGCGCTGGAGGAGTGGATGCTGGAGCTGGAGCAACTGCTGGAGCTGTAGCTGGTGCTGAAGTGGTAGCCCTGGAGTCAGTCACTGGGATAGCTGCAGATCTGGATCCTCTCGGAACCGGAGCAGTCTGGCGATGAGAGTCCTGGACTAGATCATCCTGCATGAGCTCTGCTCTCTCCTGCCTTGTCTCCTCCATGTCTGCCTCAAGCTTGTTGACAGACACCTGAATCTCAGTCAGCTTCACATCCAGAGCGTGGATCTTGTCCTCAACAATCCTCTCTAGGCTCTCCTGAGATTGCTCAATGCTGGCCAGGCGTTGTTCAATCCTCTGGGTAGCTTCAAGAATTTGTTCTCCAAAGCTCTTTGGCTTAGCTGCTGCTGCTGCTGCCTCTTTGTCAGCTTTAGCCTTCTTCGCAGCTTCGATTTTGGCCTGTCCTTCAACTGAGGTAGGATCCTCTTCATCCATCACAACTACGTTGTCCTCATGCTCTGGCTGCAGTGGCAAGTGCTTCCTATCCAACATGAATTTGCCCATGCCAAACTTGGCGTTGATGAGCATCTGAATCTGCGGGGCAAATCCACACGACCTCTTCTGGTCAGCTGCAGTCCTCTTGATGGTCTCTACCATCAAGTCCATCACCTTGAAAGGTGCCTTCTCATCGAGAATGTGCAGCATGTTGATAGAATAGCCTCGAATCATGCGGTGGTCTCCAGACTTAGGCATCAATGTATGCCTCAGAATAGTGTTAGTGGTGGTCAGACCTGCCTGGAGATAGTACACTGAGCCAAGCTTCCATCCTTCCAAATCAGCAGCCGGGATCTCCTTGTACATGTTCTTCATGGAATCATGACTCTTCTTAGGAATCCCATAGACATCAATGTCGTGCTCTCTCTGCACTGGAGCGTTCAGGAGTTCTGCCCATTCTTCAACAGTCGAAGAAAACCTTTGACCTTCAGTCATCCAGGTGATCTTGCCATCAGGATAGAAGTGGGCTGTGGCGTAGAACTGCATGATCATCTCGTCATTCCAGGCTGTCAGTTCTTGACCCACAAAATCAGCAACTCCACATGCAGTAAAGCTCTCATGCACGTGGGGAAAGAAGTCCCGGTGCTCTTCACTGTCAATATACTTCCAGTCAACATACCTGGTGTCAGCAACAATGGGCTTCTTATCCATCAGCACGGTCTCATAGAAATCCTGCTGCTCTCTGGTGTGGAATCTGGGGTCCACAGCAGTCCTTCTCCTTACAGCATATGGATCAGACTGTCTCCATAGCCTGAGACCTTTGTCCTTCCTTGCCTTCATGTCCTCAGCTTGAGGATGACCATCATTGTGGAGTGGCAACTTGGGACAGAGCTTAAGCAACACATGCTCTTCATCTGATTCAGACGGTGGCATCTCACCTTTGTTCTTCTCAGAAGCTGGAATGCTTCTGGTTGTTCTCTTGGGCTTGGCTGGAGCTGCCTTGGCTTGAGCAGGCTTCTTGGGCTTAGAGGAGGCTTGAGCCCGAATAGCATCACCCATGAACTTAGCTTTCCGAGGAGGAGGCTGGGGTGCATCTTCTTCTTCTTCTTCTTCTTCTTCTTCTTCTTCTGCAGCATCAACTTGAGGTTCAGCATATACTACCCTCTTCCTTTTGGAAGTCTTCTTCACCTTGCTTGGAGCAGGCTCTTCCAAGTTGAGCTTCTTTGCAACTGCTGACTGCTTTACTTTGCTTGTGCCTTTCCTTGACTGCTGCCCTTGGTGCTCTTTGGCAACCACATTCCTCTTTGGCTTGGAGGTAACTTCCTCAGCAACAAAGTCAGAGTCCTCATCATCAGAAGTTCTCTTCTTCCTGGTTCTGGTGGCTGCAGGAGGCAAACCACTAGGGGTGCTCCTCTCACCATCATCACTGGAGCTGCTAGCAGGACTTGTATCTGCCTCTGGAATCTCAGCAAAAGGTGACTCAGACCTGTTCTGGCTGTCACTGACATCTGACATGGCTGAAAACCTGTGAAAAGATAAGGTATAGGCAGAGTAGAAGAGTTATCACAACTGCAGAGGTTTTTGCAAAAAAAATGAGTTCAAAACTTAGTTTTGAGTTTTCACAGAATGTATTTCGGTCAAACCGATAACTTAGGGTTTCACTGAAACTACGTTTCGGTCATTCCGATTTGCATAACTCGGTCAAACCGAATGATGCAGTGCAATGGCCAGAGGCCAAATCGGTCATACCGAGTTTCAAAATCGGCTTCACCGAGATGCGTTCCGTGGAAACCTAAACCTAAGAATTTTGCTCGAAACTAGAGGATCTGAACTAATGTATAGGGAATATCTCAAACGTGGATTGAATCATGGCAAGCCTATCGTGCAAGAATCGGATGGGGAGCACGAAAAGGGATCGGGACACACCCTAACTTGGTGGTGTCCCTCTACGGCGGCAACGGTGGAGATGATTACCATTGACAGCGGCGGAGACCTGCGGCGAGGGCGCACAGGCGACGACGGCGACGATCCGTAGACCAGGGCGACGGCAGCAGGGGTCTTGGGGGCGAACGGTTTGAAGAATTAAATCGCGCGCAGCCCTCAGGTATATATAACCCCATGCTGTCGGTGGGACCGAGTTGAAAAACTCGGTGTCACCGAGATGTATAACTGCTGTGCAGTTACGCATATCGGTCAGACCGAGATTTTGAACTCGGTTTCACCGAGATGAAACCTAGATCAGTCTAAGCGTTTCGGTTGGACCGAGATTGAGAAGCCTGTCAGACCGAAATGGACTTAGAAGGTTTTGGAAGTCAGCCTTAGACGAATCGGTGGCTCCGAGTGCTCCTCACTCGGACTGTCCGAAAAAGACTTGTTCAAAGTTGTGATATGAGCATGAATAGAATTTGAGACAAGAAAGCATAGATAGCTAGGGAAGGTGCTTAGGCATTCTTGTCCATCCATTTGGCCAGAAAAATCAAAACAATCAAAACAACAAATGGATGTCCTTGAATGGATGAAATCATGCATTCAACATGCTCACACAATAAGATAGCAACTGAAATATGTGTCAAACATGCACAACCAACACTCTAGCTACTAGCACACAATTTGTCGATGACTAGGTCATCTATATATGAGTATATTGACTTAGGAGCCAAATGAAAACATTTGATCATAAGTCATACTCATCGTTTAAGCACAAGTGGGGTTACCACTTTTACATAAAGCATTTATGTGTTCACATCATTTGGAGATGCTTTAGCTCAATTTTTTTTAGAGCAAAGCTCCCCCTAGATGTGAGAACCCCTTTTAAAGGGTCAAACTAACCTTGGGTTGTCGTAGAAGACTTCATGTAGATGTTGAAGATGTGGATGCTCAATGTTGATGTAGATCATCAAGAGTTGGGAGCAATCCTTTGGATTAGGGCACTTTTAATACCTACATGGGTTAGTCCCACAAGGAACAAACAAGAATATCCATAGACATAGAGTGAAGTACATAAAAGATGATGTCCATGAAAGCAATGATTACCTTGTCCCTTGACTTACCAACAAGAGGGTTTGTGACTCCATGAACTAGTGCATGATGTGGAAGTTGATTGCACAAGTTCTTGCCAAAATGAATATGAGTGAAGTTTGTTGGCGGAGTCACCCTCAAGAACCTTCTAGTTCTTCTTCTTTGGGATCCACATCATCTTGATGGGAATCCTTGGTGTTGTAGTTGAGCTTGACGAAGTAGAACTTGATGTGTCCTTGGGAACCCACTTGACCATGGCTTGAGGTGCTTCAATGAATGCATCAATCTCCTCTTGAAGCTTGTCCTTGGCCTTTAGCTTGTGGTCTTGTGGTGGAAGGTCATCTTGAGCTTGTTCCACATTGGAAGAAGTAGGATCATACTTATCCTTTTGTGAAACAAACTGTGGAGTAGGGTATTGACCTTCTTCCCACTCAACACCTTCGGCGTTGAACTTTCGCTCAAAACCAATCCCTTGATTCTTCCGGTGTCTTCCTTGTTTGCGAACAATCTCCTCAAAGTTCTTGCTTCCGGCAAGACTCTTGTAGACACCTTTCTCTATGATTTCCTTCAATAAGCTATTTTCTTGCTCAAGTGTAACTTGGCTTGAAACATTGTTAGTGGAATCAAGAGAACTACTAGAAGCAACAAAATTGGATTTAACATTGTTATTGTTACTACTAGAGGAAGAATTTTTCTTATGCTTGTCATGCTTAGTCTTAATAGGTGGCAAGAAATTAGACAAGAGAAGTCGTTTGGCAAGATATGAAGAACTCTTCTTTCGAAGATCGTCATTGATCGCTTTTAGAAACTCATGTTCTTGCTCTAGAGTGAGCTTCTCGAAGCGTAGCTTCTCATGAGATCTTAGGAGCTCTCTATGATCTTCTTGAGTTGTTTCATGAGCTAACTTAAGAGTGTTTAGTTCTTTAGTTAGACGCTCAATCTCCTTCATAGCATTGTCATTCGACTCTTCTCGACTATAAAGACTACTAGCATTTTCATCATTACTAAGCTCACTAGATTTATCATGCAAGAGCTCATCTTCACCAAGTAAGTCATCCTCATCACTATCAAAGTCAATGAATTCAGGGTGTGTTACCTTGGGACCTTTAGCCATGAAGCATCTTCCAATTCCCTCATTTGGTGAATCAAATAAGTCATAGGAGTTGGAGTTGGAGGATACGAGTGCAAGTCCGGCAACACCTTCATCTTGACTATAGTCGGAGTCGGAGTGATAGCTTCCATCGGATTGATTGTCGGAGTCGGAGTCGGAGACCCATTCACCTACATGAGCTTGATGTCTTCTTCTTGTGTAGCTTCTTGATGACTTGTCTTTCCTCTCCGAATCCTTGCTTCTCCGAGAGGGTCTTCGTTCATAACGATCATCTCTACTCCTTCTCTCTCTCCGAGGTGACTCATCTCTTGCTCTTCTTCTTGGAGATTCTTCTCTTCTCTTGTGGGGAGCCGTACACTCATTTGAGAAGTGTCCGGGTCTTCCACAATTGTAGCAGTTTTGATAACGACTAGAAGATCTCTTTTCATCATATGATCTAGACTTTGAGCTTCTTTCTTTGCCTCTATTCTTGTAGAATTTGTTGAAGTTCTTGACCATTAGGCTTATCTCTTCATTGGAAATTAGCTTGTCACTTGAGGTAGTAGGAGCATCACTTGTAGCTTTGTAAGCACCACTTGACTTGTTGTGAAGCTCTTCCTTATCCTTAAGTGTCATCTCATGAGCAACAATTCTTCCAATGACTTCAGTTGGCTTGAGGGTCTTGTAGTTTGGCATCATTTGGATCAAAGTGCACACGGTGTCATACTTTCCATCCAAAGCTCTGAGAATCTTCTTAATGACGAATCGGTCGGTCATTTCTTCGCTTCCTAAGCCGGCAATCTCATTTGTGATGAGAGCAAGCCTAGAGTACATTTCAGCGACTCCTTCACCATCCTTCATCTTGAACTTGTCAAGTTGACCTTGAAGAATATCTAGCTTTGATTCCTTCACAGATTCAGTACCTTCGTGCATTTCAACCAAAGTATCCCAAATCTCTTTAGCATTCTCAAGACGGCTGATTTTGTTGAACTCTTCGGGACACAAAGCATTGAAGAGAATGTCACAAGCTTGAGCATTGTTTTGCAACATCCGCAACTCTTCCGGTGTAGCTTCGCGATCCGGAACTTTTCCTTCTTCAAAGAAATCACCTTGCATACCAACACAAATAATGCCCCATGCGGCTGGGTTATGACCAAGAATATGCATTTTCATTTTATGCTTCCAACTAGCAAAATTTGTACCATCAAAGTAAGGACCTCTATGATAATTACCCTCACTAGACGCCATACTCTCCTAGGTTGTGAAACCAAGCTTATGGAGTCCAATGCAATGGAAACCAAAACAATGGAGACCAAAGCTCTGATACCACTTGTAGGATCGAAAGTATGTCTAGAGGGGGGGTGATTAGACTACTTGACAATATAAAAATCTGCCTTTTGATTAAGCAAAGTTTTTGGCAGTTTCACAATTAAGATCAATTCAAGTATCACCCTACACATGCAATTCTAGAGTAATAGCAGCGGAAAGTAAATTGCACATGTAAAAGAGAGGTGGAGAAGATCAAACGCAGTTTGGTGACACGAAGATTTTTGTCGTGGTTCCGATAGGTGGTGCTATCGTACATCCACGTTGATGGAGACTTCAACCCACGGAGGGTAACGGCTGCGCGAGTCCACGGAGGGCTCCACCCACGAAGGGTCCACGAAGAAGCAACCTTGTCTATTCCATCATGGCCTACGCCCACGGAGGACTAGCCTTACTCGTGGTAGATCTTCACGAAGTAGGCGATCTCCTTGCCCTTACAAACTTCTTGGTTCAACTCCACATCTCAAAGACGGAGGCTCCCAAGCGACACCTAACCAATCTAGGAGGCACCACCCTCCAAAAGGTAATAGATGGTGTTGATGATGATGAACTCCTTGCTCTTGTGCTTCAGATGATAATCTCCCCAACACTCAACTCTCCTCACTGATATGGCGGTGGTGGGAGAAAGGTTTGAGTGGAAAGCAACTTGGGAAAGCTAGAAATCAAGTTTCATATGGTAGGAATGGAATGACTTGATCTCAACACAAGGGTAGGTGGTTCTCTTCTCAGAAAGTGTATGGTAGGAGTGGTAGACTTTCTGATGGCTCTCCTCACGAATGAAGAGGGGGTGGAGGGGTATATATAGCCTCCACACAAAATCCAACCGTTACACACACATTTGACCAATCTCGGTGAGACCGAAGTGAAAACTCGGTCAGACCGAAAGTTCAAATATAGTGAACGTTGGGATTTTTGGTGGGACCGAAAATACCATCTCGGTGTGTCCGAAGTGAGTCAAAGGTTGGAGCTTGCCATCTCGGTGGGACCGAAAATAACAATTCGGATATTCCGAAGTGATGTCAATTGGTTACAGAAGGTTGGCAGTCCATTTTCGGTGAGACCGAAACTCAAAATCGGATGGACCGAGAAATTAGGGTTTGGGAGTATAACTGAGGTGGTTCATCTCGGTGGGACTGAGTTTGCAGAATCGGTTTGTCCGAGATTACTTATGAGTGTGTTAAGTAGTGAAGAGTGCTGAAAGTTGAGGGAGCTAGATCACCAAGCACTTGAGCAACCAGATCATTAACACAACCTCATCCCCTTTTAATAGTATTGGCTTTTCCTATGGACTCAATGTGATCTTTGATCACTAAACCAAAAATAGAGTCTTGAGCTTTTGCCAATGCTTGTCTTAGCATTTTGAGGGGTCCACTTCTTCAGACATTTCCATACCCATATCATCGAACTTCTCTGAAATGATTCTCAAGTAAATATTAGTTCAATGATATATATGTTGTTATTAATTACCAAAACCACCCGGGGATTAGTTGCACTTTCAATGTGCAAATATGATAAAGTGATATCTAGCTTGCCCCCTTTAGTGATGCAAAACATAAAAGCAGGGGCACCTTCAAGGTTTAAGTGATGACTAGATACAATCATTTCAGAATAAACGATATCACAATCATGCAAAAGACAATGCTACTTTGGGACAATGCACATTACACTCAGAATGACAATCATGCTCTCAGTAGTTGGTGCTTTAACTTAAAAGTAAAAGAATGGTTATGTGCTAGAGCTTTTTATTTTGAAAACATGGAAGCAATTTTGTCAACGGTAGTAGTACTTCATATGTGTCATGCATAAGACATCCTATAAGTTTCAAGCCTCATGCATCGAATACCAATAGTGCTCGCACCTTGTCCTAATTAGCTCGGATTTCCATGGGTTATCATTGCATTACATATGTTTCAACCAAGTGTCACAAAGGGGTACCTCTATGCCACCTGTACAAAGGTCCAAGGAGATAAATCGCATTTGATTTCTCGTTTTTGATAGATCTCAACTTGAGGACATCCATACCGGGACAACATAGAAAATAGATGATGGACTCCTCTTTAATGCATAAGCATGTTCTCATAAGAGATTGAGGATTAATGTCCAAGCTAAAACTTCCACCATGATACATGGCTTTGGTTGGCGGCCCAATGTTCTTCTCTAACAATATGCATATTCATTCAACCCACGGTAAATCACCCTTACTTCAGACAAGACGAACATGCATAGCAACTCACATGATATTCAACAAAAGTGTGACAGTTGATGGCGTCCCCAGAAACATGGTTACCGCTCAGCAAGCAACTTATAAGAAATAAGATACATAAGCAACATATTCTTTACCACAATAGTTTTTAAGCTACTTTCCCATGAGCTATGTATTGCAAAGTTAGTTTGCTTAGTATAGGTGGAGGTTAGCAAAAAGACTGGGAGCGGCCAACTAAGAGAGCAATGACGGTCATAATCATGCAGAGCGACAAAGCAATATTGAATCCGGCATGGTAGTTATATCGCTACTCAGAAATAAAAGATCATCAAGGCTTGACAGACTTTCTTTATAGTCTTAAATATGCGTGAGCATACGCCAAGTCAATCAAAATAAATTCTCGAAGGAAGATATTACTAAACCATACCACATCATAGGCAAACAAATCAAGTTGGTACTCCAATAACACATTGGGAACCCCCCGGCTATTTGAGATTAACCATAAGAAAACCTGAACTACTAAGCACCATCATGCAAGTAGCATCTTTATCATAGACACATTAACCAATGCAACGGAAGCAAACTCTCTTAATAAGGTGAGCATGATAGTTAAAGAGAGTTCAAGCAACCAACTAAACAAAAGCTCTTTGAAAAGATAAGCATGAATACTAAGAGCAGAGCATGATAGTAGCTATTAAAAGACAAAGAACACACACAGCATAGATAGACATGAAAATTCTATGTTATGTTCTAGGTAGAAGTGGAGCGTGTTTCTCTCCCACATAAAGAATGCTGAGTTCCGACTCGTTATGAAAAACTAAAAAGAAAACTAAAAGCAAGACGCTCCAAGCATAGCACATAACACATGAAGTGATAAAAATATAGTGGAACGAAAGACGAACTGATAATGTTGATGGAGAAGGGGATGCACGGGGGCATCCCCAAGCTTAGACGCTTGAGTCTCCTTGAATATTTCTTGGGGGTGCACGGGGGCATCCCCAAGCTTGAGCGCTTGACACTCCTGAATCTTTTTATCATCTTCCCTCGCACACTTGAAAACTCCCTTCATACATAACTCATCATAATCTGATTAGCGAGGTTAGTACCCTTAATAAAATAATTATACCTTGCTGTAAATAAAGATATTATTGAATTTCTACTGTTTCTCAAGATTGCCAAAAGGTTTTTGCAAAGAAAAAGCAAGCTCTTGATTTGCAAAGTGAAGGAAAGGCAAAACAGGACAGAATCTGTGAAAAACAGAACAGCAGGTAGTAATTGATCTGTTCGGGATACTTCTGCAACTCAAATCAAAAAACTCAGAACAGACGCACGAAAGAAAATTATATAGAGAACGCTGTCGAATAAATTCAGACCAAAAATATGATCTGGTGATTTTATACGAATTTTTCTATCCAAGGACATAATCTGTTTCCTGGACAGCACCTCACAACTTTTGAACTTTCTAGCAATCAGAGGCTATACTTGGCACAAATATGAAAAGCAAAGATACAATGATGATGCTACAGCAGTAAACAACATCAAGACACAACAAAAGCAAAATATTTATTCATGTGGGCTGCCTCCCAAAAGTGCTTTCTTTTATGCCTTTAAGCTAGGCATAATGCATAGAGATCAAGTTTTATCAAGAGTAAAAGAATAGCTAGCCCGTACAACGGACTCAAAAGGTAACTTGATCTTCTTTCGAGGGAAGTGTTCCATCCCTTTCTTGAGAGGAAACTGAAATTTTATATTACCCTCTTTCATGTCAATGATAGCACCAACGGTGCGTAAAAAGGGACGTCCCAAAATAATTGGACATGAAGGATCACATTCCATATCCATAATAGTGAAATCAACGGGCACATAATTATCATTGACAACGATAAGAACATCGTCGATCCTCCCCAAAGGTTTCTTTATAGAAGAATCAACGAGACGAACACCAAAAGAACAAGAATCATAAGGTTTCAATTTAAGCATATCATATATTCTTTTGGGCATAACAGAGGTACTAGCACCAACATCACATAAAGCATAGCAAGAGAAGTCATTCAAATTAATTTTTAGCATAGGATCCCAACCATCTTCTAGCTTTCTAGGTATGGAGGCTTCTACTCTAAGTTTCTCCTCCCTAGCTTTGATGAGAGCATTAGTGATATGCTCTGCGAAGGCAAGGTTAAGCGTGCTAGTGCGGGGATCTCTAGACATCTTGTGAAGGAAATCAATAACTTCGGTAAGAGTGCAATTATCAAAATCAAGGTCACGAGCATTATGTAAAGTGGTAGTGGTGTCCTTTAGGTTCACTTGTTTGGTAGTTTCTATAGTCATAGCATCACCATTAATAGGTCCAATGGGACCAGGAGTACATTGGGTGCTAAGAGTGTGAACATCCTCAACAACTTGGATAGTAGCAACAGTGTGGTGGGTAGGAAGGCTCTTAATTCTATCCTCTTCCTCCCTTTCTCTAGCCCATCTCTCTTTAAGTTTAGCCATCATCCTAATGTTTTCATTAATTTGCACTTGAATAGCATTTATAGGAGTGACTTCCCTCTCCTCAAGAGGAGAAGTTTTAATTTTTAGCAATTTTACCTCATTGGCTAAGTGGTCTACCTTAAAAGAAAGATCATCTAGTTTATGTAGTTTTTCTTCTACACTCTTATTAAAGGCTTTTTGGGTAGTGATGAAATCTTTAAGCATAATCTCTAGTTCAGTAGTGGAGTTCTTGGTACTAGGATAAGCATTGTTGTTCCCATAAGAATTAGAGGGGAACGGTCTAGGGTTGCTACCAAAATTACTCCTATAAGCATTGTTGTTAAAATTGTTTCTAGAGATAAAGTTCACATCTACTTGTTCTTGAGCAATCAAAGAATTTAAAGGAACATCACGAGGATCAATAGTAGATTGCTTCGAAAGTAGAGACATGATCAAGTCAACTTTTTCATTTAAGGAGGAAATCTCCTCGACAGAGTTTACCTTCCTACCTGTTGGAGCGCGTTCGGTGTGCCATTGGGAATAGTTGGTCATCATCTCATCGAGAAGCTTTGTGGCAGCACCAAGTGTAGTTGACATAAAAGTTCCTCCCGCGGCCGAATCTAACAAGTTCCGCGAGGTAAAGTTCAAGCCTGCATAAAAAGTTTGGATAACCATCCAAGTAGTCAAACCATGAGTAGGGCAGTTCTTGATAAGAGATTTCATACGTTCCCAAGCTTGGGCAACGTGTTCATTATCCAATTGTTTAAAATTCATTATGTTACTTCTGAGTTGGATAATTTTAGCAGGTGGATAGTATTTTCCGATAAAAGCATCTTTGCACTTGTCCCATGAATCTATGCTATTTCTAGGCAAAGACTGAAACCAAATTTTAGCTCCTCCTCTCAAGGAGAAAGGAAAAAGCTTAAGCTTAACAATATTACCATCTAGTTCTTGGTACTTTTGCATATCACAAAGTTCAACAAAGTTGTTCAAGTGTGAAGCAGCATCATCTCCAGCACCGGAGAATTGTTCTTTCATAACTAAGTTCAGTAAAGCAGGTTTAATTTCATATGAAGGTGCTGAAGTGGCAGGTGTGGTGATAGGTGTGCTGATAAAGTCATCGTTGTTATGACTAGTGAAGTCACACAACTTGGTGTTCTCGGTGGAACCCATAGTAGCAAGCAAGCAAGATAACTATTTTTGTGATTTTCGATAAAAAGGGTACTAAAGCAAAAATGAAAGGTAAACTAACAAGACTAAAAAGCAAAGGTAAAAGATAGCATGCAACTCCCCTATCCTGAAGAGTGGAGTCCCTGGCAATGGCGCCAGAAAATACTCCTTGATGGGCCTCGAACCCCTCGTTGGTTACCCCAAGTGGAAGGTGTAAGATGCAGTGTTGTGGAAGTGTTTTCCCTTAGCAAAGATGCCAAGGATCGAATCCCCAGAGACTCCTAGGTTCAACAAGTAGGTGTCAACTGCTACGGCGCCAGATAGTAGCAATCAACGTGGACCTGCACACAGATACAAATAACTTTGCTCCCAACGAGTACAGAGAGGTTGTCAATCCCTCCGGCCTTGTAGTTCACAAAGGATTAAAAGCAATGATAGTAGTGATAGATAGTGTTTTGCAATAGTAAGTAATAACGAAAAGTAATTAGTGGATGTGATCAATGATGGTAATATGGACCGGAGTCTCATGATGTTCACTAGTGATGTCTCTCTCCCAAAAGACGATAAAACAGCTATGTGAGGTAAACAAATTACAGTTGGGCAATTGACAGGACCACGAACGCAAACCAATGCTGACTACATTGCAAGAAAGGTTGAGGTTCAAAGCATGGGCGGTACGCCAAAGTAAGTAGACCGAAATCCATCAATATCTACTACTAATCATCCACCTTGAGATATCTATCCAGAACATCTCGCTGGTATTAAGTTGCGAGTCCCACCCATAGTGTAAACTCAATGCAACAGACAACTGCATTAAAAGAACTTTGCGTAAAGTAAACAATCCTTGCACCCGCGGGCACAAGCACCGTTGTTTTCCCCCTTGTGGCAACAGCACATCCCCTAGACTCATGTTTCTGTCACTCAAGCTAGTCATCGAGGGGCATGAACCCACAATCGAGCATAACGTTCCCTCTTGGAGTCACTACCTACTACTCGGCCAAAGCAATAAATAACAACGGAGAACATGCAAGAATTACTTATGAACATAAATATAAAAGAGGTAAATCAAATATATTACTCAAGATCAATCTAAACATAATCTCATAATCCATCGGATCCCAGCAAACTCAACATAGCAACAACATAAGGATTACATATGTGCCTCGATCATGTAGGGCAGCTCACGAGGACTAATTAGTAAAGCACAAGAACGGGAGGAGAACATCACATAGCTACTGGTCATGGACTCATGGTCCAAGGGAGACTACTCACGAGTCATCCGGGAGGCGTCCATGGTGGTGGAGAAGCTCCCGGAGGTGATCCTCCCCTCCGGCAGGGTGCCGGGAAGAGTTCTCCTGGTGCTCCCGATCTTGGAAGCGGCGGCGGCGGAACAGAGATGGGATCGCGAAAAGAGTTCCTGTTCTGAGGGTTTCGGAGGACGCTTTAAATATATGCCAAAGGGGGCATCGAGGAAGCTTCGGGGGGCCCAGGCGCCCCCCCGGCGCGGCCCAGGGGGGTGGGCGCGCCGCCAGGGCGCCTGGAGCCCTGGTGCCCCCCCCCCCCCCGGCTGTCCTTCGGACGCGCGGTTGTTTCCGAAACGCTGATTTTTTATATAATTTTTCTGGAATTTTCCTGGCAGTTCTCGTAACGTGAAAACCTGAAATACAAAAACAGCCGAAAACAGAATCTGGCACTGGGGTGCACTGGATTAGTAAGTTAGTCCAAATATGATCAAAAGTGTATGGAAGTGTATGAATATCATAGCAATATCACCCAAAAGTGGCATGGAGCAAGCATAAATTATAGATACGTTTTGGACGTATCACTAGGGCATCAAGCAAACATAGCATCACGATATGACAGATTCCAGACTTAGTAGAAATTTCACAAAGTGTTAAAACAGTTATGTTGGCATGGCATGTTTGCAAGCATGTTTAAGTCACCTCAAGGCATATCATGGAAAATGATTTGCACCACAGCAAAGATCACATGTTGGAGATTCTAAAACATATTGGCATGTGACAAGGGGACAAACACATCAATAGCAACGAGCTCTTCAAATCAGCATCTCATAACATGTTACAAAACTTAACAGCCACATGCACTTCTGCAACAGAGATTAACATGGCAAAATGAACCCTAACATGCATGCTACAGCAGCCATCATGTAGAGCATCTCATGATGAACATTTTGACATCTCATTTGCTTCATTTGGGTAAACATGCACCAAGTTATCACATCTCAAACATGGCATGAAAATAACGAGTAGCGGTAGTTTATATCAAGTAGCACTCTTGCAAAAGAGATTAGGACCTCTAGATGAACTCAAACAAGCATGACACAATGGAACAAAATGTAGTACACATCACCACGATCATTTTGACATATTATATGCACAATTTGGACAAGCACAATAAAAGATACATCCATGCAAAGATGCCCTCAGACAACAAAAATTAACAGGGACTTAGAAAAAAAAACCTCCAGATCTGGTCAACGGGGCGCGGATCGGGTCAACGGGGTGCGGAGCGGGTCGGGCCGGGCGCGGGACCCGTAACCCGTTAGGGTTTCAGCCCGGCTGGATCTCGATCCGGCGGATCGGGCGACGCCGGAGGGGCTCGGCCTCCGGTGGCCGGAGCGACGGCGAAACGGCGGCGGGTGGCCGGGGACGGCGGGACGGCGAGGCCGGCCGGAGGCAGCTGCGGTTGGGCGGCGAGGCGAGGCGCGCCGGAGGCGGCGGCCCTCGCGGCAGCCGGCGGCGCGGAGCCGCGGCGGCGGGCGCGGAGGCGTTCGGCCGGGAGGCGGAGGCGGAGGGCCCGAGGCGGCGGTGGAGGCGGAGGGGCCACGTGGCGCACTCCGGTTGGTCCGGCGCGTCCGGGCGGACGTGTCCGGCGCCGTCCGGACGTGTGCGGCGGCCGGAGGAGCTGCGGGGCGCGGGTAAAATGGAAAAAAAGGGAAGACTAGGGTTTCGCCCGAAAATGGAGGGGTTGGACGTTTTTATAGACATAGGGAGCTAGGAGACTCCAAATGGGGAGCGGTTTTCGGCCACGCGATCACGATTCGACGACCGAGATGATGGGAAGGGTTGTGCTCGGTTAGTGGGCTGTTGTGGAGGGGGTCATGGGCCTCAAAGAAGAGGTTTTTTTAGCCCACTAGGTTAACCGTTGGAGTACCAAACGAACTCCAAACGCGACAGAACTTGACAGGCGGCCTACACGTACCAAAACAACATCGCACAACAAGTCTCGCGTCATTCTGGAAATGTTACACGGCCTAACACGAAAGAAGGACTCGGGGATGCCACGGACACGTGTGAGAGCGTCGGAACTCGAAACGGACAACGGGAAGAGACAAGTGGGACCAGATGCAAGTGACAACACAAATGCAATGCAATGCACATGACAACATGACATAAATGAAATGCACACATGCACACGACAAAACGAAGAACCCGAAATGAAAGAAGAGTCCAGAAAGAATTTGATGAAGCCAAAGTTTATATATTGCCATATTGGGAAAGTGTTACATCTGGGACATTACAACATGTCTCCTGAAAACAATAGTATTTGGTACACGTCAAGTTTTTTCTTCAAACTTATGACTTTATTGATAAGCATTAAGTACATTTGACAAGCATCAGTCTGAGTGGTGAAACACTCGAGACTGTGAGGACAATAGACACATGACATTGGCATGATCCTAATGATGACAAACACCTGACACTACAGGTAGTGATTCGAAGGGCTAGCCTGGAACATTAGATCATCTCCAACGGCCGCGCCAAAAGACGCGCGTGCGCGGTAAACTGCCATTTTATCGCGCGCGGGACGTTTCACGCGCTTCAGCGACGGCTGGAAAAAATGGCGCGTGCCAGGAGAAAGCGGGCAGGCGCGCGCTAGGTTTGGCGCACCGCTTCCGGCGCGCCTATAAATTGCGGCGCTCGCCACGCACCATTCCAACCTATCCACATCGCCTCGCTCCCTCTACCACTTTCTCACCTCGCCGCCGACGTGCCGTCACCGCGCCACTATGCCGCTGATACGTCCAAAACGTATCTATAATTTCTGCTTGCTCCATGCCACTTTTGGGTGATATTGCTTTGATATTTATACACTTCCATACACTTTTGATCATATTTGGACTAACCTACTAATCCAGTGCACCCCAGTGCCAGTTTCTGTTTTCGGCTGTTTTTGTATTTCAGGTTTTCACATTACGAGAACTGCCAGGAAAATCCAGAAAAATTCTATAAAAAATCAGCGTTACAGAAACTACCTTGCACCCGAAGGATAGCCGGGGGGGCCAGCAGGGCCCCAGGCGCCCTGGCGGCGCCCCCCCCCCTGGGCCGCGCCGGGGGGCGCCTGGGCCCCCCGAGCCTCGTCTGGTGCCCCCCTTTGGCATATATTTAGAGCGTCCTTCGAAACCCTCGGGACGGGAACTCTTTTTCGCGATCTCATCTCTGTTCCGCCGCCGCCGCCGCTTCCAAGATCGGGAGCACCAGGAGAACTCTTCCCGGCACCCTGCCGGAGGGGAGGATCATCATCAGGAGCCTCTCCACCACCATGGACGCCTCCCAGATGAGTTGTGAGTAGTCTCCCTTGGACCATGAGTCCATGACCAGTAGCTATGTGATGTTCTCCTCCCGTTCTTGTGCTTCACTAATTAGTCCTCGTGAGCTGCCCTACATGATCGAGGCACATATGTAATCCTTATGCTGTTGCTATGTTGAGTTTGCTGGGATCCGATGGATTATGAGATTATGTTCAGATTGTGATTGAGTAATATATTTGATCTACCTCTTTTATATTTATGTTCATAAGTAATTCTTGCATGTTCTCCGTTGTTATTTATTGCTTTGGCCAAGTAATAGGTAGTGACTCCAAGAGGGAACGTTATGCTCGATTGTGGTTCATGCCCCTCGATGACTAGCTTGAGTGACAGAAACATGAGTCTAGGGGATGTGCTGTTGCCACAAGGGGGAAAACAACGGTGCTTGTGCCCGCGGGTGCAAGGATTGTTTACTTTACGCAAAGTTCTTTTAATGCAGTTGTCTGTTGCATTGAGTTTACACTATGGGTGGGACTCGCAACTTAATACCAGCGAGATGTTCTGGATAGATATCTCAAGGTGGATGATTAGTAGTAGATATTGATGGATTTCGGTCTACTTACTTTGGCGTACCGCCCATGCTTTGAACCTCAACCTTTCTTGCAATGTAGTCAGCATTGGTTTGCGTTCGTGGTCCTGTCAATTGCCCAGCTGTAAATCATTTACCTCACATAGCTGTTTTATCGTCTTTTGGGAGAGATACATCACTAGTGAACATCATGAGACTCCGGTCCATATTACCATCATTGATCACATCCGCTATTTACTTTTCGCTATTACTTACTATTGCAAACATTATCTATCACTACTATCATTTGCGTTTAATCCTTTGTGAACTACAAGGCCGGAGGGATTGACAACCTCTCTGTACTCGTTGGGAGCAAAGTTATTGGTATCTGTGTGCAGGTCCACGTTGATTGCTAATATCTGGCGCCGTTAGCAGTTGACACCTACTTGTTGAACCTAGGAGTCTCTGGGGATTCGATCCTTGGCATCTTTGCTAAGGGAAAAATTTCCACAACACTGCATCTTACACCTTCCACTTGGGGTAACCAACGAGGGGTTAGAGGCCCATCAAGGAGTTTTTCTGGCGCCGTTGCCGGGGACTCCACTCTTCAGGATAGGGGAGTTGCATGCTATCTTTTACCTTTGCTTTTTAGTCTTGTTAGTTTATCTTTCAGTTTTCTCTATGTATTTCACTAGTTATGCTTATGGACAACCTTGCTATTGGATCGTTGCTTGCGGGAAGACGCCCCACACCTGTGGTGGTTTCTCCTCCCCCTACTGAAATTGTGCCTTATAAAATACCAGCTGGTATTATCGATTATGTTTTGGCTAATCGTTATGCAGGAGACAGACATCCCGGTGAACACTTGCTATATCTGTCACAACTATGTTCATTATTTAAGCTTGCAGGTGTGTCAAGGGAGTTTGTCATGAGGAAATTGTTCGCCGTATCACTTATAGATAAGGCTTCAGATTGGTATAAGCTTCTCGATAACTCGCACTTGCTTGATTGGCAAGAGCTTATGTCTCTCTTTTATACCAAGTTTTATCCTCTTCATGATACTTATGTGGAGAGTAAGAGTACCTTTTTGCATGTGGATCATGGTAACAATGCTTTATGTGATGCTTATATTGTTGAGTTTATTCGTGATCCCCCTGAAAATTATTATGAGAAGGGAACATATGCTTATAGATATTTCAATAATATCAAGTTCCCTTTCTTTATGTTGAAGGTTTTGAAGCTGCACTTGTTTTGTCTTCCTATGCTTATTGCTTTGTGCTTCAATGAATTATTCTATTGCAATATTCATATGCATAGGAAGCATGTTAGGCTTAAATGTGTTTGGTATTTGCTTCTTGATGCCCTCTTTTGTTCTTCAACTCTTATTCCTACGAGACCATCATTAAAGTCTTATGCCTAGCTTAAAGGCATAAAAGAAAGCGCTTTTGGGAGGCAGCCCACATGAATAAATTTTTTATATTTTGCTTTTGTTGTGTCTTGATGTTGTTTACTGCTGTAGCATCATCATTGTATCTTTGCTTTTCATATTTGTGCCAAGTATAGCCTCTGATTGCTAGAAAGTTCAAAAGTTGTGAGGTGCTGTCCAGGAAACAGATTCTGTCCTTGGATAGAAAAATTCGTATAAAATCACTAGATCATCTTTTTGGTCTGAAGTTTTCGACAGCGTTCTCTATATAATTGTCTTTCGTGCGTCTGTTCTGAGTTTTTTGATTTGAGTTGCAGAAGTACCCTGAACAAATCATTTACTACCTGTTGTTCTCTTTTTCACAGATTCTGTCCTGTTTTGCCTTTCCTTCATTTTGCAAACCAAGAGCTTGCTTTTTCTTTGCAAAAACCTTTTGGTAATCTTGAGAAATAGTAGACCTTCAAGAATATCTTTATTTCCAGCAAGGTGCAATTATTTTATTAAGGGTACTAACCTCGCTAATCAGATTATGATGAGTTATGTATGAAGGGAGTTTTCAAGTGTGCGAGGGAAGATGATAAAAAGATTCAGGAGTGTCAAGCGCTCAAGCTTGGGGATGCCCCCGTGCATCCCCAAGAAATATTCAAGGAGACTCAAGCGTCTAAGCTTGGGGACGCCCCTGTGCATCCCCTTCTCCATCGACATTATCAGTTCGTCTTTCGTTCCGCTATATTTTTATCACTTCATGTGTTATGTGCTATGCTTGGAGCGTCTTGCTTTTAATTTTCTTTTTAGTTTTTCATAACGAGTCAGAACTCAGCGTTCTTTATGTGGGAGAGAAACACGCTCCACTTCTACCTAGAACATAACATAGAATTTTCATGTCTATCTATGCTGTGTATGTTCTTTGTCTTTTAATAGCTACTATCATGCTCTGCTCTTAGTATTCATGCTTATCTTTCAAAGAGCTTTTGTTTAGTTGGTTGCTTGAACTCTCTTTAATTATCATGCTCACCTTATTAAGAGAGTTTGCTTCCGTTGCATTGGTTAATATGTCTATGATAAAGATGCTACGTGCATAATGGCGCTTAGTAGTTCAGGTTTTCTTGTGGTTAGTCTCAAATAGATGGGGGATTCCCAATGTGTTATTGGAGTACCAACATGATTTGTTTGCCTATGATGTGGTGTGGTTTAGTAATATCTTCCTTCGAGAATTTATTTTGATTGACTTGGCGTATGCTCACGCATATTTAAGACTGTAAAGAAAGTCTGTCAAGCCTTGATGATCTTTTATTTCTGAGTAGCGATATAACTACCATGGCTGATTCAGTGTTGCTTTGTCGCTCTGCATGATTATGACCGTCATTGCTCTCTTAGTTGGTCGCTCCCAGTCTTTTGCTAACCTCCACCTGTACTAAGCGAACTAACTTTGCAATACATAGCTCATGGGAAAGTAGCTTAAAAACTATTGTGGTAAAGAATATGTTGCTTATGTATCTTATTTCGTATAAGTTGCTTGCTGAGCGGTAACCATGTTTCTGGGGACGCCATCAACTGTTACACTTTTGTTGAATATCATGTGAGTTGCTATGCATGTTCGTCTTGTCTGAAGTAAGGGTGATTTGCCGTGGGTTGAATGAGTATGCATATTGTTAGAGAAGAACATTGGGCCGCCAACCAAAGCCATGTATCATGGTGGAAGTTTTAGCTTGGACATTAATCCTCAATCTCTTATGAGAATATGCTTATGCATTGAAGAGGAGTCCATTATCTATTTTCTATGTTGTCCCGGTATGGATGACCTCAAGTTGAGATCTATCAAAAACGAGAAATCAAATGCGATTTATCTCCTTGGACCTTTGTACAGGTGGCATAGAGGTACCCCTTTGTGACACTTGGTTGAAACATATGTAATGCAATGATAACCCATGGAAATCCGAGCTAATTAGGACAAGGTGCGAGCACTATTGGTATTCGATGCATGAGGCTTGCAACTTAAAGGATGTCTTATGCATGACACATATGAAGTACTACTACCGTTGACAAAATTGCTTCTATGTTTTCAAAATAAAAAGCTCTAGCACATAACCATTCTTTTACTTTTATGTTGAGTCTCCACCTTCTTTTTAAAGCACCAACTACTGAGAGCATGATTGTCATTCTGAGTGTAATGTGCATTGTCCCAAAGTAGCATTGTCTTTTGCATGATTGTGATATCGTTTATTTTGAAATCATTGTATCTAGTCATCACTTAAACCTTGAAGGTGCCCCTGCATTTATGTTTTGCTTCACTAAAGGGGGCAAGCTAGATATCACTTTATCATATTTGCACATCATGTTCATTGCAAATCTTTTTGATGTTTCAATTTCATGTTGTAAAACTTTCAGTCATTTGTGATTTTCTCATGAGGCAACTTAATTACTACAGATTCATTGTCTCAGTAAGCTTTTGTCATATGACTATAAAAAGTCCTATATGGTTAATAGCATGTCACCATAGAAATTATTCTTGGTATCATTTACCTACTCGAGGACGAGCAGGAATTAAGCTTGGGGATGTTGATACGTCCAAAACGTATCTATAATTTCTGCTTGCTCCATGCCACTTTTGGGTGATATTGCTATGATATTTATACACTTCCATACACTTTTGATCATATTTGGACTAACCTACTAATCCAGTGCACCCCAGTGCCAGTTTCTGTTTTCGGCTGTTTTTGTATTTCAGGTTTTCACATTACGAGAACTGCCAGGAAAATCCAGAAAAATTATATAAAAAATCAGCGTTCCAGAACCTATCTTGCGCCCGAAGGACAGCCGGGGGGGGGGGGCACCAAGGCCCCAGGCGCCCTGGCGGCGCCCCCCTTGGGCCGCGCCGGGGGGGGGCGCCTGGGCCCCCCGAGCCCCGTCTGGTGCCCCCCTTTGGCATATATTTAGAGCGTCCTTCGAAACCCTCGGGATGAGAACTCTTTTTCGCGATCTCATCTTTGTTCTGCCGCCGCCGCCGCTTCCAAGATCGGGAGCACCAGGAGAACTCTTCCCGGCACCCTGCCGGAGGGGAGGATCATCATCGGGAGCCTCTCCACCACCATGGACGCCTCCCGGATGAGTTGTGAGTAGTCTCCCTTGGACCATGAGTCCATGACCAGTAGCTATGTGATGTTCTCCTCCCGTTCTTGTGCTTCACTAATTAGTCCTCGTGAGCTGCCCTACATGATCGAGGCACATATGTAATCCTTATGCTGTTGCTATGTTGAGTTTGCTGGGATCTGATGGATTATGAGATTATGTTCAGATTGTGATTGAGTAATATATTTGATCTACCTCTTTTATATTTATGTTCATAAGTAATTCTTGCATGTTCTCCGTTGTTATTTATTGCTTTGGCCAAGTAATAGGTAGTGACTCCAAGAGGGAACGTTATGCTCGATTGTGGGTTCATGCCCCTCGATGACTAGCTTGAGTGACAGAAACATGAGTCTAGGGGATGTGCTGTTGCCACAAGGGGGAAAACAACGGTGCTTGTGCCCGCGGGTGCAAGAATTGTTTACTTTACGCAAAGTTCTTTTAATGCAGTTGTCTGTTGCATTGAGTTTACACTATGGGTGGGACTCGCAACTTAATACCAGCGAGATGTTCTGGATAGATATCTCAAGGTGGATGATTAGTAGTAGATATTGATGGATTTCGGTCTACTTACTTTGGCGTACCGCCCATGCTTTGAAACTCAACCTTTCTTGCAATGTAGTCAGCATTGGTTTGCGTTCGTGGTCCTGTCAATTGCCCAGCTGTAATTCGTTTACCTCACATAGCTGTTTTATCGTCTTTTGGGAGAGAGACATCACTAGTGAACATCATGAGACTCCGGTTCATATTACCATCATTGATCACATCCGCTATTTACTTTTCGCTATTACTTACTATTGCAAACATTATCTATCATTACTATCATTTGCGTTTAATTCTTTGTGAACTACAAGGCCGGAGGGATTGACAACCTCTCTGTACTCGTTGGGAGCAAAGTTATTTGTATCTGTGTGCAGGTCCACGTTGATTGCTAATATCTGGCGCCGTTAGCAGTTGACACCTACTTGTTGAACCTAGGAGTCTCTGGGGATTCGATTCTTGGCATCTTTGCTAAGGGAAAAACTTCCACAACACTGCATCTTACACCTTCCACTTGGGGTAACCAACGAGGGGTTAGAGGCCCATCAGCCGCCGCGCCGCCGGGGAGCTTCGGGCTACCGCGGCGTCCGCGTGCGCCAGTCCAGCACCTACTCCGCCGAGATTTTATCCGGCGACGTACGCCTCCGCCTCGGCACCTTCGACACCGCCCACGAAGGCACCCGCGCGTACGACGCTGCAGCGTGGCGCCTCCGGCGCGCCCGTTGGAAGATGAACTTCCCAGACGTGGCGACGCGGGAGCAAGCGCATGAGTTGGCGCCTCCCCCGCGGCTTATCATCGACGAGGATCATCGTGAGATCTGGAGACGAGAGCGCCGTCTCAGCCTGGTCGAGATGGATGAGGAAGCCATGGTGCTGTGGCGCCAACGCTTCCCGCAAGACATCATCAATGAGCAACAGCTCTTTGCCGAGAGGAGGGCGGAGAGGGAGGAGAGGAGGGTGGAGCGAGCCGCCTATCGCGAGGACAAGCGAACGCGGAAGGCGGCTGCTAAATTCAACATCGCACTACAGGATGCGTTGTCCTGGGGCTCCAACGACGAGCGGTTCCTTGACGCCTACATTGAGACGTTGGAGGAGGACATCACCGAGGCGGAGTCCGAGTCGGAGTAGTTTAGAGGAGGCTATGGAACTATCTATGTATCGTAGGAGGACGGAGTCCGAGTAATTTAGAGGAGGCTATGGAACTATCTATGTATCGTAGAAGGAGAACTATCTATGCCATGTCTTTGTTTTGGACGTTTGAAATTCATTCATGTCCAAAATGTACATATGGCAAGCATCGGCTGCTCGCGCGCGCTGCATTTTAGCGCGCCTGCTGGAGCTACGCGCGCCGCATTTTACTGTGGCTGCTGGAGCCAGCACTGTGCGCCGCGCCAAATCAGACGATGGCCGCGCTGCAAACTGATTTTTAACGCGTCGCGCGTTGGGCGGTTGTTGGAGATGCTCTTACGTGTCATGTATAAAGAGTGAGTGGAAAATTAAGGCACTTTATTCTTAGTAAATTGATGCTAGGCCTTTATAAAAAAGGAAGGAAATGCAAAATACACAAGTATAGGAAAAATACAGTCGAGCCGCTTGAAAGTGCTCTTGTGAGCTTGAGATTCACATACATGCATTCTTTTTGTGATGGAATAACATTCAAAGATGTCTGGGCCAAAAAAGAAAAATCGATGCTCCTTCCAAATGTCATACCATGACGAGAATTTGCATGCATGTGAAACACACATCAATGTTCCTTAAAATTTCAGATCTTCCTTGATTTTTTGGGATCTTTTACTGTAGTCGAGCTCATAAACTCAATGTTTTCAGAAGTACTTCCGTTCCCAAATATAAATATTTCTAGAAATTCCAACAAATGACTACATAGAGAGCAAAATAAGTAAATCTACACTCTAAAATATATATACATATATCCGTATGTTGTGGTTCATTTGAAATGTCCAAAAAGACTTATATTTAGTAACAGAGGGAGTGTGTTTTTTTGTTGTGGGCTTTTCAGAATTTATTTTTTGAGTAACAGCGGGCTTTTCAGATGTTTGACTTAGAATTGCTCGCGGCCCCTTGGCCATTGCCGTTGGTTTGTGCCGGCTAGGCCTCACTGGGCCACGGTATAGCCTACGGCCGGGTGGCGTGCAACGGAGCCCAGGTGTGGAGTCCTCCGATGCTAAAAAAAAAAGGTGTGGAGTCCTCCTCGAGTGCGACGCTGAGCGACGGGGACGGCGAGACGATTTTTCTCCCTTCCTTTTCGGCAAACACGACGGCGATTCGACGGAGCAGTGGAATCGCAGCCAGGAGCAGCGCGTGGCACAAGCCCCATGCGCATGCATGCACGGGCGGCAGGTGGCGGCAACACGCCAAGAGGTCAAAAAAACCCGAATCAGGAGTGCACCGCTATCGCCTTTGCCATCGTCATGGTCTACCATTCTCGTCATCCGCCGCAAAATTGGTCAAGCTCCTTCGGTTCCGTGATTCCTTCTCTTACCTAGGGCATCTCGATCCCTTGAAAATAGAAGAGTAAACCACCAAGTAAAATTAGAGAAGTAAAATTTTAATCAACTAGTAACAGTTATCGGATCTATAGCTACACTCTCAAATTTAATGAAGTGTTTTTTCCTCTATTCGTTTAACCTAGCCGCATGAATTAGGCATCTAGTTTTACGGATTGAGATTATCGAATTAAAGCATGTATAATTCATCCAAAATACATCACTTCGCCGATCACATTTGATCCAGAATCACCACAACATAACATGTTTTAGTTTGGATTGAGGCTAACCAATGACATGCACAAACTCAAACATCATCCTCGTCAAATAAATCGCAACCGCCACCACCATGCACAAGGCCATCATCATCACCATCACCATTACCATCCTCTCGGTCACCATCACCACCACCATTCCAAAGAGAGACCTCTGTTTTGGTCAATATCTCTTCATGTTGGGTTTGTGTCGAATATAGTGTACGAGTTGGGTTACGTTTGGACTTGGTGTTGTAGTGTGGGTAGGATACTTGTAGTGTCGGAGTCGGACACGTTGTACCCTTGGCCTCTTATATATGAGGAGGCACCCCACGTTGTAACCTATGACGGCTAGATAGCGACAGGCACGCAAGGGGGAGCCGGCGGCATGTGCCGGCGCCCGGGTGGCCGGTGTTGCGGTATCTCGGGGAGGAGCGCCCGTAGTCATTGCCCCGGGGAGTAGGCGAGTTCGCCGAACCTCGTTAACAAATCTTGGTGTCGTCATTGTGCTGTGATTGCTTGTTCCTCGATGGATCGACTGTGTACCTCGAATTTATTCTAACAAGTGGTATCAGAGCAAGGTTCGATTTGAAGAGGCGGATTGTTGATTCAGGGGAGAAAGAACATCGACAGAAATCTGCATGATGCGGTCGTAATACGGGACGAAGGACGTCGGCGAGTTGCGATCTAAAGCAGAGTTGGTCGTGTTGTAATCTTCATGGAAGCAATCGGAAGCAGCGGCTGGTTGATCGATCGCAGCGACAGCGACGGCGGGATCCGTATTAGATCGGGGCAGCAGAAGCGTACAGGGGCTGGCCGAGCCAGGCTAGACGCGACCGAGTCGGACGGTGACGTTGGTTGCGTGGCCGTACACGCTGCAGGGATCGGGAGCAGCTATACCATCGAGTTTGTTTGGAATAAAAAACAGGACCGAGTCCTGGGAGTCCTCGTAGCCGAGCCGGACTGCTGCGGCCGTGTATGTGCATTATAAAAGAAGGCAGCCGGGCTAGGGACAAGACGAGGCAACAAGAGCAACAGATCCAATCGGCAGAAGAGAAAATCCATCGCGTGTCATCCATCGGAATTAGCAAGGCAAGGCAAAGCAAATAGCTTAGCATACGTGGAAGTTGAGCCAAGGGAGCACTTCACGTGAAGACCAACTAGCTAGATTGCTAGTAGTAGACAGAGGTTCTGTTCTTGTACTTGGGGATCACGGGAAGACTGCTCGGTTATTTTTTCAGGGTCAGCCGTACAAAGAACTATGGCGCCATCGGGTACCAGGTTTGAGGTGGAGAAGTTCAACGGAACTGGAAGCTTTGGGTTATGGCAGACAAGGGTGAAAGATTTGTTGGCACAACAGGGATGCTTGAAGGCGTTGTTGCAGGAAGCCAAGCCAGCTAAGATGGAGGCGGATGACTGGGAGGAGTTACAGTTGAAAGCAGCCGGGACTATACGGCTGTGTCTGTCGGACCAGGTTATTTATCATGTGATGGATGAGAATTCGCCGAAGAAGATCTGGGAGAAGCTGGAAAGTCAGTTTATGTCCAAGACTGCGACGACCAAGGTGTATCTGAAGCAAAAGTTGTATGGGATGAAGATGCAGGAGGGGTCAGATCTTGTGGAGTATATGAACGCCTTTAATCAAGTCGTGACGGATCTAGCACGCTTGGGTGCGACGGTTGACGACGAGGATAGGGCAATTCTGCTTCTTTGTTCATTGCCATCATCCTATGATCATTTGATTACTACTTTGACGCACGGCAAGGAGACCGTCAAGAATGAGGATATTACTGCGGCATTGCTATCTTATGATATGAGAAAGAAGAACGCGGTGGAAGTCTCTCATGGTGAAGGTTTGCTAGTCAAAGGTGAAGAGTGGCGGAAGGGATATGAGGCAGGGAAGAACAAGAAAAAGAAAAAGAATATACAGTGTCACAAGTGTAAGCAGCGGGGACATATGAGAAAGGATTGTCCAGAACTCAATGGTGGGGCAAGTGCTAATAAGGCAACTCATGGTGATGACTCAGATAGCAGTAGTGATGTTCTCTTAGTATCAGACAGGCGGTCAACCAAAAGTGAAGCGTGGATGTTGGATTCAGCTTGCTCTTTTCATGCGACACCCAACAGGGAGTGGTTCTCTTCGTACAAGTCTGGTGAGTTTGGTTTAGCCTATGTGGGCGATGACACGGGTTATCGTGTTGCTGGAGTAGGTGACATCAAAATCAAGATGTTTGACGGAGTTGAGCGGATGCTTCGGGGAGTCAGGCATGTGCCAGGGCTAAGGAGGAATCTAATTTCGCTTGGTGTTCTTCATGATGGTGGTATGGTATTCCGTTGTGATCGGGATAGGAAGACCATGAGAATCATGGAAGATGAGGTGGCTGTGATGATTGGAGAGAGGACGGCTTCGCATCTTTACAAGTTGCAAGGGAGCACTATTGCAGGTGGAGTCACGGAGACTGGAGTTGCGGGAGTAGCAGCGGGGTCTCACGGCGGCGGCGGGTCTGGAGCAGACTCGTCGAGTAGCTTTCGGTAAGCTACGAAGAAGACAACACAAGTCCGGAGTACATGGAAATTTGACGCATGGACAAATTCAAGATGGTGGAGAATATTCGCCAAGGTGGAGTTTGTTGGGTTTGTGTCGAATATAGTGTACGAGTTGGGTTACGTTTGGACTTGGTGTTGTAGTGTGGGTAGGATACTTGTAGTGTCGGAGTCGGACACGTTGTACCCTTGGCCTCTTATATATGAGGAGGCACCCCACGTTGTAACCTATGACGGCTAGATAGCGACAGGCACGCAAGGGGGAGCCGGCGGCATGTGCCGGCGCCCGGGTGGCCGGTGTTGCGGTATCTCGGGGAGGAGCGCCCGTAGTCATTGCCCCGGGGAGTAGGCGAGTTCGCCGAACCTCGTTAACAAATCTTGGTGTCGTCATTGTGCTGTGATTGCTTGTTCCTCGATGGATCGACTGTGTACCTCGAATTTATTCTAACACTTCATGAGTGAGCTCCCAACATTTTTGTGTGGTGCCATCCATTGTGGTTGGGCTCATGACCAGTTAGCATGTTCTTCGGCTTTTTTGGCATCCTGAAGCCTCTCTTTCTCGAGTGCAAGCCTATGCGTCCTCAAATGCAAGCCTGCGCTCCTCCGCCTTCAACTTCCTCTCTTCGGCCACCAATTCGGATTTCTATTTCTCATCAACCAACATCTTGAGCTTATTCCATCACGATGTCTTGTCTTCTTTGTGTTTGGCCGCCAACACTTTATTGGCCTCAAGTTCTTCTTTGTATGTGCCACTGAATGCACCTCTCCTCCTTTTCTCTTTTGAAATCTTGTTGTCATCCGGTCTTTTGTTGACCTCTTCATTCTCAATGGGAATGTTCAATCTCGATCTCTTTGGAGTGTTCTCGGTAAGTCTGTAAATCCACTTCTCATAGGTATATAGCACTTTGTAGCAATGCTACAATGTGAATGGCTTGTGGCCGAACTTTTTTGTTTCTTCCCTTGAAGATCCTTTGAATGATAGGACCAAACTACGTGATAGGCACACCGTTTGGTGGTGCATGGTTCACTTGATCAATGCAACCGGACCATCGGTTGCATTGCTCTAGGATGGTGCCCCAACAATGCCCAAGTGAGCCTTGGGTGCGGCTAGATGCACGACCCTTGTTGCTGGCTACGGCGGTCGGACGAGCCGGAGCAGTGGCCCTAGGGGTGGCTGGAGATGGTGCACGAGCCGCCGAACGGGCGCGAGGGGCCGATCTGCCTTTTTTGTTCTTCTTCTTTATCATCATCGCCGCTTTGGCTAGGGCTGGAGCGACCACTGTCGGCTTCCAAGCACGCTTGGCAGCGCCGAGAGTAGATGGAGGGCAGCCGACCGACGCCAGCCAGGCAATGGCTGCCTCCGACGACGTTGTTATGGGCGGTGTCAGCGGTGTGGTGGACCGGAAGAGATTGTTGGTGCCCAATCTTTTCTTTGGTGCGGGCGGCGGCACGTGGGTGGCTTGCGGTCTCGATGCACCGGCGGCGGTGGCCGGTGTCGTGGTTCTAAGTCTGACAGTACGAATAGGGGGTACGTAGGAGGAGGCAAGGCCCTAGCTATGGTGAAGTTGTACGCAAGGTGTTTACGAGTTCAGGCCCTTCTCGGAGGAAGTAACAGCCCTACGTCTCGGTGCCCGGAGGCGGTCGACTGAAATGGGTATATGTGTGTGTGTTACAGGGGGTGCGAACCCTTGTACTGGAGGAGGGGGAGGCTTATATAGTGTGCCAGGACCCCAGCCATGCTCCACGTTACTAAGGGTTCAATGTACATAAAGGCGGGCGTTACTGATAACGTCTATAGTAAAGAGTAATAAAGGCATTCACTGCAGCGGAGTGAATACCAGACCGTTGCTGCTCTAAGGGACCTTTGACCTTCGGGGGTCGAGTGTCTTGGATGGGTCGAGTGAAGTTGAGTCGTCTGGTTCGTGGTGTACAGTCGAGTGGGATGTCCTCTTGGGCTATCTCAGTTGACTATCTTTGTTACCATCGGTTTTGTCTTCTGAGCTTCTGGGGTAGTGACCTTGGGTGGGGTACCTTGGTTAGGCTTGTGACCCTACCCTAGGTTCGTAACCTCATCAGTAGCCCCCGAATGGATTGAGGGTTGAGCAGGAGAGAGTGCTGAAGTGAGCCTTGGTCCGAGTTCGATGCCCTTGGGGTAGTCTTCTCTGAACTTGTGGACCAGGCCGTCTTTTCAATCTCGTCTTGGTCGCCTTAATCGATTCCGGAACCGTCGAGTGTGCTTGTTACATTGGTCGTCAACTGAACTTTGCGCGTGGCGCCGAGCGCCATTGGTGTGCGCAGTTTTCGGCGGGATCGGTTGCTCTCTGGTCTCCGGATTTTGCGGGATTTCAAAATTTGGGGAAGCACGTGGGGCGGGCCGTGCCGCGGCAATCAGATCGGATATGCCCGGGACGCCTCGATCCTCGCACCGCCTTTTTCGCCACGTAACGCGTGCGCGCCTGTTGCGGGATTTGACGAGATTGCTCAGGGCCACCGGTCAGTCACTTGACCGTCGTGCTATAAATGCGCGCCGAGTCCGAGGCGAGGGTACTGTGCGCCCATTCTCTGTTTCCTCGCCTCCGTCCCTCCGCCGCGCCTCTGCTTCTTCCTCCTTCTCCTCGGCCAACACCAGCTCGCACGCCATGGGCAAAGAGAAGACCGCGGCGTTGGAGCGCTTGAAGAAGGCGGCGGCGGGGAAAGCGAAGCGGTCCGGCCGCGGCGGGTCGTCGTCAAGGTCCGGGCTCCCCCCTGGCTGGATCTAGGGGGACTGGATCAGGTCCACCATTACGGTGGAGGACATGGAGGAGCTGGAGGAGGAGGGTTTGGTCGCCCGCGACTCCTGGCAGGTGCCGGAAGGCGAGCTCGAGCCTCAGCCACGGGAGGGCGAGTGCGTCCTCCTCGCGACCCACGTCGACCGAGGTTTCTCCATGCCCCCACACCCTTTCTTCCGCGCCTTCTTGACTTTTTACAGCGCCCAGCTGCACTACTTCACGCCCAACTCCATCGCTTTTCTGGCTGCGTTTATCTCGATGTGTGAGAACTTCCTCGGCTGTCGACCGCACTGGGGTTTGTTCAAACATATCTTCACTTGTCGCTCGCAGACCGTCAAGAAGGTGAATCCGAGTGATGAGAAGACGCACGTCATCCAGGTGTGCGGAGGGCTAGGCATCCAACTTAGAAATAGGAGCGCTTTTCCTGCTATGATCCTCCCAGAGTCGGTTCGGGGATGGCAGTCGACTTGGTTCTATTGTAAGGACAACCCGACTCCTGGTCAGTCGACCGGTCTTCCTCCTTTTTCTCTTAGTTGAGCCAGCCAGCCTCCATCGTTGGTTGTGAGCCGGGCCGAGAGGGTGGAAGTGGACATGTTGGTGGAGCGAGTAGTCCAGTTGGTCCGCGACGGGGTTACAGGGCTGGATCTGCTTGAGGTGTACCTTATGCGGAGGATCCAGCCTCTCCAAGCTCGAGACCACCCGATGTGGTTGTATTCTGGCGTTGACCATTCGTCCCGAGTCCACCCAGAGGAAGCTTCAGCAAAGACGGTGGCGCAGTGTCTGAAATGTATCACGGGGAACAAAGACAACCCCAGGGGGCTTGGAAGGGTTCCTCCATTCGACGCCGACCATCTTCCTGACAAGGTCTGGCCTTAACTTTCGAGTGATGTTCTTGTTTCTTGTTTGCAGTTGTTTTGATGAATCCGACTGACATTTGGCAAATCCTTCTTTTCTGCAGATCTACACCGAAATGTACTCGATGCCCAATGGGAATCAGGTCCAGGAGGGCGAAGAGGGCGCGGGCGATGTTTCCGAGTGGAAGTCCAAAGAAGAGACTAGAGAGGAGAGCGAGGACTCCAGCAGCAGCGAGGAGGTCGAGTCACCTCCCCGCAGTGAGAAGCGCTCCAAAGGAAAGCATGACCCAGAGGTTGTGCGCTCCCGAGCGGGCCCCTCCAGCTCCCAGGTGCAGAAGCAGGCTCGTACGGCCACTCCCGATCCGACCGAAAAGGCGCCCAAGCAGCCCAAGGTCACCACCGCCAAGCCCCGGAAGGTCTTGCCCAAGATCAAGGTGGACGTCCCAATCGCCTCTACGTGAGTGATGTTCTGTTTTATTTCTCTCTGCCTTCCGGAGGTTGACTCTGTCTTCGTCGACTCACTTTCGAGGAAATTTTCAGTGCTGCTGCTTCCGCGACCTCGATGGATATCGACAAGGGTCGGGATGATGAGGAGACCGCGGATGCTGCTACGTCCTGCGCAGGTGCGAGTTGTAGATCGTACTTCGCTTTTCGTCGGTTTGAACTGACGGTCGACTGAACTTCATAGTTGTCTTTTTTGAAGTACCACACCATGTCATAGAGCTCCCAGACGATGATGATGACGATGATGAGGAGCGCTCGGGAGTGGCTCGACGACGCACAGGAAGGAAGGGCCGGAAGGCGCCCTCTGGCTCTGAGGCCCAGCAACAGGAAGACGTGGCCCGGGCCGCGGTCTCCTTCGCCGTCCCCGTGTCGACTGTTCGCCCTTCTTCGTCGACTGGTCCGGCCGTCGACCCAGCGCTTGCTCCGGCCATCGACCCAATGTCTGCTCCGCCGTCTGTTCTCTTCTCCACCCATCACGTCCCGGAGGATCCCGTGGGCGCATCTCAAGAAGCCGTTCGTCAGGCGGGGCTGATGATGGAGCGGACGAAGGCGGTGTACGAGGCTAGCATGGCTGCTTACAACGCTAGCTCGGCCCTTCGGACCAATGTCCAGGTTTGTCTCTTTCGACTGATTTGCTGTATTGGTGTAGTCTTCAGGTTGAAAAATCTACTGCCTTGTTCATGAGATGATGTCACACCCACTAGGTGCTTTGTCTTGTAGCCTTTAGCTTTTGTAGGCCGACCGATAGTACCATTGGGGGCACGCTCAGTGCGCTCAGTGGGTATAGTCCCCGAGGCCATGGTCGACTGAAGTCAGTCGACTGTGGTCTTTAGAATGTGTCTTGTTTGTTTTGTACTTCTCTTGAGCTCGGGCCAGACTGATCTTGGCCGAGCGAGAACCAGTGGGGGCACGCTCAGTGCACCCACTGGGTGTAGCCCCCGATACCGTGGTCGACTGCTGGTAGTCGGCCATGGTCTGATAATAGAACTTTGCCACCTTGTGGTTTTTTTTGAGCTCGGGCCAGACAGATCTTGGCCAAGCAAGAACCAGTGGGGGCACGCTTAGTGCACCCATTGGGTGTAGTCCCCGAGACTGCGGTTGAGTGTTTGACTCGACTGTAGTCTTTGAATTCTGATTTGTTGTGTTGATGCAGAGATCTTGTGAGTTCAGAGCCAAATTTGCGGATCTTGAGAAGAAGCAGGTCCAGCTCAATCTCGACTTGCAGCTGGCTCGGGACCACTTGAAGAAGACTCAGGACGAAGAAGCTGGTAACTAATGCGAGCAACTCGTCGACTGACCTTCGATAAGCATGTCCTGTGTATCCTCATGTTCATCTGTCTAGTGACGTCTCTTGTAGATCAACTGAAGGCGGCCCTGGAGCAGAAGGACCTCGACTTGGCGGCGGCGCACCAGAAGGCACAGGAAAAAACTGAACTGGCGGAGCAGAAGCTGGCTTCGGTCGGCACGCTTGAAGCGGAGATCATCAGGTTGAAGAGTTCCCTCGACGCAACCAACCAAGAAGTGACTCGACTGAAGGGTACCAAGAACGCCCTGAATGAGAAATACGAGGGCCTCTTCTAGAAGAAGAACGAGCTGGAGGCTTATCTGGGCGACCTCACCAAAAAGTGGTATCTCATGCTCGAAGGTATGCCTCTTTGCTTGGACTTAGTCGGATTGGTCGACCCGTAACTTACTTACTGACTCGGTGTGGTCCTTATTGTGTAGAATTCCGCCGCGACTTTGAAGAAGAGACTGGGCGGGTCGAACCCGATCTGGACCCAGTTAATTCCGTTGTCAAGGACGAAGTTGCCATGAATATCTTGAGGCTGGAATCTCGCCTCACTGCTGCCACGGGCTACCTTGGTCGACTGAAAGTGGTGATGGCTCGGATCGACGCTGCACTCTGGAGGGGAGTCGTGCAAGAGAACAACCTCGAGTCCCTGATGACTCCACTCAATGAGATCCCTAGTCAAGTGCAGGAGTGGAAGAAGTCATCCGCCCGCTGTGGAGATGACGTGGCGTTGTCTTTGGTCCGGGTGCACTGCAAGGAGGTGAAGGACAGGAGGCTCGTGGCGCTCAAGGTCGCCAATACGAAGGAGCTCCAGTTCCAGTCGTCCATGAAGACTTTCCTGAAAGCCGCCACCCGCATCGTCGATGGGATCGACCTGGACCAGTTTGTTGCGCCTGCGAGCCCGCCTCCTCCTGATGAGTGAGTGAACTTTGATACTTTGATTCAATTTGCCTCGGAATGCCGAGTGATCGTATAACCGTTAAACTCTTGTGGGCCCGTGGCCCAGGTACTCTTGCCCGAATCTTGCAGGACTTTATCTGGATTTGATTCCTTTTGCATTTGCTTGTTTTGCTCTCGACTCTTTCTGGCCGTTTGGATTTTGAGTCGACGCCTTGATGGCAACGTTGTGCTTGTGGTGGAGCTCGGAGGACCGCATCCAAGCCCCCGAGTGAGAGGGTTGCTCTTCACTCGGAGTAATTTTGTAACTTATGTGAATCGGGTTCGCGGCTAAGCCCCCGAGTGAGAGGATTGCTCTTCACTCGGAATAGTTTTTGTAACTTAGGCAATTACGAGCTACGTTGTACTTGTGGCGGAGCTCGGAGGACAGAGCCACGTTGTACTTGTGGCGTAGCTCGGAGGACCGCAGCTAAGCCCCTGAGTGAGAGGGTTGCTCTTCACTCGGAGTAGTTTTTGTAACTTAGGCGTTTATGAGCTACGTCGTACTTGTGGCGGAGCTCAGAGGACAGAGCCATGTTGTACTTATGACGTAGCTCGGAGGACTGCATCTAAGCCCCCGAGTGAGAGGGTTGCTCTTCACTCGGAGTAGTTTTTGTAACTTAGGCGATTACGGGGTCACAGCTAAGCCCCCGAGTGAGAGGGT
>LR738712.1:587322608-587404060 GCA_902687465.1 Secale cereale
GGTTGCTCTTCACTCGGAGTAGTTTTTGTAACTTAGGAGATTACGAGCTACGTTGTACTTGTGGCGGAGCTCGGACGACAGACCCACGTTGTACTTATGACGTAGCTCGGAGGACCGCAGCTAAGCCCCCGAGTGAGAGGGTTGCTCTTCACTCGGAGTAGGTTTTGTAACTTAGGCGATTACGGGGTCGCAGCTAAGCCCCCGAGTGAGAGGGTTGCCCTTCACTCGGAGTAATTTTTGTAACTTAGGCGATTACGAGCTATGTTGTACTTGTGGCGGAGCTCGGAGGACAGAGCCACGTTGTACTTATGGCGTAGCTCGGAGGACCGCAGCTAAGCCCCCGAGTGAGAGGGTTGCCCTTCACTCGGAGTAGTTTTTGTAACTTAGGTGATTACGAGCTACGTTGTACCTGTGGCGGAGATCGGAGGATAGAGCCACGTTGTACTTATGGCATAGCTCGGAGGACCGCAGCTAAGCCCCCGAGTGAGAGGGTTGCTCTTCAGTCGGAGTAGTTTTTGTAACTTAGGCGATTACGGGGTCGTAGCTAAGCCCCCGAGTGAGAGGGTTGCTCTTCACTCGGAGTAGTTTATGTAACTTAGGCGAATCGGGTTCGCGGCTAAGCCCCCGAGTGAGAGGGTTGCTCTTCACTCGGAGTAGTTTTTGTACCTTAGGTGAATCGGGTTCGCGGCTAAGCCCCCGAGTGAGAGGGTTGCTCTTCACTCGGAGTAGGTTTTGTAACTTAGGCGAATCGGGTTCGCGGCTAAGCCCCCGAGTGAGAGGGTTGCTCTTCACTCGGAGTAGTTTTTGTAACTTAGGCGAATCGGGTTCGCGACTAAGCACCCACTGGGAGATTTTGAAGACCAGCATCTTAGAAACCAACAATCATTAAGGGATCGTTGCAAACTTGTCTTTGAAACAAACTGGAAAATCTTTATTACAACTCGACTGTTCGAGTGTTTCAAGTGTAGAAGCGGCGGAGCAGGTCCGCGTTCCACGAACGAGGTTCATCTTTCTTCTTAGCGACGTTGTAGAGGTGATACGCTCCATTGTGCAGCACCTTGGTGACGATGAAGGGGCCTTCCCAAGCTGGGGCGAGCTTGTGTGGTCGTTTCTGATGTACTCGAAGATCCAGGTCTCCTTCCTGGAATGCTCGGCTTCGAACGTTGCGAGCATGGAATCGACGCAGGTCCTGCTGATAGATGGTCGACCGGATCAAGGCCATCTCACGTTCCTCCTCCAGGAGGTCGACTGCATCCTGACGAGCTTGCTCTGCTTTGGCCTCGGAGAAGAGTTCCACTCGGGGGGCATTATGCAACAAATGACTCGGCAGCACGGCTTCGGCTTCGTAGACCATGAAGAAAGGGGTACGGTCAGTCGACCGGTTTGGAGTTGTCCTCAGACCCCATAAGACAGACGGCAGTTCGGTCACCCAAGCTCCGGCGGCATCCTTGAGGTCTCGCATGAGCCGCGGCTTCAAGCCTTGGAGGATCAAACCGTTCGCTCTTTCTGCTTGTCCATTCGACTGCGGATGTGCTACGGAGGCATAGTCGACTTGTGTTCCCTGAGAGGAACAGAAAGCTCTGAATTCATCCGAGTCAAAGTTGGAGCCATTGTTCATGATGATGTTGTGGGGGACTCCATATCTGAATATTAATTCCTTGATGAAGCTGATGGCGGTGCTTGACTCGAGGTTCTTGATGGGCTTGGCCTCAATCCATTTGGTGAACTTGTCGACTGTCACGAGTAGGTGAGTGAATCCGCTTCTACCAGTTTTGAAGGGGCCAACCATGTCTAAGCCCCAAACGGCAAAGGGCCAGACTAGTGGAATGGTCTTCAGAGAAGACGCTGGCTTGTGGGACATGTTGGAGTAGAACTGGCAGCCTTCGCACTTGTCCACGATATCTTTAGCCATCTCGTTGGCTCGGGGCCAATAAACCCAGCTCGGTACGCCTTGGCCACTATAGTCCGAGAGGAAGCGTGGTGGCCACAAGTCCCCGAGTGAATCTCATTCAGAATCAGTCGACCCTCCTCTGGGGTGATGCAGCGATGAGCGACTCCAGTGACACTCTCTCTGTAGAGCTGACCCTGAATGACGGTAAAAGCCTTGGATCGATGGATGATCTGGCGTGCTTCCTCTTCATCTTCCGGGAGTTCTTGCCTGAGCAGATATGCTATGTATGGCTCAGTCCAGTCGAGCGTAATCACTAAAATCTCCATGATCAGGTCGACCACTGCAGGTACTTCGACTTCAGTCGGATCTGACGCACTGACTGGTTGTGGGGGTTCCTCCGTGAAGGGGTCTTCTTTGACAGATGGGGTGTGCAGATGTTCCAGAAATACGTTCTTGGGTATAGGCTTCCAAGTCGACCCAATTTTCGCGAGATCATCAGCAAGCTGATTCTTGGCTCTGGGCACGTGATGGAGCTCCAAACCTTTGAACTTCTTTTCAAGCTTCCATACTGTACTACAATAATTGGTCATTGCCGGGCTTCTGACGTCCCATTCCTTCATCACCTAGTTCACCACTAAGTCTGAATCGCCGTAGACCATCAGGCGATGGACGCCGAGTGAGATGGCCATACGCAATCCGTACAAAAGTGCTTCGTACTCGTCTGCGTTGTTCGATGAGTCAAAGTGGATTTGAAGGACGCAACTGAGCTTGTCGCCCCTGGGAGACACTAGGACCATGCCTGCGCCGGATCCGTTCAACATCTTGGATCCATTAAAGAACATAGTCTAGTGATCCGACTGAACCTGAGTCGGCAGCTCTTGTTCGATCCACTCGGCCACAAAATCTGCTATTGCCTGAGACTTGATGGCTTTCTTCGCTTCAAACTTGATATCTAGCGGAAGGAGTTCAATTGCCCATTTTGCCACTCGACCGATTGCGTCTCGGTTGTTTAGGATTTCTGATAATGGGGCGTCGCTGACGACTGAGATTGTATGGTCCGAAAAGTAGTGGGCAACCTTCTTTGCGGTCAAGTAAATCCCGTACACAAGCTTCTGGTAATGCGGGTACCTTTGCTTGGAGGGAGTCAAGACTTCAGATATGTAATAGATTGGGCGTTGAACTTTGTAGGCCTTGCCTTCTTCTTCCCGCTCGACCGTGAGTACAGTGCTGACAACTTGTCCGGTGGCTGCAATGTATAGTAAGAGAGGCTCTTTGCTGACTGGGGCAACATGCACTGGCTGGGTGGACAGCAGGGCTTTGAGCTCTTCAAACGCTGCTTCAGCTTCGGAATTCCACTCGAACTTTTCTGATTTCTTCATCAGTCGGTAGAGAGGTAATGCCTTCTCACCGTGACGAGAAATGAATCGACTCAATGCGGCCAAGCAACCAGTAAGCTTCTGTACGTCGTGTACACGCTCGGGGCGTTTCATTCGAAGGATGGTGCCGACCTTTTCTGGGTTGGCGTCGATTCCTCGTTCGGAAACGAGAAAACCGAGTAACTTGCCGCCCGGAACTCCAAACGTACACTTCGATGGATTGAGCTTGATATCATAGCTTCTCAAATTTGTGAATGTCTCAGCGAGGTCAGTCAATAGGTCGGAACCTTTCCGCGACTTGACCACGATGTCATCCATGTATGCTTCGATGTTCCGACTGATTTGCTTCAGCGGGCACTTCTGGATCATGCGCATGAAGGTATGTAGGATCGAAAGTATGTCTAGAGGGGGGGGGGGTGATTAGACTACTTGACAATATAAAAAATCTGCCTTTTGATCATGCAATGTTTTTGGCAGTTTCACAGTTAAGATCAATTCAAGTATCACCCTACACATGCAATTCTAGAGTATAAGCAGCGGAAAGTAAATTGCACATGTAGTAAAGAGAGGTGGAGAAGATCAAACGCAGTTTGGAGACACGGAGATTTTTGTCGTGGTTCCGATAGGTGGTGCTATCGTACATCCACGTTGATGGAGACTTCAACCCACGGAGGGTAACGGCTGCGCGAGTCCACGGAGGGCTCCACCCACGAAGGGTCCACGAAGAAGCAACCTTGTCTATTCCATCATGGCCTACGCCCACGGAGGACTAGCCTTACTCGGGGTAGATCTTCACGAAGTAGGCAATCTCCTTGCCCTTACAAACTTCTTGGTTCAACTCCACATCTCAACGACGGAGGCTCCCAAGCGACACCTAACCAATCTAGGAGGCACCACCCTCCAAAAGGTAAAAGATGTTGTTGATGATGATGAACTCCTTGCTCTTGTGCTTCAAATGATAATCTCCCCAACACTCAACTCTCCTCACTGATATGGCTGTGGTGGAAGAAAGGATTGAGTGGAAAGCAACTTGGGAAGGCTAGAAATCAAGTTTCATATGGTAGGAATGGAATGACTTGATCTCAACACAAGGGTAGGTGGTTCTCTTCTCAGAAAGTGTATGGTAGGAGTGGTGGTACTTTCTGATGGCTCTCCTCACGAATGAAGAGGGGGTGGAGGGGTATATATAGCCTCCACACAAAATCCAACCGTTACACACATATTTGAGCCATCTCGGTGAGACCGAAGTGAAAACTCGGTCAGACCGAAAGTTCAAATATAGTGAACGTTGGGATTTTTGGTGGGACCGAAAATACCATCTCGGTGTGTCCGAAGTGAGTCAAAGGTAGGAACTTGCCATCTCGGTGGGACCGAAATTAACAACTCGGATATTCCGAAGTGATGTCAATTGGTTACAGAAGGTTGGCAGTCCAGTTTCGGTGAGACCGAAACTCAAAATCGGATGGACCGAGAAATTAGGGTTTGGAAGAATAATTGAGGTGGTTCATCTCGGTGGGACTGAGTTTGCAGAATCGGTTTGTCCGAGATTACTTATGAGTGTGTTAAGTAGTGAAGGGTGCTGATAGTTGAGGGAGCTAGATCACTAAGCACTTGAGCAACCAGATCATTAACACAACCTCATCCCCTTTTAATAGTATTGGCTTTTCCTATGGACTCAATGTGATCTTTGATCACTAAACCAAAAATAGAGTCTTGAGCTTTTGCCAATGCTTGTCTTAGCATTTTGAGGGGTCCACTTCTTCAGACATTTCCATTCCCATATCATCGAACTTCTCTGAAATGATTCTCAAGTAAATATTAGTTCAATGATATATATGTTGTTATTAATTACCAAAACCACCCGGGGATTAGTTGCACTTTCAAGGTAGCGCCGGCATTCTTGAGACCGAAAGGCATGGTGACATAACAGAAACATCCGAACGGGGTGATGAAAGTTTTCTTGATTTCATCGGGTCCAAACAGTCGGATCTGATGGTACTCGAATACGCGTCCAGAAAGGACAAACGTTCGCATCGCGCAGTCGAGTCGACTATTTGATCGATGCGGGGGAGAGGAAAATGATCCTTCGGGCAGGCCCGATTGATGTGCTTGAAATCGATGCACATGCGGAGGGACTTGTCCTTCATGGGGACCATGACTACATTGGCGAGCCCACTCGGAGTGGTAGATCTCGCGGACGAACTCAGCTGCCAGAAGCCGAGCCACTTCCTCGCCAATTGCCTTTCTCTTCTCCACGGCGGACCGACGGAGATGTTCCTTCACAGGCTTCACTTTTGGGTGGACTCGCAAATGGTACTCAGCCAGTCCCCTGGGTACACCTGGCATGTCAGATGGTTTCCATGCGAAGATGTCCCAGTTCTCACGGAGGAACTGGATGAGCGCTTCTTCCTATTTGATGTTGAGTGTAGTGGAAATGTGGGTCGGTGCTGCATTGGGGTCGGTGGGGTGGATGTGTACAGGCTTTGTCTCCCCAGCCGACTGGAAAGCTGACTCGGAAGCCGGCTTCTTGGCCCGCAGCAAGTCACTCGGATCCACGTTTTTCTGGTACTCCTCCATTTCTACTGCTGCCATCTGCTCGTCAGCAATCTTCGAGCCTTTCTGGAAGCATTCTTCCGCTTTCTGACGGTTCCCCGTGACGGTTATAATGCCATTGGGTCCCGGCACCTTCAGCTTGAGGTACACATAACACGGTCGAGCCATGAATCTGGCGTAGGCGGGCCTACCCAGAATGGCGTGATAAGCATTGTTGAAGTCCACCACTTCAAACGTCAGCTTCTCTTTGCGATAATTCTTCGAGTCGCCAAAGACTGCGTCGAGTGCGGTTTGGCCAAGTGAGTCGGCCTTATTCCCGGGGATGACCCCGTGGAACCTCATGTTGCTTTCACTCAGCTTGGACATCGGGATGCCCATATCCCGGAGGGTTGCTGCATACAGAATATTCAAGCCACTTCCTCCATCCATCAGGACCCTGGTCAGACGCGTGTCCTCGACCACTGGGTCGACCACCAGCGCTTGCCGCCCAGGGGTAGCAATGTGCGCAGGGTGATCGGACTGGTCGAATTTGATGGGGGTCTTGGACCACTTCAGATACGTGGTTATTACCGGGACAACCATGTTGACTTCTCTGTTTATCACTTTCAGTCGACTTTTGCTCTCGATGTCTGCGAAGATCATCAAAGTGGAGTTGATCTGGGGGTAACCTCCATCCCCTTCTTTGTCCTCGGTCTCCTCTGATTCCTTTTCTTTCTCAGTCGACTGATTCTTCTGGAAGTTCTGGATCAGGAGCCGACACTGTCGAGTGGTGTGCTTGGGATATACCAAGTTCCCCTCTTCATCTTTCTTCGTGTGAATAGGACACGGCTGGTCGAGTACATCATTCCCAGCTTGATCTTTTACCTTCTTGGGGACCCAGGGCCCCTTGGGCTTTCCTTTGCCTTTCCCTTGGTTGACCACTGCAGCTTCGCCCTGAGCGGCTGGCTCGGCCTTGCACTTGGGTTTCCGATTGGAGTTCTGATCATCTTGTCCAACTGGTTTCTTGCCACTACGGAGTCGATCGGCCTCTTCGCCGTTGGCATACCGACTGGCTATCTCCATCATCCGGGACAGGGACATATCGCCCGTTCGACCAAACTTCAAATTCAGCTCTCGGTATCGCACGCCCTCCTTGTAGGCGCAGACTGCTTGGTGCTCAGACACATTCTCCACCGTGTGATGCAAGGTGGTCCATCGCTGTATGTAAGCCCTCAAGGTTTCATTCGGCTTCTGCACGCAATGCTGAAGCTCTGCGAGACCTGCGGGCCGTTTGCAGGTGCCTTCGAAAGTCCGAATGAACACTCGGGCCAGCTCTTCCCAACTGTAAATGCTCCTAGTGGCCAACTGATTAAGCCACGCCCGAGCTGAACCGCCCAGCATGAGAGGATGATGTTTCATGGCTACGTCGTCGTTGCCACCTCCAATCTGCACAACCACTCGGTAATCTTCGAGCCAGGTGTCTGGTTTTGACTCGCCAATGAAATTATTTACTCCCGCCGCCAACCTGAAGTTCGAGGGAACCTCGGCGGCCCTGATGGCTCTGCTAAAAGACTCGGGCCCATAGACAGATGCTCGGCTTCCACTCGAACGATCTCTGCCTTGCTCTTCTCTGAACGCCCAGTTCCGGTCGACCAGCCCCTGCACAAGGATAGACCTTGCATCGAAGCCGGGCCTCCGGGGATCTAGGGGAACCCTCCGCTCGTCGTCGCGTAAGCGCCAACCCTTGTGTCGCCTAGGCGAGAACGATCCGCTTCATGGGGGAGGCGTGGGCACTCGACGGCGGTCGTAATGACCGGGTCGACGGTCATACTACTCGTCATTCCGACCCAAATGCCGGTTTTGCCGTGGGTCACGATCCTCACGCCTCGGGGGCGATCTTGGACTGTGGGCTGACCAAACGGTGTCCGCAGCCACCGATTTGCTATGAATCCTGTTGCGCGAGTGAGAAACAGTCGCGTTCTGCTACTCAGCCGTTCGGAGCAACGCTCGGATCTGCTGAAGGCCTCTCCTAGCCTCCAACTGAGACGGTTGAATAGACTCCGCGATGCGAGCCGTGGCTTCGAGGTTCTAGACAGGTGTACGGAACACCTGAGTCTCGCGCGGGTGCGATTGCCGCGGTCGTCGACTGGGCTCGGGGATCAGTCGGTGGGCCCGTTTGTCGAGTGCGCGCTGGATATTCTCCAAGCACGCGCACTCAGCCACGGTGGCCAAGCGCGTGGCCTCTAGGGACCGAGCCTCTAGAGTATCCCCCACGACGGGGGTAAAGAGCGCGTCTTCATTGCGGCGGCAGAGCTCGTCCCTCTGCTCGGCCATGAGGGGTTGGGGAATGTACTCATCGTGGTTGAATAAACGACCGCCACCGCTGCCGCCGTCGCCACCGCGAGGGAAACCTGGTGGGCTGCGGCGCGAGTCGACTGATACGTCCAAAACGTATCTATAATTTCTGCTTGCTCCATGCCTCTTTTGGGTGATATTGCTATGATATTTATACACTTCCATACACTTTTGATCATATTTGGACTAACCTATTAACTCAGTGCACCCCAGTGCCAGTTTCTGTTTTCTGCTGTTTTTGTATTTCAGGTTTTCCCATCACGTAAACTGCCAGAAAAATCCCGGAAAAATTATATAAAAAATCAGCGTTCTAGAAGCTTCCCGGTAGCCAAAGTACAGCCGGAGGGGGGCCACCAGGGCTCCAGGCGCCCTAGTGGCGCGGCCCCCCTCCTGGCCGCGCCGGGGGGGCGCCTGGGCCCCCCAGGCCACCGCTGATGCCCCCCTTTGGCATATATTTAACACGCACCCCAAAACCCTCGAGACGGGAACCCTTTTTCGCGATCTCATCTCTGTTCCGCCGCCGCCGCGCTTCCAAGATCGGGAGCACCAGGAGAACTCTTCCCGGCACCCTGCCGGAGGGGAGGATCACCACCGGGAGCCTCTCCACCACCATGGACGCCTCCCGGATGAGTTGTGAGTAGTCTCCCTTGGACCATGGGTCCATGACCAGTTGCTATGTGATGTTCTCCTCCCCTTCTTGTGCTTCACTAATTAAACCTCGTGAGTTGCCCTACATGATCGAGGCACATATGTAATCCTTATGCTGTTGCTATGATGAGTTTGCTGGGATCCGATGGATTGTGAGATTATGTTCAGATTGTGTTTGAGTAATATATTTGATTTACCTCTTTTATATTTATGTTCGTAAGTAATTCTTGCATGTTCTCCGTTGCTATTTATTGCTTTGGCCAAGTAGTAGGTAGTGACTCCAAGAGGGAACGTTATGCTCGATTGTCGGTTCATGCCCCTCGATGACTAGCTTGAGTGACAGAAACATGAGTCTAGGGGATGTTCTGTTGCCACAAGGGGGAAAACAACGGTGCTTGTGCCCGCGGGTGCAAGGATTGTTTACTTTACGCAAAGTTCTTTTAATGCAGTTGTCTGTTGCTTTGAGTTTACACTATGGGTGGGACTTGCAACTTAATACCAGCGAGATGTTCTGGATAGATATCTCAAGGTGGATGATTAGTAGTAGATGCAGATGGATTTCGGTCTACTTGCCTTGGCGTACCGCCCATGCTTTGAACCTCTACCTTTCTTGCAACATAGTTAGCATTGGTTTGCGCACATAATTCTGTCAATTGCCCAGCTGTAATTCGTTTACCTCACATAGTTGTTTTATCGTCTTTTGGGAGAGAGACATCACTAGTGAACATCATGGGACCCCGGTCCATATTACCATTACTGATCACATCCGCTATTTACTTTCCGCTTTTACTTACTATTTGCAACAATACCTATCACTATTATCACTTGCGTTTGATCCTTTGTAAACTACAAGGCCGAAGGGATTGACAACCTCTCTGTACTCGTTGGGAGCAAAGTTATTTGTATCTGTGTGCAGGTCCACGTTGATTGCTAATATCTGGCGCCGTTAGCAGTCGACACCTTGTTGAAACTGGGAGTCTCAGGGGAAATCGATCCTTGGTATCTTTGCCAAGGGAAAACTTCCGCTACACTGCATCTCAAACCTTCCACTTGGGGTAACCAACGAGGGGCGAGAAGCCATCAAGCAAAGTTTTCTGGCGCCGTTGCCGGGGACTCCACTCTTCAAGATAGGGGAGTTGCACGCTATCTTTTACCTTTGCTTTTTAGTCTTGTTAGTTTACCTTTCAGTTTTGCTTTAGTATCTTTTATCGAAAATCACAAAAATATCTATCTTGCTTGCTTGCTACTATGGGTTCCACCGAGAACACCAAGTTGTGTGACTTCACTAGTCATAACAACGATGACTTTATCTGCACACCTATCACTACACCTGCCACTTCAGCACCTTCGTATGAAATTAAACCTGCTTTACTGAACCTAGTTATGAAAGATCAATTCTCCGGTGCCGGAGATGATGCTGCTTTACACTTGAACAATTTTGTTGAACTTTGTGATATGCAAAAGTACCAAGAAATAGATGGTAATATTGTTAAGCTTAAGCTTTTTCCTTTCTCCTTGAGAGGAGGAGCTAAAATTTGGTTTCAATCTTTGCCTAGAAATAGCATAGATTCATGGGACAAGTGCAAAGATGCTTTTATTGGAAAGTACTATCCACCTGCTAAAATTATCCAACTAAGAAGTAACATAATGAATTTTAAACAATTGGATAATGAACACGTTGCCCAAGCTTGGGAACGTATGAAATCTCTTGTCAAGAACTGCCCTACTCATGGTTTGACTACTTGGATGGTTATCCAAACTTTTTATGCAGGCTTGAACTTTACCTCGCGGAACTTGTTAGATTCGGCCGCGGGAGGAACCTTTATGTCAAGTACACTTGGTGCTGCCACAAAGCTTCTCGATGAGATGATGACCAACTATTCCCAATGGCACACCGAACGCGCTCCAACAGGTAGGAAGGTAAACTCTGTCGAGGAGATTTCCTCCCTAAAAGAAAAAGTTGACTTGATCATGTCTCTACTTTCGAAGCAATCTTCTGTTGATCCTCGTGATGTTCCTTTAAATTCCTTGATTGCTCAAGAACAAGTAGATGTGAACTTTATCTCTAGAAACAATTTTAATAACAATGCTTATAGGAGTAATTTTGGTAGCAATCCTAGACTGTTCCCCTCTAATTATTATGGGAACAACAATGCTTATCCTAGCACCAAGAACTCCACTACTGAACTAGAGATTATGCTTAAAGATTTCATCACTACCCATAAAGCATTTAATAAGAGTGTAGAAGAGAAACTAAACAAACTAGATAATCTTTCTTCGAAGGTACACAATTTAGCCCATGAGGTAGAATTGCATAAAATTAGAACTTCTCCTCTTGAGGAGAGGAAGGTCACTCCTATGAATGCTATTCAAGTGCAAATTAATGAAAACATTAGGATGTTGGCTAAACTTAAAGAGAGATGGGCTAGAGAAAGGGAGGAAGAAGATAGAATTAAGAACCTTCCTACCCACCACGCTGTTGCTACTATCCAAGTTGTTGAGGATATCCAAACTCTTAGCACCCAATGCACTCCTGGTCCCATTGGACCTATTAATGGTGATTCTATGACTATAGAAACTACCAAACAAGTGAGCCTAAAGGACACCACTACCACTTTACTTGATAGTAGTGACCTTGATTTTGATAATTGCACTCTTACCGAAGTTATTGATTTCCTTCACAAGATGTCTAGAGATCCCCGCACTAGCACGCTTAACCTTGCCTTCACGGAGCATATCACTAATGCTCTCATCAAAGCTAGGGAGGAGAAACTTAGAGTAGAAGCCTCCATACCTAGAAAGCTAGAAGATGGTTGGGATCCTATGATTAAAATTAAGTTGAATAACTTCTCTTGCTATGCTTTATGTGATGTTGGAGCTAGTACCTCTGTTATGCCCAAAAGAATATATGATATGCTTAAATTGAAACCTTTTGATTCTTGTTCTTTTGGTGTTCGTCTTGTTGATTCTTCCATAAAGAAACCTTTGGGGAGGATCGACGATGTTCTTATCATTGTCAATGACAATTACGTTCCCGTTGATTTTACTATTATGGATATTGAATGTGAACCTTCTTGTCCAATTATTTTGGGACGTCCTTTTCTTTGCACCGTTGGTGCCATCATTGACATGAAAGAGGGGAATATAAGATTCCAATTTCCTCTCAAGAAAGGGATGGAGCACTTCCCTAGAAAGAAGATTAAGTTACCTTTTGAGTCTGTTATACGGGCTATCTATTCTTTTACTCTTGATAAAACTTGATCTCTTTGCATTATGCCTAGCTTAAAGGCATAAAAGAAAGCGCTTTTGGGAGGCAGCCCACATGAATAAAATTTTATTTTGCTTTTGTTGTGTCTTGATGTTGTTACTACAGTAGCATCATCATTGTATCTTTGCTTTTCAGCTTTGTGCCAAGTGTAGCCTCTGATCGCAAGAAAGTTCAAAAGTTGTGACGTGCTGTCCAGGAAACAGATTCTGTCCTTGGACAGAAAAATTCGTATAAAATCACCAGATCATCTTTTTGGTCTGAATTTTTTCGACAGCGTGCTCTATACAATTGTCTTTCATGCGTCTGTTCTGAGTTTTTTTATTAGAGTTGCAGAAGTGCCCCGAAAAAATCATTTACTACCTGCTGTTCTGTTTTTCACAGATTCTGTCCTGTTTTGCCTTTCCTTCATTTGGCAAACCTTGAGCTTGTTTTTTCTTTGCAAAAACCTTTTGGCAATCTTGAGAAAAAGTAGACCTTCAAGAATATCCTTATTTCCAGCAAGGGACAATTATTTTATTATGGGTACTAACCTCGCTAATCAGATTATGATGAGTTATGTATGAAGAGAGTTTTCAAGTGTGCGAGGGAAGATGATAAAAAGATTCAGGAGTGTCAAACGCTCAAGCTTGGGGATGCCCCCGTGCACCCCCAAGAAATATTCAAGGAGACTCAAGCGTCTAAGCTTGGGGATGCCCCCGTGCATCCCCTTCTCCATCAACATTATCAGTTTGTCCTTCGTTCCACTATATTTTTATCACTTCATGTGTTATGTGCTATGCTTAGAGCGTCTTGCTTTTAGTTTCCTTTTTAGTTTTCTTTAGCTTTTCATAACGAGTCGGAACTCAGCTTTCTTTGTGTGGGAGAGAAACACGCTCCACTTCAACCTAGAACATAACATAGAATTTTCATGTCTATATATGCTGTGTGTGTTCTTGGTCTTTCAATAGCTACTATCATGTTCAGCTTTTAGTTTTCATGCTTATCATTTTAAAAGAGCTTTTGTTTAGTTGGTTGCCTGAACTCTCTTTAGTTATCATGCTTATCTTATTAAGAGAGTTTGCTTCTGTTGCATTGGTTGATATGTCTATGATAAAAATGCTACGTGCATAATGGTGCTTAGTAGTTCATGTTTTCTTATGGTTAGTCTCAAATAGCTGGGGGTTCCCAATGTGTTATTGGAGTACCAACATGATTTGTTTGCCTATGATGTGGTATGGTTTAGTAATATCTTCCTTCAAGAATTTATTTTGATTGACTTGGCGTATGCTCACGCATATTTAAGACTGTAAAGAAAGTCTGTCAAGCCTTGATGATCTTTAGTTTCTGAGTAGTGATATAACTTCCATGCCTGATTCAATGTTGCTTTGTCGCTCTGCATGATTATGACCGTCATTGCTCTTTTAGTTGGTCGCTCCCAGTCTTTTGCTAACCTTCGCCTGTACTAAGCGGACTGACTGCTTGTGCATCCAAAATCTTTTAAACCAGTTATGCCATATGAGTCCATCATACCTTCCTATACATGGTATTTACCTGCCATTCCTAACGAAGACTTTCATGTACTATCTCGAAATTATTCAAAAAAGCATTTCTATTTTGTGCCTCTGTTTTAGTTCATGAGGAAGTAGTAGTTAATTCATGATCTTTTTAAGTTGGACAAGCTTCACCCCGGGATTGCATGTCTAATGTGCAAACCCATAATACGAGAAGGAACTGGCAAAGAGTGCGCCCGGCTCAAAAATAATATAACAAACAAACCCTCCTTCACGCTTTGTTCATGAGAAATCAGAAAACTTTGGCAGTGATAAACAAAGGAGATTAAGAGGATGTGATCGTCCTCATTCGGGAGCCATTCCTCGAAACTTGTCCATCTCAAGAAGTGATTGAGTTATCTGCTAGCATTCGTTGACGAAACATGCATAATCTAAAAAATAATTATTACCTCTGTTTTTAAAACCAAGAGCTCTGGTACATGCTTTGTCTTTGTTTCCGACCACGGGTTTTCAACCTTGCCAACAAAAGCCACGGTTCGAGAGTCTCCACCTTCTTTTAAAGCACCAACTATTAAGAGCATGATTGTCATTCTGAGTGTAATGTGCATTGTCCCAAAGTAGCATTGTCTTTTGCATGATTGTGATATCGTTTATTCTGAAATTATTGTATCTAGTCATCACTTAAACCTTGGAGGTGCCCCTGCATTTATGTTTTGCTTCACTAAAGGGGGCAAGCAAGATATCACTTTATCATATTTGCACACCATGCTCATTACAAATCTATTTGATGTTTCAGTATCATGTTGTAAAACTTTCAGTTCTTTGTGACTTTCTCATGAGGCAACTTAATTACTACAGATTCATTGTCTCAGTAAGCTTTTGTCATATGACTATGAAAAATCCTTATATGATTAATAGCATGTCACCACAGAAATTATTCTTGTTATCATTTACCTACTCGAGGACGAGCAGGAATTAAGCTTGGGGATGTTGATACGTCCAAAACGTATCTATAATTTCTGCTTGCTCCATGCCTCTTTTGGGTGATATTGCTATGATATTTATACACTTCCATACACTTTTGATCATATTTGGACTAACCTATTAACTCAGTGCACCCCAGTGCCAGTTTCTGTTTTCTACTGTTTTTGTATTTCAGGTTTTCCCATCATGTAAACTGCCAGAAAAATTCCGGAAAAATTATATAAAAAATCAGCGTTCCAGAAGCTTCCCGGTAGCCAAAGTAGAGCCAGAGGGGGGCCACCAGGGCTCCAGGCGCCCTGGTGGCGCGGCCCCCCTCCTGGCCGCGCCGGGGGGGGGGGCGCCTGGGCCCCCCAGGCCTCCATTGATGCCCCCCTTTGGCATATATTTAACACGCGTCTCGAAACCCTCGAGACGGGAACCCTTTTTCGCGATCTCATCTCTGTTCCGCCGCCGCCGCGCTTCCAAGATCGGGAGCACCAGGAGAACTCTTCCCGGCACCCTGCCCGAGGGGAGGATCACCACCAGGAGCCTCTCCACCACCATGGACGCCTCCCGGATGAGTTGTGAGTAGTCTCCCTTGGACCATGGGTCCATGACCAGTAGCTATGTGATGTTCTCCTCCCCTTCTTGTGCTTCACTAATTAGACCTCGTGAGCTGCCCTACATGATCGAGGCACATATGTAATCCTTATGCTGTTGCTATGATGAGTTTGCTGGGATCCGATGGATTGTGAGATTATGTTGAGATTGTGTTTGAGTAATATATTTGATTTACCTCTTTTATATTTATGTTCGTAAGTAATTCTTGCATGTTCTCTGTTGCTATTTATTGCTTTGGCCAAGTAGTAGGTAGTGACTCCAAGAGGGAACGTTATGCTCGATTGTGGGTTCATGCCCCTCGATGACTAGCTTGAGTGACAGAAACATGAGTCTAGGGGATGTGCTGTTGCCACAAGGGGGAAAACAACGGTGCTTATGCCCGCGGGTGCAAGGATTGTTTACTTTACGCAAAGTTCTTTTAATGCAGTTGTCTGTTGCTTTGAGTTTACACTATGGGTGGGACTCGCAACTTAATACCAGCGAGATGTTCTGGATAGATATCTCAAGGTGGATGATTAGTAGTAGATGCAGATGGATTTCGGTCTACTTGCCTTGGCGTACCGCCCATGCTTTGAACCTCTACCTTTCTTGCAACATAGTTAGCATTGGTTTGCGCACATAATTCTGTCAATTGCCCAGCTGTAATTCGTTTACCTCACATAGCTGTTTTATCGTCTTTTGGGAGAGAGACATCACTAGTGAACATCATGGGACCCCGGTCCATATTACCATCACTGATCACATCCGCTATTTACTTTCCACTTTTACTTACTATTTGCAACAATACTTATCACTATTATCACTTGCGTTTGATCCTTTGTAAACTACAAGGCCGGAGGGATTGACAACCTCTCTGTACTCGTTGGGAGAAAAATTATTTGTATCTGTGTGCAGGTCCACGTTGATTGCTAATATCTGGCGCCGTTAGCAGTCGACACCTTCTTGTTGAAACTGGGAGTCTCAGGGGAAATCGATCCTTGGTATCTTTGCCAAGGGAAAACTTCCGCTACACTGCATCTCAAACCTTCCACTTGGGGTAACCAACGAGGGGCAAGAAGCCATCATCGACCATGAGGACTTCCGCCGCGGGATCGCTGCTCCCGCACTCGGAAACTGAATCCACGAGCTCGACCGAAGGATCGACCGGCCCGTAGAGGTAATCATCGGGCTCGATGGCCGCGACTTGGGGGGTGGCCGCCTGGCGGGCCACCGCGTGTTTCACCCACCGCTGGAGCTGCGAGCGACCGGATCGCTTGCGACGGCGTCCGGCGAGGATGATGGATGATGTAGGAATCGGCAGGTACTGAGTCGACGGCTGCCGAAGAAGGACGCCACAGGCGCTGGCGTGGAAGTGTGCGGCCCCGCGGACGGGCAGCGCCTCAACGTCGAGGGGAGCCTCCTGGATCCAAGCGGAATCGTCGGCGACGGAGATGAGCGCGCCGAGTCGGATCTCGCGGCCCAACGCCAGACCACCGCCGGAAACCATGACGAAGGATGTCGGAGAAAAGTTTGCAACCTCACCAGAAGTCATTAAGACGCATTGCCCCAAGGTGGGCGCCAACTGTCGTAGTTCTAAGTCCGACAGTACGAATAGGGGTACGTAGGAGGAGGCAAGGCCCTAGCTATGGTGAAGTTGCAAGCAAGGTGTTTATGAGTTCAGGCCCTTCTCGGAGGAAGTAACAGCCCTACGTCTCGGTGCCTGGAGGCGGTCGACTGAAATGGGTATATGTGTGTGTGTTACAGGGGGCTCATGACCAGTTAGCATGTTCTTCGGCTTTTTTGGCATCCTGAAGCCTCTCTTTCTCGAGTGCAAGCCTATGCGTCCTCAAATGCAAGCCTGCGCTCCTCCGCCTTCAACTTCCTCTCTTCGGCCACCAATTCGGATTTCTATTTCTCATCAACCAACATCTTGAGCTTATTCCATCACGATGTCTTGTCTTCTTTGTGTTTGGCCGCCAACACTTTATTGGCCTCAAGTTCTTCTTTGTATGTGCCACTGAATGCACCTCTCCTCCTTTTCTCTTTTGAAATCTTGTTGTCATCCGGTCTTTTGTTGACCTCTTCATTCTCAATGGGAATGTTCAATCTCGATCTCTTTGGAGTGTTCTCGGTAAGTCTGTAAATCCACTTCTCATAGGTATATAGCACTTTGTAGCAATGCTACAATGTGAATGGCTTGTGGCCGAACTTTTTTGTTTCTTCCCTTGAAGATCCTTTGAATGATAGGACCAAACTACGTGATAGGCACACCGTTTGGTGGTGCATGGTTCACTTGATCAATGCAACCGGACCATCAGTTGCATTGCTCTAGGATGGTGCCCCAACAATGCCCAAGTGAGCCTTGGGTGCGGCTAGATGCACGACCCTTGTTGCTGGCTACGGCGGTCGGACGAGCCGGAGCAGTGGCCCTAGGGGTGGCTGGAGATGGTGCACGAGCCGCCGAACGGGCGCGAGGGGCCGATCTGCCTTTTTTGTTCTTCTTCTTTATCATCATCGCCGCTTTGGCTAGGGCTGGAGCGACCACTGTCGGCTTCCAAGCACGCTTGGCAGCGCCGAGAGTAGATGGAGGGCAGCCGACCGACGCCAGCCAGGCAATGGCTGCCTCCGACGACGTTGTTACGGGCGGTGTCAGCGGTGTGGTGGACCGGAAGAGATTGTTGGTGCCCAATCTTTTCTTTGGTGCGGGCGGCGACACGTGGGTGGCTTGCGGTCTCGATGCACCGGCGGCGGTGGCCGGTGTCGTGGTTCTAAGTCTGACAGTACGAATAGGGGGTACGTAGGAGGAGGCAAGGCCCTAGCTATGGTGAAGTTGTACGCAAGGTGTTTACGAGTTCAGGCCCTTCTCGGAGGAAGTAACAGCCCTACGTCTCGGTGCCCGGAGGCGGTCGACTGAAATGGGTATATGTGTGTGTGTTACAGGGGGTGCGAACCCTTGTACTGGAGGAGGGGGAGGCTTATATAGTGTGCCAGGACCCCAGCCATGCTCCACGTTACTAAGGGTTCAATGTACATAAAGGCGGGCGTTACTGATAACGTCTGTAGTAAAGAGTAATGAAGGCATTCACTGCAGTGGAGTGAATACCAGACCGTTGCTGCTCTAAGGGACCTTTGACCTTCGGGGGTCGAGTGCCTTGGATGGGTCGAGTGAAGTTGAGTCGTCTGGTTCGTGGCGTATAGTCGAGTGGGATGTCCTCTTGGGCTATCTCAATCAACTGTCTTTGTTACCATTGGTTTTGTCTTCTGAGCTTCTGGGGTAGTGACCTTGGGTGGGGTACCTTGGTCAGGCCTGTGACCCTACCCTAGGTCCGTAACCTCATCAACCGGCGGGGTGCGGAAGGGTCTTGAGAACCCATTCCGGCCACAACAATAGTCATCGGCGGTGATGACGGCACGTGGGGAGGCGGCGGTGTGAACTATGACACCGAGTGGAGGAAAAAAAGAGTGAGGGGTTTACTCGGCCGGCGCGGGGATGCCTATATTTCGGCGCCATGGGCCAGATGTTTGGTGGAGTAATTATTTTTTAGTCCTATAAGAACATCTACAGCCGAACTTCTTAAATCCGCCTCATACGCCCGGGCGGTCCGCCCGGTCACGATGTTTTGACCCAGATGGGCCCCTCAAACGGCCCTCAAATGTCCGGGCTGACCGGCAAACCCCCATATCTAGCTCAAGTATGGAGAAGATATGAGGCCGCTCGGGCGCGCCCAGGCACGCCCGCCACGTCAGCCCCGGCCCACGCTGGTCCATCCGACCCCACATAAAATACTCCCCATCCGCTTGCCGGACCAAACCCTAGCCACTTCACTTCCCTCCCCATCTGCCACCCAAACTCGTCTCCGATTCCTTTCGTTGTCTCCGATTCCTTTCGTCGTCTCCCGGATGATGGGCAGCGGATCCAAGTCCTTCACCCCGAGATTCGTCGACCCCGAGCTCATCGCGCACGGCCCCGAGAAGGAGATGGCCGTCCAGCGTGCGCTCCGCCGCGCCCGGGAGGAGGTCTGTGGACGGCTGCGCTCGGACTCCATCCATCGGGAATCCATTGCATCCGTCCAAATGGTGCATGGATCCGGCGCAAGGCCGGCCGTAGCTGCCTCGTCGGAGGCCGTGTGGTCCGTCTGGCGTCCGAAAGTGTTGGCGGACGCGCCACCTCTCCGGTGGCGCGCCAATATTGGGGACGCACCATCATCCCACAAGGCCATGGCACGGCGTGCACGCCGTGCAAGGCACCGGGCGCAGGAGGCGGCGGCGGACTTCGCGAGGCGAAGTCGCATTCTCCGATGCCCCATATGGCGCATCAGTCTGGGTGCCGCAACCGCATCGTCGTGGACGTCGGTGGCTCGTCCCCAGACAGATCCATCATCGATCTGACGTCCACCGACACCGTTCGGGTTCCGGTCTTCAACGAGGAAGAGTAGGGCATGGGAGACGGCGGGGCCTTGAGTCTCGTGAGCCAGCTTGTATCCCATGCCCTACCCTACCTTGCCGGCGGCTGGCCCAACACTCTGAGGAGCGCAGCCGGCCGTCGGATATGGTCAGAGCGGAGCCGAGCGAGCGGGGAGCGTAACTGGATGAGCTCCACGTAGATTAGATTTCATGTTGCATGTTGTTGAGTATCGTGATTATTAGAAAAGCTAGGATAGCGTAGGATATTATTCTACCTTGCCTTGTACTCCAAGAAGATCATTGTAGTCCTATATATATGCCCACGAAGCTCAAGCAATAAAACAACTATTCCACCAAATCCCTCTCTCCCTTCTAACATGGTATCTATCGCAAGTCGATCCTAAACCCTAGCCGCCACCGCTTCCGCACCCGCGCGCCGCCCCTGGGGCGGTCAGCCTCCATGACCGCCGCCGGGGGCCGCACCGCCTGTACCTAGGACTCGTCCGCCGGCCGTGTTGGCCGGCTGCCCTAAAGAGTCTTTTTCCCGAGCCCTTACTCGGGATTTTTTCGCTCTCTCACCGGTCGTTTTGATCGTGGTATTTCTTTTTGGTTTTCCGATCTAATCTAGATCGGTTTGCGTCGCCCACCGCCGTCGTCGACCCCCGTGCGCCTCTACTCCGACCTTGGCGCGACCAGCCGGCCTCTCCTCCGACCCAGGTGGCCACGCGCGACACGCGGCCCGTCAAGGCTGTCGTCCGCGCGCCGGCCCGCCCGTCGCCCTGCGTCGGCCGTCACTGCCCTGCTCCGACTGGGACACCTGCATTACCCACCCCGGCGGCCTCGCGCCATGCGGCGGCCAATCATAGCCGTTGTTCGTGCGTCGGTCCGTCCATCTATCCACACCATCTGCATCTGTCGTGTCTGCACTGCGGCCATGCGGTCTACCTCGCCGGCCTCGTCTCCGGCGGCGTCAGACTCGTCGACTGTCTCAGCTCGGGCGTCGCTACTACGTTGGTCGCTCGGACCTCGCTGCCCGGGCGCCGGCGCTGCTTGGCAGCCCGGGTGCGAGTCGCACGACGTCCCACGCCGTCCGTCCACGTCGGCTTCATCTCGAACTCCGCCGCCACCCCATATTCACCGGGCGGCGTCCCCGACCACGCGCACGGTCGGATTGATCACCCGCCTGCCGCCGCGATCCGCCAAATCTACGCCATGCGACCGACCTGGCCCGTCGGTTGCGCGCGCCTCCGCAGGTCCCGTGAAGATCGTCCCCGAGTTCAGCGCGCCTCTTCACCGACCGAGCATCGGGCTACCGCTGCGTTGCCCCGTTGGGCCGTAGTGCCGTCGCCCCGTGGTTCTCCTCGCGGCTACATCGACTCGTGCATCGCCGCTGCGTCGCCCCTTCGGGCCGTAGTACCGCGATACGTGGTCCCCGCCGCCACCCCAAGGCCGTCCCCGCGGCTGCACCGACTCGCAAACCGCCGTTGCGTCGCCCCTTCGGGCCGCAGCGTCGCGGCCCGCGGTCCCCGCCGCCGCCCCGAGGTCTTCCCGTCGTCGCCCCGACCAGCCTGCCGCCGCTGCGTCGCCCCTTCAGACCGTAGCGTCTGATACGTCCCAAACGTATCCATAATTTTTGCTTGTCACATGCTTGTTTTGCATCATTGTCTCATGTTTATATCAAAGTTTTCTATCTTTTTAGGCATTTATTGAACTAACCTACTAATGGTTGCAAAAGTGCACAATGTTCTTGTTTTACACTTTATTGTGTAGGAATTACTTGGAAATTGACAAAAACGCAAAAGGAGTCGTATTGGAGTAGGACTCTGACTTTCCTGAAATCTGTCTGAGAACGTTTTTAGAAGACGGTCACGTTCCGGCCCGAAGACAACGTCAAACGGAAAAAACCTAGTTGCGAAAGTTGTGGAGAATTTCGAGAGGATGCTTCTGGATATAAAATTCGTCCAAATCGGAGTCCGGACGGCCGAGAAAAGCCCGTTTTACTGAAGCCCAAAATCTGATGACGGGAATCCGAGAGTCTATATAAAGAGAGGAAACCTAGGTCACCAAGGGCCACGAATTTTCCTCCTCCCAGGCCGCCGTCTTGGAAGGGAGGACCAGCACCATTGCAGCACCATCCACAAGGAAGAAGGGGGGCCAAGGGGCCGCTGCCCCTAGGGCCGCCGCCGCCCCGGAGGGCTGCCGCCGCCGCCGTGGCTGCCGCCGGCCGCCTCCTCCTCTCCGGGCTGCACCTCTCCATCAACACCACCATCAATCTCTTGCTCACCATGGCCATGTGTGAGTAGTCTTCTCCGGGGCTGAGGGCTTGTACGTGTAGCTATGTGGTTATCTCTCTCTCCCATGATGTCATCTTCGTTGTGATCATAAGCTATGTTAATCTAGGGTGATCCCATGATATTTCCCCTTCCTCTATGTATTGGATTGATGTACTCACTTGTCCTTATCTAGTATAATCCCCGAGACCAAGGTGACAGCGGTCTATTGGACATGGATTAGAAGAATATTTTCATGAGTGATTTCCTCTTTTGTGTGTTGATTGAAGATTGAGAGTCTCTTGGTGCTTATCTTTGACTATCCTTGAGATATGTTGTGGTGATTGTGGTACTCTCTTTGGATGGCCGCGGTGACATTGGGAAATCCATAGATTGAGAACTACGAACTTTGAGGTGTGCTTTTGTAGCCCTACATAATTCTCGTCCTCTCTTGACCACAAAGGAATGACCTCCGAGTGCGTCTCCATTGCATGTTTTATGGGAAATATCATGTGATTAGACTATGTCAATGTTGTTGGGAGTTGCCACTAGTGAAAGTATGAAGCCTAGGCCTTGTTTCCACCATTGCAATACCATTTGTGCTCACGTTTACCACTTGTTTGCTTGTTGCACTTTTTATTACAGATTTATATTACTTTGCTTTGCCACTCCTATCATCCATATTTTACCATCTCTTCGTCGAACTAGTGCACCTATATATCTGACAAGTGTATTAGGTGTGTTGGGGACACAAGAGACTTCTTGTATATCGATTGCAGGGTTGCTTGAAAGGGGTACGTTCAACCTCCACTTCCCTGAGTTCGATAAACCTTGGGTTACTCACTTAAGGGAAATTTGCTGCTGTCCTACAAACCTCTGCTCTTGGAGGCCCAACACTGTCTACAGGAATAGAAGCGTGTAGTAGACATCAAGCTATTTCTGGCGCCGTTGCCGGGGAAGTGAGGTAAGTGAAGGTACCTTCTCTAGATCTTGCAATTAAATCTTTTTGTTTCTTGTTTTTATTTTCACTAGTTTTGCTTAATGGAAAACAACAAAAATATGAGAGAGCTTTATAAGCTCTACCTTGAACTTGGACATGATGTGTTCGAAGAGAAAATTAAAAAACCTTTGGAACTTTATTATTTGCATAACAATCATGATGGTGGTGATGTTATTAGTATGTTTTTTTAATATCAATATTGCTAATGACATGGAAAGCTCTAAGCTTGGGGATGACACGTTTGATGAACATGATATTTTTAGTCCCCCAACTTTTGAGGAGAAAATTACTTTGATGATACTATGCCTCCTATATATGATGATTACAATGATGAATATGATATTTTCAGTCCACCTACTATTGAGGATAAAATTTATTATGATTATGATATGCCTCCTAAATACGATGATTACCATGATGGTTATGATAGTCTTACTCTCACTATTCCTAATAAGAAAGATTTTGCTTATATGAAGAGTAATGACACTTTTATGCTTTTGGATCATGGAAATAATGCCTTATGTGATAGTTATATTGTTGAGTTCATCCATGATGCCACTGAAATTTATAATGAGAGAGGGAGACATGGTTCTAAATATCTTAATAATAAGAAGTTTCCTCTTTTTATGGTGAATATTTTGAAGTTATGCTTGTTTTGCCTTCCTATGCTAGTTGCTTTGTGCTTCAATGAATTATTCTATTGCAATATTCCTATGCATAGGAAGCATGTTAGGCTTAAATGTGTTTGGTATTTGCTTCTTGATGCTCTCTTTTGTTCTTCAACTCTTATTCCTACGAGAGCATCATTAAAGTCTTAAGCCTATCTTTATGGCTATCAAGAAAGAGCTCTAGGGAGACAACCCTTGTTATCTTTGCTTTCAGTTTGTTCTTTCAGTTTTAGTGGTCTTGATGTTTGTTACTACTGTAGCAACATCATCGTATCTTTATTTTTCAGCTTTGTGCCAAGTTTAGCCTCCGATTGCAAGAAAGTTCAAAAGTTGTGACGTGCTGTCCAGAAAACAGATTCTGTCCTTGGACAGAAAAATTCGAATAAAATCAGCAGATCATCTTTTTGATCTGAATTTTTTTGACAACGTACTCTATACAATTGGCTTTCGAGCGTCTGCTCTGAGTTTTTTGATTTGAGTTGCAGAAGTGCCCCGAAAAAATTATTTACTACCTGCTGGTCTGTTTTTCATAGATTCTGTCCCGTTTTGCCTTTTCTTCGTTTTGCAAACTTTGAGCTTGCTTTTTCTTTGCAAAAACCTTTTGGCAATCTTGAGAAACAGTAGCTCTTCAAGATTATCCTTATTTCCAGTAGGGAAAAATTATTTTATTGTGGGTACTAACCTCGCTAATCAGATTATGATGAGTTATGTATGAAGGGATTTTTCAAGTGTGCGAGGGAAGATGATAAAAGAAGATTCAGGAGGGTCGAACGCTCAAGCTTGGGGATGCCCCCGTGCACCCCCAAGAAATATTCAAGAAGACTCAAGCGTCTAAGCTTGGGGATGCCCCCATGCATCCCCTTCTCCATCAACAATTATCAGTTCGTCTTTCGTTCCACTATAATTATCACTTCATGTGTTATGTGCTATGCTTGGAGCGTCTTGCTCTTTTCTTTTTAGTTTTGTTTTGTTTTCTTTGCTGGTTTTAAATAAGTTGCATCTGATCATTCTTGTTTGGGAGAGAGACACGCTCCGCTTTTTCATGAAACACTCATGTTCTTCACTTATATCTTTTTGAGTGTTTTAGCTACCTTGTTATATGCTTCTAGCTCTTGTTTTTCTTTCATATCATGTTCAGAGCTATTAGTTTATTTTATAGAAAGTACTCTCTTGCTTCACTTATATCTTTTTGGAGAGTTGATTGGTTTAATTGCTAAATAATATGTTGGTAAAGTAAATGCCAAGTGTGGCTGTGGTGCAAAGAATAAAAAGCTTGCATAGTCTTGAAGATCATTGAGTAATTTGATCCCTATCAATTGTTTTGAGAAATTAAGTAGTCATGTCTAAACATGGAGATCATTTAATAAAGTCTTATTAGTGAAGAAATACCTTTGAAATTTGCAATTGTTTAGTTTTTCACCATTGGTAGTTTTAAAGTTCTTGTTCTCTTTTTAGAAGTAAGATGGTTGACAAGGAAGACAGTGTAGAAGTCTTATAATTATGCTGAAAGGATGTTATAATTCTCTTGTACCGGTTAACATGTGCTTGCTAAAAACTTGCTAAACCAAAAACTCTGTACTGAGCGGGAATGCTGCTCGTGCATCCAAATTCCATAGCCAAAATTCTGCCATATGTGTCCACCATACCTACCTATGCATGGTATTTAATAGCCATTCCAAGTAAATTGCTCATGTGCTACCTTTAAAACCTTCAAAATTTATCCTTATTTGTGTCTCTGTTTTAGCTCATGAGGAAGTGGTAGATAGTTCATTATTACTTGTGTTGGACAGAACGACCCCGGACGTGCATGAATAATGTGCATGTCTTTAATTTTGCAAAAAGAGCTGGCAAAAGGGTATGCCCAGCCCACTTTACATGTCATCAATATCAATATCAAAAACCTCCTTCACACATCGTACCTGAGAAATCAGAAAAACTTTGGCTAGTGATAAACAAAGGAGAAAGGGGAGTGTTATCATTCCTCTATGGGAGCCGCTCTTAAGTTCTGTTTGGCATGAGTAGTAGTGCATTGTTTATTACCATTCGTTGACATAAGCATACATCTCTCAAAATTGCTTTTATATCTCTATGTTTTCAAAAATAAAAAGCTCTAGCACATGAGTAATCCCTGCTTCCCTCTGCGAAGGGCCTATCTTTTACTTTTAAATGTTGAGTCAGTTTTCCTATGTTCTAATCTTCTTCCTCCACCATAAGCAAGCATCTAGTGTTAACCCTGGGTTCAAGTTGATTATGTTCAAAATTTCTGCTTAGTTATATATAATCCTTGTGCATTGAAATTATCCATGAGATAAAATGTTGAAAAGTGGAAAGCATTGCTGAAACTTTATCTTCCTTTTGTGTTAACTAGCATGCTTTTGATGAGAGAACTCCTTTGGGGCTAACAGTTGTGCTTAACTTTATAGTTTCATGTCTTTAATTGTACTATTCATGAAAAGAATTTACTTAGATGATCATTTGGTTATTAATTGTTTACTTGCTTTCAACTATAGACAATTGTTTTGTTCACTTTATTTCAGTTCATGTGCTTTACTATATTACTTGATCAAGATTGTGTTAGTAGCATGTCACCTCAAAAATTATCTATGTTATCATTCTACCTACTCGAGGACGAGTAGGTATTAAGCTTGGGGATGTTGATACGTCCCAAACGTATCCATAATTTTTGCTTGTGACATGCTTGTTTTGCATCATTGTCTCATGTTTATATCAAAGTTTTCTATCTTTTTAGGCATTTATTGGACTAACCTACTAATGGTTGCAAAAGTGCACAATGTTCTTGTTTTACACTTTATTGTGTAGGAATTACTTGGAAATTGACAAAAACGCAAAAGGAGTCGTATTGGAGTAGGACTCTGACTTTCCTGAAATCTGTCTGAGACCGTTTTTAGAAGATGGTCACGTTCCGGCCCGAAGACGACGTCAAACGGCAAAAACCTAGTTGCGAAAGTTGTGGGGAATTTCGAGAGGATGCTTCTGGATATAAAATTCGTCCAAATCGGAGTCCGTACGGCCGAGAAAAGCCCGTTTTACTGAAGCCCAAAATCTGATGACGGGAATCCGAGAGTCTATATAAAGAGAGGAAACCTAGGTCACCAAGGGCCACGAATTTTCCTCCTCCCAGGCCGCCGTCTTGGAAGGGAGGACCAGCACCATTGCAGCACCATCCACAAGGAAGAAGGGGGGCCAAGGGGCCGCTGCCCCCTAGGGCCGCCGCCGCCCCGAGGGCCGCCGCCGCCGCCCCGGAGGGCTGCCGCCACCGCCGTGGCTGCCGCCGGCCGCCTCCTCCTCTCCGGGCTGCACCTCTCCATCAACACCACCATCAATCTCTTGCTCACCATGGCCATGTGTGAGTAGTCTTCTCCGGGGCTGAGGGCTTGTACGTGTAGCTATGTGGTTATCTCTCTCTCCCATGATGTGATCTTCGTTGTGATCATAGGCTATGTTAATCTAGGGTGATCCCATGATATTTCCTCTTCCTCTATGTATTGGATTGATGTACTCACTTGTCTTTATCTAGTATAATCCCCGAGACCAAGGTGACAGCGGTCTATTGGACATGAATTAGAAGAATATTTTCATGAGTGATTTCCTCTTTTGTGTGTTGATTGAAGATTGAGAGTCTCTTGGTGCTTGTCTTTGACTATCCTTGAGATATGTTATGGTGATTGTGGTACTCTCTTTGGATGGCCGCGGTGACATTGGGAAATCCATAGATTGACAACTACGAACTTTGAGGTGTGCTTTTGTAGCCCTACATAATTCTCGTCCTCTCTTGACCACAAAGGAATGACCTCCGAGTGCGTCTCCATTGCATGTTTTATGGGAAATATCATGTGATTAGACTATGTCAATGTTGTTGGGAGTTGCCACTAGTGAAAGTATGAAGCCTATGCCTTGTTTCCACCATTGCAATACCATTTGTGCTCACGTTTACCACTTGTTTGCTTGCTGCACTTTTTATTACAGATTTATATTACTTTGCTTTGCCACTCCTATCATCCATATTTTACCATCTCTTCGCCGAACTAGTGCACCTATACATCTGACAAGTGTATTAGGTGTGTTGGGGACACAAGAGACTTCTTGTATCTCGATTGCAGGGTTGCTTGAAAGGGATACGTTCAACCTCTACTTCCCTGAGTTCGATAAACCTTGGGTTACTCACTTAAGGGAAATTTGCTGCTGTCCTACAAACCTCTGCTCTTGGAGGCCCAACACTGTCTACAGGAATAGAAGCGTGTAGTAGACATCAGCGTCGCGGCTCGCGGTCCACTCCGCTGTCACCGCGCGTCGACCTCCCGTGGTATGCGCTGCGCCGTCCCCCTTGGCGCGGGAACGCCACCGTCCGTGCCGGTCTTCGTCACGCTGTCAGGGTTCTTCGCCTACTTCGAGCACCGCCGCCGCACTCCTAACCTAGCCACCGCCACCGCCGTCAGGCCGCTGCCGCCGCTCTTCTTTGGCCGCCGCCGCCGCTACCTTCCTAGCCGCCGCCGTCGCCCGTCCACCCCCTTCTTCTTCGTCCAAGCACCAGCCCGTCGCCAGCGTCGCCGTCATCTACCCCGACCACTTCGTCTACTCCGACCACCGTTGGTGACATCGGCCCCATGCCGAGGGACGCCGTCGGGTTCTTCTCTGCTGGCCCCTCTGACTTCTCCGACATGGCGTACAGCTCGTGCAAGTCCCTCGTCTACGCATGCCCGGTGCTGGCAACACCGATGCGTGCCTTCATCCAGGACGTGTCCCCGGGCTTGGCAAGCCTGGTCGGCGCTTCGTCAACTTCGTCTTCGTCCGTCTACGCATGCCCGGTGCTGGCAACACTGGTGCGTGCCTTCGTCTACGATGTGTCCCCGGGCTTGGCAAACCCGTTGCGACGCGTCGTCAACAACATCTTCTTCCCGGCGCACCACTACTTCGACACCACAGCGCCCATGCTAACTCGGCGCCCTCCTTGCGCCCGCGGCCCCACGGCAACTTCCTCGACACCGGCTACCCCGACTCGACATCGACCACGGCATTCTTCGCACGGCTACCTTGACTACGGCTACACCACCTGCGCTCTCGGCTACCTCGACAAACGGCACAAAGGGCTATCGCCTTGCTTGAGCAACCTTGTTGGTTTCCACTCCACCCACGACTCCGTGATGCTTCGACCATTCCGACTGTTGGGGAGTGTATGTCGGCTTGCCTTCGGATTCTTCTACAGTCTCACCGTCTGCGTCGCTACCGTTGTGACTGCGGGGCGATGTTGAGTATAATGTTTATCTACTACCACTATAAAAGAACGAGAGGGCAGATCCAACTTAAAATCTGAGCCATCTAATCACACAATCAAGGGTCTAAAAACATCGTTAACCGAAGGTTTCGTTAACGCTAATCCCCACCCCACGGTTCGTAAGTCATTCCCTCCCACGCCTGCCGCGATCGATCCCAAAAAATCGCCCTCTCACCTACGCACGTCCCCAATCAACCAACCCCCCACGCACGCTCCCCCAGACCTCCACTCCTCCGCCGGTCCAATCGCCCACCACCGCCCGCTCCGCTTGGCCTCCGTCGCTGCCGCTGCCGCCGCACAACTCAGCCTCCGTCACCGCCGATCCTTCGCCCGCTGCTCCACTCCTCTCACGCGGTGCCGTCCCTCGGTCCTCGCCGGTCGCCGCCCTACTCGCACGCGACACCTCCAGAACGCCGCTCCCTGCCACCCTCCTCGCACGCGGCGCCGTCCCTCGTGGACGGACTTTCCAGCCAGCACGACCCCGCCGCACCTCACTACCGGAGTTGCAGTTCGGTTGCCTTGCACCGCCCTGCCTCCTCTCCCACGCCGTGTCTGCCAGGAGTATGAAGCAACCGCGGCAGGCCTACGAACTGGAGTTATGTTAAGGTTTGTCACCCATAGTAATCCGAAGGAGATTCACAAAGAGAGACAAGCTGCCGCATGTCTGTCCTCCGGCCAGCACTAGCTCTTTTTATTTGTACGCAGTTTTCTCCCAATCGCTGATTGCATTGATGCATTGGAAACCAACTGGCCATGTACTCGCAACAGTGACAATATGGCTAGGCACAGGGCGCAACGCAGAACAACATCGGCAGGCCAGCAACAGGGAGCACCGGCGCAATGCGGCAATGACGAGCAAGATTTTGTATGGAGTCTACGGTAATTGGAACTGGTCAATCAGCAATTCGTCAGGTGCTAGCTTTGCCTCTTTCTCTACGTATAATTTGGAATTTGGATTGTGGTATATATTCATTACCGATCAAGAAACATGCGAATTGATTCAGTTTTATATGTGGCAATGTCAAGTGTTGGCAAGTCATTTCTGCAATACATTTCTCAAACATCAACTGTTGGAAGGTCATTTTCTGCAATACATTTTCTGAAGCATAAAAATATTTTCTCTAAGATAGAAGATGATGATATAATTGAGAGTTTCATAGTAATATTCATGCATGTGAATTTCAGACGTAGCCTAATTCTATTGCGTTTTTTGGTAAATCATATGTACATTGGCATGTTACATTTGTGGTTTTCAAAAATCTGTTTGCCTCACGTGAAGGTGAGCTGATTCGGCTCTATCAAGATCAATCTGTTTATAACCTATTTATTAAATTTGCAGTTTATGTCTGCTAGGTCATTTAAGGAGAGTGATGTACATGCAGATAATACAAGGGTGCATTTCTCTTACTGTCAAGAAGAAGGTATATTTCTCTTAACATAATAATGATACTGAAACTTTTTGCCCTTTCTAAATGTAAAATCGAGTCATTGATGTCGCATTGTTCTTTGGGTCTGATTATCCTCATAAACTGACACCATGATAAGAGAAGATTCATGTAGTGGATGTGTTATTCAACCTGTAGCTTCTACACATGATCATTCTGTCTTCACCTTTTACCAACAGAACCGTCCTTGTCGTGGTTTTGAGGAGGTTCTTGACAGATACATAAAACTTGTTCCACATCTGAACCGTTCAGATAATGAGTGCTTATTCCTCCTTTCCATTTAGTAGAGATTATGAGCTTGTTTGTCTCCATAACTTTAACGGTGGAGACATACTCAAATCGTTAATACGGAGTTCTATGCTTTGCTTCCTTCCTTCCTTTGCTTCCCTATCATGACCCCTTTCTGTAGTGATGGATAGCTAGCCATATAGTCTTCTGTCTTTTGTTTCATTTACTCCAGGCCGCTTTATGTTTATTTTTCTTGGCTTTGACTTGCTTCGTTTTGATTGGGTCGCTTGTACGCTTCCCGTCATCTTGACACTTCCTCCTAATACAAATTACACACATTTTGCTGCTTATTCTAGAGAAAAAACGTATTTAATAATGTTCCCAGATTACCCTAGGATAGTATATAGCAAATAATCCTATTTAGTGCATCTGTAAATTTCTGACATCACTTGTTGATAAGGTTTATATCCTTGCGATCATTGCAGCATGAGCATACATTATTTTGACCTAGACAATGGTATTCGCAGTATAACTCATGTATTGTGTTTTGTTTGAATAATATTGTATCTACGATGTCGTCTCTATTTGCGAGCAGCTTTACACTTCACCAGCAATACTCAAATTTCTGGTTTCCCTCATAATTTTGTTGAACTGGTCACTATAGGTTCAACTTCTTTTGCATCTCATAATTTTGTTCAACAACATAATATGTGATGTACCCGACCGGCTTCATAATTTTGAACATCGGATTTTGCTTTATATATATGCAGGTTGATGATTCTGAAGTTAATGACTTTCTGCTTCGAACTGAAATAATTCATCGCTTTTTCCGTACTATGGAGATGGGCATTGAGCTTTAGAAAATAGTATGAACTCATCCCCTTATATAAATCCAATGAATGTTGTTTTGGTTGTAGCCTTTGATAATGCATCATGGTTCTTTAGAATGGTTCATTATTCTTCTGTGAAATTTGCATACCTCGACCTAATTTTGTAGCTTGTCTGAAGGCCACCGGTGGACAGCCCTACCCTAACCTGATGCCCGCAATGGGTGCATCACTCCCCACGGCCTGGACAGGATCCTATGACGAATTTCAGGTTATCTACATCTTCATGATCCAATTATTTGGCATTGCAAACTTTGGGCCAATCCTACAGGAAGAATCTTCTAACCTACATAGGTAAATTTAAGTTATAAATATTGCAAGTAAATCAGAAGATGGACACGCTTCCATCCATGTAGCAAGGCACATCATACATCATACATAATTGTGACCTACCCCCTCCGTTTCCAAATATAGGTCTTTCTAGAATTTCCACCAAATGACTACATACGAAGCAAATTGAGTGAATCTATATTATAAAATAGTCTACATACATCCGTATATTGTATTCTATTTAAAATGTCTAAAAAGACTTATATTTAGGAACGGAGGGAGTATATGTGTAAATTAAACTTTTTTTAGGAAACAACAAGAGTGTTGCCTTTTCAGATAGACAAAAAAGAGAGTCTATGTACAAAGGAGATGACTTTTTTACGGAACTCATCGAAACCCTATAGAGTACTAAAGACCACCAAATCCTAACCAATGCCCTCTCTAGAGTATAGTAGTCATCCATCACCTATAGTATTATGGGCATATAAGTGAGATGTACTCATAACGACACTTATTTAGCATGCCGGTAATATTATAGCTCTGGAGACAATATTTTGCACATTGTAAAGGCCATTTAATATAAATAGGTGTACGAACGGCATGATTCTCTTTGTTGAAATAGTTAGATAGAGAGGTTATCTCTTTGTACGCCTACATTTCTGAAAAAATAGATGCTTGCTTGCAGGGACCTCTCTTTATGGCAAATTCCAGTTTTTTTACCTTATATGTGCCTCTTCTTTAGCGTCTTGATGTCATATGGCTACTCATATGTTCTTGTTTTGTAGATATTCTATTTTTTGTGGGCCGATATCTATGTTGATCAATATATGATGATAAACCTTTTGAGCTATTTGTACTACATGGTTCTCATATATGCAGGTAGAGATAAAAAACGAAGCCAATTACCAAGGAATATTGGGAGCATAGATAAATTTACATATGAATACAGAGTTCTCTTCACCAATTATATGCCAATTGGGATCCAGATCTACCCTGCTATTGTTGCATAGCAATTGTCGATAGCACATGGTAGCATGTTCAAAATCCCCCCTTGTTTGTAATGTAACATAAATAATATGGCAAAGCTCTTATCTTATATTGAGGTTTGCACCTAATAGAGAATTATAAACCCAACCCAGGTAAAGGTTTTCATTATTGCTTAATTATGTGAGTGATTGACACTTTCTGGTCATGCTTAGTTTCACTCCTACAGATTTTGTTTGACTATGTTACAAAGTTGGAGCCATAGGTCACTAGGATTTTCCACTAAACTGTTTTTCTATTCCTTTCTTGCAAATAAGGGACATGATGGATCACATCTATGCAGAATATTGGAGATCCAGGCTCCATGTTGTTGAGAATTGAGATATTCAACAATACCATACCTCACCAAATATTGCCCCGAGGGTTACTGGTAAGTACCAATCTGGATGATCGGTCCAGGCAGGCTACCCATATGCTTGACGAGGAAACTGCGAAGCAATGGCACAAGTAAAGATTAACTCATTGGCATTCATAAGCCTGAAGAAAAGCTCAAGAACAATAAAAATGAAGCATTAGAGTTGAATTCCTTGCCTTTGTACTTAAGTGCTATATACATTACAAGTATTTTTTTCTCATTTATCTTTTTTTGGAAAGTATTAATTTCATTTTAATTATAGCTTTCCTGAAACTTCAAGTCCAAATTCGCTTGTAACCCCTCTATAGAGAAACTATTGGAGCGTTTTGAAGAGAGTGATAATTTTGACTATTATAATTGGATTTTTTTTGTATGTACGTGAATTTTCACGTGCAAGCTTACTATTAGGAAAGAAGAGATAGACTAGGATTTGTTCTGTCTTGTCTTGTACTCCAAGTAGATCATTTTACTTCTATATGTCCACGAGGCTCAAGCAATAAAACAACTATTCCATCAAATCCCTCTCTTCCTTCTAACACATGTAATACTACGGATTTAAGGTTTCTAATTTGAGGTATCCAGATGTGGAATACGTTTTTTGAGGGGTGACTGGTCACGATCGGGTGCGTCTGCGGGCATTTGAGGGGGGCGGATTTGCCACTCAGAACTTTGGCTAGACGCAGTTTAGCGAAGTAAAAACTAAAATTTTACTCTCTGACCGTCACATCACTGAACACGAAAAGGCGGAACACACGCGCGCGCTCACACCCCATGCGCGATGCGTGAGCCGTAATTAAGCAAGCAAGTCTCGCTTCCGCGACACCGCGAAGTCACTCGATCTGAACTGCAGGTGCCACGCGACAATCTTCTTTGTTGTTTTTGGAAGATACGCGCGACGCGACGCGACAAGAAATCAATCACCGCTCTCTTCTCACTCCTTTCTTGTTTACTTATCAGCGACGGAAGAGCGCGCCGCGTTCATGGGTACGGCGGGCGGCCGCGCATCGACGTCGCGCGCGACGTCGGCCAGCTTCCTGCCGATTCCGAGGAGGTGCGGTGCGAGTGCGACGTCAGAGCCATCAGACCAAGAACCCGATAGAGCAAGGAAACCAGCCGGATATATTCGCGAAGACGAGAGAAACTGGTAATTAAGCGCCGTGTCTCTGTGCGTGTTAGCCTGGCGAGGGGCCCGCGCGCGGAGCACATCGCCTGCATATATACCCCACGACCGCGCGCCGTGGATACCAGTACACCACCCACAAGCCACCTGACCGCAACCGCTCTCCGTTTATATCACCCCCGGCCTCACCACCTTGGCATCACTACTTCTCCCTCCCCCATCTCCCCGCAACCCTCCCCCCCGTCTCGTTGGAATCCATGGCGTCCAAGTCCTCCGTCACCGCAGGTTAGTCCGATCGATCTACCGGCCAGTTATACTAACCGACAAGCATGTATATATATTCCGCCATGGCTCTGTTTCTTCACGCTCTGTGGGGCGCTCGTGCTCACCACGGTGCTTCTCTGTGTGCTGCGGCCAGGCGGGCAGCCCAAGGGCAAGGAGGAGGCGTCCATGGCGGACGTGTACAACCACGAGCTGACGCCGCTGCAGCGGCACGTCGCCTTCTTCGACCGGAACAAGGACGGCGTCATCCAACCCTCCGAGACCTACCAAGGTGCGTACGTACGTGGCGCGCACACAGTACATACACACTCCCTTTCTATCTGTTTGGATGGAAACGGGGCACGGAATACGGCAGAGATCACGCGAGAAACGGATTATTCTCGCGATCGAAAACTGACGAGGCGCGGTTGGTTGGGTTTGCAGGGTTCCGCGCGATCGGGTGCGGCGTCGCGCTGTCCGCCTTCAGCGCCGTCTTCATCAACGGCTTGCTCGGTCCCAAGACGGTCCCGGTATGCACGCAAAAAAAAAAAAAAAAAACTCTCGCTCTTTCTGTTTTTTCTTCTCTGCATGATCGACCTCTCTGCATGGATGATTGAGATGCGTACCGTGTTGCAGTACTGTTCTAGGTGCACTTGTGGGGCAAAGCTTTCTGTTCTAGGAATACTACTTTTCTTGTCTAGTTGCTTTCAGAGTTAACGCGGGTACTTTTGCATAGTTTCTTTTAGAAACACGGTGCAAACACATACTCACACACACGCGCGCATGCTTCACGCCCTATGAAGGCAAGCACGCACATCATATCCCTATGAGCATCTCTGAGTGCTTAAACCGACGTGTCTTGAGATTGTCGAAGTCGCCACAGCTGCCTCGTAGCTGAGTAGCATGCCGTACCGCCGAAAGAACAACCTCGGAAAGATTAAAATACAATCACACATGCCAAAGTCTACTCCCTCCGTTCCTAAATATTTGTCTTTCTAGGCATTTCAACAAATGACTACTCCCTCCGTTCGGAATTACTTGTCTCGGAAATGAATGTATCTAGAACTAAAATACATCTAGATACATCCATTTCGGCGACAAGTAATTCCGAACGGAGGGAGTACATACGAAGTAAAATGAGTGAATCTACACTCTAAAATATGTCTACATACATCCGTATGTTATAGTCATTTGAAATGTCTAGAAAGACAAATATTTAGGAACGGAGGGAGTAGAACTGAAACTCAGATGGACAGGTTCCACCACTAGAAACTTAGACATCCGAGCATAAGTTCGCTACTGTTGCATGGTTGGTTAACAATATTCCACTAGTACACGAACAGAGCACAAACTAGATGGACGGCTGCACGAGATCCTAATAGCTAGTTGCTCATTGGTCAAAGGGCTCGTAACTAATGGCGTCGAGATCTACAAATGACTTGGCAATAGGCATTACTAATACTACACACATACGCTTATACAACTATCTCGCCACTACCAACACATCGCCAGGTCGTTAATAAGTTGATCACAGATGTGCATATGCATGCACATGCGCCGAGGCGAACATGAACATAGACCAATGATGAACATGTTAGCTCATGTAGTAGCATGGGTTCAGTCGCAAAGAGAAATGAATAGCCAATGATTTAGCTATACAGTGTTCCTTTCTTCTACAACGAGACAAAGAAACTTTAGCCAGATCGATTGCACTTTGCTTATTCTAAGCAGGCAGTGGTAACATGCAAGTACATGGATCCTAGTACTTTAGATTTGCCCAACTGAACTCCAGCAATGGACGTGGTCGGTCTATATTACATCTCTTTCACAGGGTTTGATCTCCACGTGACCATTTAGCTAGAAATTAACCCAAAAGAGATGAAATGTTTTTTCTTTCCGGACAAAGCAAAGTATGAGCCTTGTTTTAAAAAAAAAAGTATGATGGAAGTAAATCCGGCGTATCTAGCTCGTGGAAAGGTAAGTAAAAGATGATGCTACTGCCACGGTCGATCTTGGTTCAGACTTCGGAGTATTCGCCAGAGTGCAATATCACTAGACAACTTCTGGCCAAAAACCAGAAGATATATTCCTAGCGTGAGGACATGCACACGCCAACACGTATTGCAACAAGAAAAAGATGCATTATTCACCCCTACTTTTTTCAGAAGAGAAAGCGAAAAACACTGAGCAAAGGAGCACTGTCAGGCTTTAATTTCAGTTGATCGATCTCTTTAGTCTTTACAGCAGGAGATGGGGACTGATTCAGGTGCAAAGAGATGCTGATTGGCTGGAGTTTTCTGTTAATTATTATTAATCGTCGCGAGTCATTACTGCTGCAGGAGAACATGAAGGTTGGAGCTTTCAAGTTTCCGATCTACGTAAAGAACATCCACAAGGGCAAGCATGGGAGCGATTCGGGCGTGTACGATGCCAATGGAAGGTATTAGCTGTCATCTTGTATTTGTTTATGTGCGCATCGCCCTACCCCTGTTTCAAATTAAGTAGATGCTGTCCTACAAACCGTGCAATTAAACTTTTCAAACTTCTTTTTCCCCGAAAAGAAACATCTAAACATTCAGATTCGTCAAATGAAGATAATACTGTTCTACTTGTCTGTCAAAAGTACCGTTTTCCCTATTTATGTAAATTCTTACTAATATATTCAAATAATAATAGCGATCAAAGATACTTTGTGAAGACTGGTGTATCTAAAATATCATGTATCTTTTACATAGCAGTATTTTCTGTATTAACGAAGATATATACTAGCTGAATTTTTTAAAAGGTCAGCTAATTACTTGCAAAATATCATGTATAGATGTTAGTTGCAACTCCCTAAAACCTAAAGAAACCAAAATAATCGGGCCACCTTATCATATGGATGCATGACTGTCAAAGCACATCTTGATCTGAAACATAGTGTTAAGGGAAGCAGTTGGGAGTGTTGTGTTGCCTTTGTTCTTTCCCACCTTTGTCCAAACTTTCAAGGAAGAGATGCCACAGTGCCACACACTCAACAATAAACTACTGGCCAATGTGAGTCGCATGAGATTAGTTAAGGTATTGTGGCATAGGGCAGTGTTGCTATGACGTGTAGAGAAGTTGAACAACCGATGAGTTGCGCCACCCAATGGTAACTAAAAAAAGATGAAGATAGCAACACAACTCCAAAACATAGGTCTTATCTAGACGTACAAAGATAACACAACATGGGTGCGTATGTGCTAACCTTACAATCTATATAACTTGCAGGTTTGTTCCTGAAAAGTTTGAAGAGATATTCAAAAAGCATGCTCACACCAGGCCTGATGCCCTGACAGGCAAAGAACTGAATGAGTTGCTTCAAGCAAACAGGGAGCCGAACGATTTGAAAGGACGGTAAGTTCTGATTCATATCGAGTATGAAGTGAACAATGGAAATATAAGTCATGCTCTTTGGCTCATTTTTCTCTCCTTTTCTGGAACCGGCACTGCAGAGTGGGTGGCTTCACAGAGTGGAAGGTTCTCTACTCTCTGTGCAAAGATAAGGAGGGATTTCTTCACAAGGAGACCGTCAGGGCTGTCTACGACGGCAGCCTTTTTGTGAAGTTGGAGCAAGAGAGGAAGCAAGCTAAGGAATCTGCGAAGAAGAAATGATGAAAACTATCCCAATACCCTCTTATTTGTGATTGTGCGCAAGTATGCGTAAATTATGGTGTGCTTGCGAGTATGGTTCTGTAAATTAATAATGCTGTGATCTGATTTCGTGTGTTTGTTTGTTTGTTCTTTTATGGAATGTGAATTCAAAGCCTGTTTCTCTAGATATCGCAATTGTTTGTAAATTATGATGTTTTCAGTTCACATTCCCAATTACTTTTAAGTTTTAACGTTAGTAGTGCTTGTTTTATGTCTCCACAAACATACGACTTCATGCAAAAAGTTGTGCAAACCATGTGCAGTGCGCAGCAGCATCACTTCATGACCATTGTCCCATTGTTACAATTTACAATTTGTCGCTTGCAAAAATTTTGAGGACCTTTTTGTTTCAAACGAATTCTATATGATTTCAATGTACATACGTTTTTTCTATACAAAATCCATTTGTTCAAAAGAACCGAGTCCTCCAAAGAAGACATGAATATGTATAAATCTTTCTGTATTTTTCATATGGTGCAACCAAACAAGTATTATTGTTGTGTTTTATCCATGTAGAATCTCCAATGGTATGACGACCTATTCTAGTATATTTCCTATATCAAATCCTACAAACCAAAGAGGCACTGAATTTTATTGCTTTTACTCAGATTACCATTAAATTCCTGTTTAGTTTCACCACAATATTTTACCGTTTATTTCTACTGCACAACACACACTATTGAAGTATAACCGCATTGCCACCATTTCCCTACCAGTTTGAGCTTTTGTGTCAAGAGAGATCTTGAGTTTAAGACCCAGTTAGCTCAAGTTAATAAAAAAAAATAGTCCACAATTAGTCCTGAGGGAGCCACATTTGTCTATATTTCTCCATCGGTAAGCTTTTGGTTGACACACCCTCGTACGTGTAAGTAACAGAAGAAAATAATTGTGAAACTTTGTATGACATGGATGCACGACTGCCGAACCACTTCCTCGTTATGAAACAAAAAAGTTAAGGAAAGAAGCTGAGAGTGGTGTGTTGTCTTTGTTCTCTTCCCCTTTTGTCTAAATAAACTCTGAGCAAGTGATACGAAGCTGCGGCATGTGGCATAAGATCTTTAATTAATGTGAAGCACATGAGAGGTGAATGGGATGGCACTAGCATTCATCAGTTGTTTAGGACCTGCATGCAGATCATAGGATGCTCTCGCGTAGGAAAACCCAACAAGATATCGACAAATGACATTAGCAAATGTGATTAAAGAAATGAAAGAACAAAGTACAAGTATGAGGTATTGGCTGTCACTGTTCTAGCTTTCTTGAACTAATTTATGCAAGACTAAAAAAAAAGACCAAATGCCTTATCTAGAGGTACAAAACAAATGCAACAGACTAGGATGGCTGGTTTGTTCCTGGAAAGTTTGAGGAGATATGCAAGAAATATGCCCTCGCAGGCAAAGAGCTGCAGGAATTGCTTCCAACAAAAAGGGAGCCTAAAGATTTAGAAGGATGACGAGTTCTCATCTGGTCCTCTTGAGTATATGAACAATAAAAGATGTAAGGTGTACTCTTTAGTTGGGATGGCGACGAGTCTGCTAACAGAAAAAAAAAAAGATTCATTCGGGTGTTCTTGTGTTATATGAGTGTAGGATCAGTCCTGATCCTTTAGAATACCCTTAATTGTTAGGCTTAAATTTGATGAAGGGTTACTCAAAGTTTAAGCTTGATCCTAGTTTTGCCCCCCTGCCCTCAACAATCCATGTCAAGATCCGCCAGAGGTTGATTGAACTTTCTGATAGTGAGAATTGGTAGCATGTTTGCAACTGTACCCTTGCAAAGAGTGGTGTGCGACTGAATTTGGTTTCAGTTTATGTTTCCTTGCGTTGTTTACAAGTTATTGTTACTCCTGCTTTGCCTCTGTTTCCACATATACTCCAGATGATTTGAAGATTCATAGGAAAGATCATTTAGTACCCCTTCCATTCATTTCAGTTTAACAAGTTCATCAGCTCAGAGTCTCTTCATCAGCCAGTAATTCTTCTTACATAACAGCTAGTGGAACTGGGCGTATATGCGATAAAATGGGAATTAACAGGTACTCTAGTTGAGTTCTCCATTTTTATGCAATAAATAAATAAATAAATAAAAATCCAGCCTGCTTTGTATTAGGTATGTTTTTCCTTTCTTTTTAAATGAGGTATATGTTTTAGTTTCTGCCAAGCGAACATAAGGGCCACCACAGTCCAGAGAGAAGCTGTGCAACGTGTGTGGCTGTTCTCTATCTACTCTCACGATTGCAAATATAACAAATTTGCAGAAAAGGAAAAACTGGTACTAGTTGATACTTGATGCCCATGCACATCGATCATAATTTCTGCAAGGACAAGTACCTACTTCATTTCGGAAAAGAACAAACACGGATAAGTAGCACCGAGAGCTATTTAAACAGGGCCATGCGTTGCCATCTGTGAGGTGCGCATTCACCATCACATAGCCACGGAAGTCGCCGACGATGGTGGGCTGGCGACAATCGTTTGGTAGCGGTTCTTCTGTTTATATGGGCCTTTAGCTGCAAGTCCTTGACACATGCTGCACCTTCTGTTCCTGAGACACTATCCTTTCAGCGGAAACATTTTTACATACAGGTTTCCTCTGATGAATATCATGGCTATGGTTCTCGCTAAGGGGGACAGGCGCCGGCATCCCCTGATATTGCTAACATGACCGCGCTTCAGAAGCACGCCTCTTTTGTCGTCCGTAACAAGGATGGCATTATTACTCCTTCAGAAACATTTGAAGGTGAATGTGGTGCAAAATAAAATGTTCCTGCTTAGTGTTCAGAATCATATGTACGAATGAATCTGCAGTTCTTTCAATAAAATAATGTGTCTAGTGTTTGACGAGCAGAATATAAGCTCAACTAGATTATTTAATCGTAAATAGTAAACACAGATTCAGAGTTGTTGGATTTCACAACTCTGAAGCAGGTGATACCAAGCTGTGGCTACGGAACACAATTTCCTTTTAATGTGAAGCACATGAGGTGAATTGGATGGCATCAACATCTGTCGGTTGTTTAGGACTTGCATTCAGATTATAGGATGTACAGGAGAATGCTCCTGTGATGTGATTTAGGAAAATCCAACAAGATGTTGACAAATGACATTTCGAGATCTGATTAAATAAACAGAAGAGAACAGTACAGGTATTGGTGTCACTGTTCTCACTTTTCTTGCATTAATTTACGCAAGACTAAAAATAAGAGCATGCATCTCATTTACAGGTACAAAATAAATGCAACAGATTAAGATGGCTGGATATGTGTAAACTTCACAACCCTTCACAAGTTGCAAGTTTGTTCTTAAGAAGTTTCAGATATGCAAGACGCATGCTGTCACTAGGCCCGACGTCCTGACAAGCAAAGAGAGCTGCAGAAGTTGCTTCCAACAAAAGGGAGCCTAAATATTTCAAACGATGGCAAGGGTTCCTGTGGAGTACAACAATAAAACTGTTTTTTTACGCGTCAATAATAAAACTGTAACCAGTGCTCTTTAAGAGTGTGGTAAAGGCAAATAAGTAAAACATTCTAGATGCCCTCTTAGTTATGACCATGCTCAAGTATTTGAAAACGATCAGTAAATTAATGACGTAGCTTGATTTCGAGTGTTTGCTGAGTGAGAATTGAGAGCCTGGTTGTAAGTGTATCCTTGCAGAGAGTGGTGTGTGTTAAACGATAGGCTTATAGGTGTGTACATGTGTTTGTATACGTGACAACTTGTACGTGGTGTGTGTGTGTTGTGCATCACAGGTAGTTAGAGATGATCGTTATCTTTGTATAGCTTCGCCTAGGGTCCAGTCTACTAACTACCTGCCGCCATATTGTAATTATATACGCATCCCTGCTGATCGGCATATGCTTCCATGCATAGAACTTTACATGGTTATCAGAGCTAGCCTCACAATCATCCATGGCGAGTTTTTCAAGTTCCTTCCCCTCATCTCCATTTGCTCATGCCGCAACCGATGCTCACCAACGGGAACCAGGTGCTGTGGCGGGCAACCGGCCTCTCCGCCATCAAAGGGGCACGGATGGCGGACTACTTCGACACCACGAAGACGGTCCCTAATATGACCATTGAGATCGCTCCTCTGACGGGAAGACGATGACCAAGGCACCAAATCCCAAGTTTCAGACGTTGTATGCGCAGGATCAGCAGATCTTCTCCTACCTACTGACCGCACTACGGCGAGAGATGGCGATCCAGGTGGATTCCTGCCACACGGCGGCGGAGTTGTGGAACTCCTTGGAGGTTATGCTCACCTCCCACACTCGCGCTTGAACTGTCAATGTCCGAATGGCGCTTGCAAATATGTAGAAGGGCAACGACACCATCACCGAGTATGTGGGTAAGATCAAATCCCTTGGCCATAGGAAAGAAAGTTGAAGAATAGGACATCATCTCCCATATCCTTGTCGAGCTCGATGAAGATTCAACCCGGTCGTCTCCGCCATGTGCGTGGAGCCCGTCACTGTCCCGGAGCTGTACTCTCAGCTCCTCAGCTTTGAGACCCGCATAAACCTCCGCAACGGGGGCTCTCAATCGTCTGCCAACGTGGCTGCTTGCGACCCCTTCACCGAACAAACCGACAGCGGTAGTCGTGTCCGCAGTCGCAACTTCCCCAACAAGCAAGGCGGCGGCAACGGTGGTGACCGTGGCGGCAACTTCTCCAAGAAGGGCACCCACGGCGGCAGCACCGGAAACGCGGCAGAGGAAGCTACAATAACAGCGGCGGCGGCTACAACAATAACACCGCTGCCAACGTGACTTGCCAGATTTGTGGAAAAGTTGAACATCCGGCCTGGAAGTGCTAGAAAAGTTTTGATTCCTCCTATCAAGGAGGAGATGACAGATCGGCCAACATGGCCGCCTCTCAGCACGGTGTGGATACCAATTGGTATCTGTACAATGGAGCACCAGATCACATCACCAGGGATCCGGAGAAGTTGACTATTCGTGATCGGTACACCGGCAACGAGCAGATCCATATGGCAAGTGGCTCAGCTATGACAATTGAGCATATTGGTCATTCACAAATTCATACCCCTGGTCGTGATCTCCATCTTAAAAATATATTCCATGTACCTGAGGTTAGTATGAGTTTGATTTCTGATAGTCATCTTGCTACCGATAATAACTCATTTGTTGAATTTCACCCATACTCTTTTCTTGTAAAGGATCGGGGAATGAGGAAAGTCCTTGAAGGCAGGGGTATGAGAGGCATATATCCTGTCAAGCACATGAGATCACACATCAAGAAGCAAGTGTTCAGTGCCACCAAACCTTCCTCAGATAGGTGACACCGATGTTTAGGCCATCCGTCATCCGTCATTGTTAGGAAAATTATTAGCCAAAATAAACTCCCATGTGTTAGTCTTTTCAATAATGATTGGGCCATATTAGACTCTAATACCATGTAAGCTTCATGCACTAGCCAACGCAACCAAAAATCCGAATTGATGGAAATGGCTAGGCAATCCACATACACACTTCAAGATAGGCATCACATACAAACTCATTATTGAAATGACTAACACATGAAATTTTATTTTGGCTAATAATTTTACTAACAATGACGGATGGCGGATGTCCTAAACGTCGGTGCCACCTATCCTAGGAAGGTTTGATGGCACTGAGCACTTGCTTCTTGACGTGTGATACCATGTGCTTGACTGGATATAGGCCCCTCTTACGCCTACCTTGAAGAAGGACCTTCTTGTTCCCCGATCCTTTACAAGAAAAGAAGAGTATGGGTGAATTCAACAAATAAGTTATTATCAATAGCAAGACGACTAGCAGAAATCAAACTCTTACTAACCTCAGGTACATGGAGTATCTTTTTAAGATGGAGATCACGATCAGGGGTATGAATTTGCGAATGAACAATATGCTCAACATTCTTACCTTAGCCACTTTCCACATGGATCTACTCATTGCCTGTGTACCGATCACGAAGAGTCAACTTCTCCAGATCCCTGCTGATGTGATCCATTGCTTCACTGTCTAGATACCAATTGGTATCCACACGGTACTGAGAGGCGACCATGTTGGCCGATATGTTCTCCCCTCCTTGATAGGAGGAATCAAACCTTTTTCCAGCACTTCCAGGCCGGATTTCCTACTTTGCCACAAATCTGACAAGTCACCTTGGCAGCGTTGTTGTTGTACTTGACACCATCGTCATTTCCTATGTTGACACCGTGGGCGCCCTGCTTGGAGAAGTTGCGGCCACAGTCACCACCGGTGTTGTCGCCTTGCTTGTTGGGGTAGTTGCAGCTACGGTCGCCACTACTGGCCTGTCGCTGCTGGTTTGTTTGGTGAAGCGGCCGCTAGCAACCGCGTTGGCAGACGACTGAGAGCCCCCGTTGCGGAGGTTCGTGCGGGGCTGAAAGCTGAGGAGCTGAGAGTACAACTCTAGGACACTGATGGGCTCCACCCGAGAGCACATGGCGGAGATGACCGGGTTGAACTCTTCATCGAGCCCGACAAGGATATGGGAGACGATGTATTCTTCTTCAATTGTCTTTCCAATGGCCATCAGTTCATCACAGAGGGATTTAATCTTGCCCACATACTCGGTGATGGTGGCATTGTCCTTCTGCAGATTTGCAAGCGCCATTCGAACATTGACGGTCCTAGCGCGAGTGTGGGAGGTGAGCATCAGGCCCGGGCCAAGGGGTGTGCGACCTGTGCAAAGGCACAGGGCCCCCGGCTCCTAGGGGTATCCGTACGCCAGTTCTTCTTTGGTTGTTTGTATATGTGTGTGTTTTCGTTTTTTCTTCTTTGCTTTTGGATAAAAGAAGAAGGCTAGCTACAGCGTACACACAAGAGTATAGGATACATTGTAGTATTTTTTTTGGACAAGGCCTCTTTCGTCTCTGCGTATGGTATTTTTTTAGGGAGTCTCTTCGCCTGTATGTACCACAACACTTATCTACTCCCTCTATTCCAAAATATAAGTCTTTTTAAAGATTTCACTATGAACTACATACGATGCAAAATAAATGAATCTATACTGAAAAATATGTCTACATACATTTGTATGTAGTTTATAGTGGAATGTCTAAAAATACTTGTATTTCGAAAAGGAGGGAGTAGTTGACAGTGATTGTTGGAAATATGCCCTAGAGGCAATAATAAAAGGATTATTATTATATTTCCTTGTTCATGATAATTGTCTGTTATTCATGCTTGAATTGTATTGTACGGAAACAACGATACATGTGTGAATACATAGACCACAACGTGTCCCTGGTAAGCCTCTAGTTACTAGCTCGTTGATCAACAGATGGTCATGGTTTCCTGACCATGGACATTGGATGTCATTGATAACGGGATCACATCATTAGGAGAATGATGTGATGGACAAGACCCAATCCTAAGCCTAGCACGAGATCGTATAGTTCGTAATGCTTAAGCTTTTCCAGTGTCAAGTATTTGTTCCTTAGACCATGAGGTTGTGCAACTCCCGGACACCGTAGGAATACTTTGGGTGTGCCAAACGTCACAACGTAACTGGGTGGCTATAAAGGTACGCAACGGGTATCTCCGAAAGTGTCTGTTGAGTTGGTACGAACCGAGACTGGGATATTGTCACTCCGTATGACGGAGAGGTATCTCTGGGCCCACTCGGTAAGACATCATCATAATGAGCTCAAAGTGACTAAGGAGTTAGTCACGGGATGATGGATTACATAACGAGTAAAGAGACTTGCCATGACGAGATTGAACAAGGTATCGGGCATACCGACGATCGAATCTCGGGCAAGTACCGTACCGATAGACAAAGGGAATAACATACGGGATTGACTGAATCCTTGACACAGTGGTTCATCCGATGAGATCATCGAGGAACACGTGGGAACCAACATGGGTATCCAGATCCCGCTATTGGTTATTGACCGGAGAGTTGTCTCGGTCATGTCTGCGTGTCTCCTGAACCCGTAGGGTCTACACACTTAAGGTTCGGTGACGCTAGGGTTGTAGAGATATATGCACACGGAAACCCGAATGTTGTTCGGAGTCCCGGATGAGATCCCGGACGTCACGAGGAGTTCCAGAATGGTCCGGAGGTAAATGATGATATATAGGAAGTCCAGTTTCGGCCATCGGGAGAGTTCCGGGGGTCACCGAGAGTGTCCCGGGACCACCGGAAGGGTCCCGGGGGTCCACCGGGTGGGGCCACCTGTAATGCCCCGGATGTAATACTTTCCCTTTTGGGCATATAATATATCTCTGGCTTCATCTATTTCATTCCGGGTTCTTTGTCTTTCGGGTTTTCGTCGTTTTGTTGTGTGCGTGTGTTCATTCATTCATATCATGTAGTCATGTGCATCGCATTGCATTTGTGTTGTTGTTTGCATCCGGTCCAACGCGTTCCTTCCCGTTGTCCGTTTCGCGTTCCGGAGCTCCCTCACGTGTCCGTGTCGTCCCGTAGGCCTACTTTGGTGTTTGGCCGTGTAACGTTTCCGGTTTGACGCGAGACTTGTCGTGTGTTGTTGTTTTGTTGTGTGTAACCCGCCTGTCAAATCTCGTCGCGTTTCGAGTCCGTTTGCTACCCCAACAGTTATTCTCGTGGGCTCAAAGTGCCTCCACTTTGAGGCCCAAGACACCCCTCCAACAGCCCACCAAACCTCTCCTAACCACTTCCTTCATCTAGGCCATCCAATCCTAATCGTGTGGCTGAAAACCGCACTCCATTTGGGCAACCCTAGCTCCTTGTGCCTATATATTTGTCCACTCCCCCAAATTTTGCCCCAAATTAAGGAAACCCTAACTCCCCTAGCCACTTCTCTTCCACCTCCAGCCACCTCGCCGGAATTTCGCCGGAGTCTCGCCGGAGATCGCCAGAGCTCTTCCACCTCGCCGGAATCCGCTCCCCACCTCACCACCGGAGTTCCTCTCACCTCACCGCCGCTCCTCACCGCCAACCACCACCTCCCTTCAGGCCGCCGGAACCCTCTCCCGCAAGGCGCCCCGCCGCCCCAGGTCTTCGGTCACCGCAGCCAGCGACGAGACCGCCGTCGCCGCCATCTCCCAGATCGGATCGTGGGGCACCAGGCCCCGATCCAGATCGGTCGCCCGCCTGGGGCGTTGAACCGCAAGGCGCCCGCGCCTCCGGCCCAGTCCGCCCCGATCGCCAGGCCGGCCTCCATCCGGCGCCCCGATCCCACGGCCCAAGCGCCAGTCGCCTCCGCCGCTCCATTCGCCCGAGTGGGCCGGCGCCAAGGCCCACTCCGCCTTCAGCCGCCTCAGCCCGCTGTTCGCCAGCGCCAGGCGAGGCCAGCGCCTCCGCCAGGCCAGCTGGGCCGCCTCCTTCGCCCAGGCCGGCCCCACCACTTCGTCCGATCCAGGGCGCGCAGGCCCGAGCCGCCCGTCGGCCGTTCCAGCAACTGGGCTGCCCGATCTGCTCAGCCACCGGGCCGCCTTCCAGATCCAGCCCGTTTCTCAGATTTCAAGGTTGAACCCTAGATCTAAATCCCTGAGTTTTTGTGTGCTGATGTGATTTTCAGATGAGGATATCTTCTTGTGTGTTGCTCCGTTTTGCGCAAATGACATGTCCAGACGTTCGTGGTGACTAGCACTACGTTTCATTCCATTGTGCCATGCATGTTTGAGATCATCTAGATGCTTATTTTTCTGTTGCAAGAGTGCATCCCGGTTATAAACTGCTGCTATGTGTTGTTTTTATGCCATCTTTGCATAGTGATATCTTTTAGCTTGTTTATCCGAATGATGCAAATGACATGTCCACGTGTTCGTCTTGCCATGCTCTATATGTTGTTTGTGTTAGGTTGCATGATAGATTTATTCTTGCCATGTATATCTTCGTTGCAAAGTGCTATGTGGCTGTTTAGTTGTTTAACTTGTTATGAGATGCCATCTTGTTGAGCTCATTGCTATCGTTGTGTTTATCTACATGATGCATGCTTGTATGTTTCGGAATCACCATCATGTGTACTTTGATGTGGTGCTTACCACTTGCCATGTTTAGTTTCGAGGTGACTTAAACTTGCTCTCAAAGATGCCATGATGAAACTGTTGTTTTAACACTTAGTGGAATTTCACTAAGTCTGAAATCTGTAATGTTCCGATGCCGTGTTTGCGTGCTGTTCTAGGACAAACCATGATAGTTTTGGAGTGTCTCTTGATGGTTCCTTTTAGTATATATTGTTGGCTATCCATTCATGTTCTCAAATGCTTATTTAAGTGGCTGTAGCATATTTAACTTTTTCTCCAAAGTTTCAATAAAATTCTGCTGTCAGGATTTTGTTGTCAAGTTCAATATGTCCAAGCTTGTTACTATTGATCTGTGGCTCCTTTGGGGGTGCACCTTTGGACTTATTTGCTGTAGGATATGTATAGTTTATGTTCATGCTCTTTGCCATGGTGTTTGAGTGCTTTAGCTTATTTATCTAGTGCTCCGAAGTTGCTACGTTGCTGTAATTTTCAGCTTTCGCATGTTTCTTGTTTCGGGCATAACTTTTAGCCCGTAGCTCCGATTTCAGCAAGTCTTATATGAAACTTAATTGATTTTCCGTGTAGATTCATAATATCCTATTGTTATCTTGTTTTGAAGCTTTTGCTTGAATGCTTATTTTTCCGTGCTCCGTGTGCTTCCTTAGTGCATCCATCATGCATCCATCATTTTGTGTGCGCATTGCATCTTGTTGATTCGTGCCTTGTGTGATTGTATTGTTTAGAGCCGGAAGCTGAGACCGAGTACGAGTACGAGAACGAGGATACCACCGAGCTTGTGAACGAGGACCCCTCTTACGATCCGAACAACTACTCTTCAGGCAAGATGACCGAACCCGGATACCATTACTATTTTGCCTATTGCTAGAAGTCTCGATCTATAGTTTTGCCTCGATGCCCATGTCTTTCCTGTCAGCCTCCTACTTGTAACCATGACCATGTTTAACCACCCTACCTATGCAAACCATTGATTGGCTATAAGTACGCTTCGCTCAGCCCCTCTTATAGCATTGCTAGTTGCAGGTGAAGATTGAAGATGCTTGCTTCATGTTGAAGTTTGTTGGGTTATATCACACTATATAAATGCTTAAATGAAATCATCTATATATTGGCAAGGGTGGAAGGCTAAGCCTTTTGCTTGGTGATTTGTTCCACTCATGCCGCTAGGAACCGTATAAACCGGTGCTATGTTCCTTGATTATGCGTTCCTCACACGGTTGGGATTTATGGGGCCCCCTCGATAAACCGCTAAGTGCTAAGTCTTTTCCAGCAAGTCCCAACTTTGGTACTATTTGCCTAATAACTAAATAAACTTGCATAGGGAGTAATTAACCCTCTTTCTTAATCAACAACCCCGGGCCAGTGCTCCACATGAGTGTTGGTCCGAAATGAGCAGACTGCGGGGCCACCTCAAGGAAACTCGAGGTCTGGTAAAAACCTGTAGGATGACTTATCCGGTCGTGGCCTGAGACGAGATATGCCCGGCTACTATCAGGGTGTCGGCACGCCGGGAGGATTTGCTGGATTAGCCTTACCTTAGTTCGGAGTATCTTGAGCACGGGATTCCGAGAATACTCGGGTCTTCCCACCTTGGAGTTGCGACTCTGCGGATCGTGGGCTTGTCATGGGCCAAGTTGGAACACCCCTGCAGGGTTATGAACTTTCGAAAGTCGTGCCCGTGGTTATGTGGCAGACGGGAGCTTGTTAATATCCGGTTGTAGATAACTTGACACAATGTTCCAATACACTACCAGCGTGTGTACCGTGACTGTCAATTTCCGAATAGGGATTCGGGAGTTGAACACGGTGGGGTTATGTTTGTTGAGCTTTAGCTAGGATCACTTCGTGATCATCTCTCGACCGTGGCGCCTTCTATTCTCGCTCTCTTATGCGTAAGCTAGTGCTAGTTGCTGCTGCAGACACTTATTCTTTTCTTCAGCCTTGTTCCACACCCAAGGCTTAAATAGTTATGTTACCCGAGAACGGGATTGCTGAGTCCTCTGTGGCTCACAGTTACTTCACCACACCAGATGCAGGTCCGATGGTGAGCTATCCAGGTGATGGCACCGAGCTAGACTGGGAGTATGACGAGGAGCGTAGTCGATACTATGTTCGTTATCCTGATGATCAGTAGTGGAGACTTCTACTAGGATTCGATCCGACCTGTGGATTTAAATTATGTTTGGTATCTTGTCATTTGGATTTTACCCTTAGATGGGCTGTGATGTTCTTTTGTATGATGATTGAATCATGTAATGAATTTGTGTGACGTGGCGATTGTAAGCCAACTATTTTATGTTTTCCATCCCCATCTTTTACATGAGTGGTGCAAAGATACCAGACTTGCGATCATTCCAGCATGGGGTTATGTCTCTAAGTCGTGCCTCGACACGTAGGAGATATAGTCCCATCCTGGGCATTACAAGTTGGTATTCAGAGCCTTCTCCGACCTAGGAGCCCCCACTGATTGACCGAATCGTTGACGGTCGAGTCTAGGCACACACTGAAAATATTTTGAGTCCTATATTATATCGGAGAGTAGGATTTCTTTGCTTCTCATCCCCTTTCTCTCTGGTGAGGACTCCTGACGTCTACTCTTGTCTCTTCTACTTTCAAAAATTGCACCAAATTTTTTTTAGGAATCTCGCGAGTATTCTGGGATTGTTTCGATGTTCTTGTGACGAGAATATTGTTCTCGATGCCTCCTGACATTAGGGGTTGTGGCAGTGTCCCGGGGAGTTGAGCTTCGGGGTATTGTCGTCACAAGCATATCGCGGCAGTACTAAATACTTAAGACGGCCGACATCGAAAATCTCTCCTATACGGTTAGTGGCAAGATAACCCCGACATCACCCAGTACTGGGGAGGTAGTTCGGGAGTATTGCCATAGCTTGTTATAGTGGATGCTTTTCGAAGGTCCGAGGTAGACAGTTTCCGAGAAAGACTGGTTATGTGTTGAAGGATGGATACAACTGGATGTAGGTTTAGAGTTGATTGCGCGGTGCTTCCCCTGTATCCCCAACACCCGATTGCATAACTGGAATCTTTCGGAAATTAATAGGTGGGTTTATCCAGTAGATCGTAGGCATTCTTCCAACGAATGCAGGTTAGCGAGTTCGGGGTTCTACATTGAGTGAAGTGGTATTATGACCGATGTTCCGATCGGGAGTTGCATCTTAAAGGGTCCTTGGCTATGCTGATCCGGGGATTGCAAAACCCTTTCGTAACGCGTTCATATGCTTTCAGCACAAAGAACGAAGCTCCTATCTTGTGTTTGTTTCCGTCTGTACCTTGTTGTTTTTCTTATTTTACCTTTTGTCCCCTATGTGGCTTCTCATGAAGATTGATGTTATCATTTAACTGAGAATTTCATTCGTTCCTCTTGTTCGAATGATTATTGTGAAGACTATGTTGCATTTCAATCCGTTGATTCAGCTTTATCTTCTTTCAATCAATTGCTGATTCGTGGTCATCTCTTTCAGGATGGCTCCGAAACGGGTTCCCAACGTTAACCCAGAGGGTGAAGAGGTCCCAGATCGTCCTCCTTCCCCTCCTCCTCCGTCTGAGGCTTGGAGAGCGATTATGCAGACTACAACTCAGAACACCCAGATGTTGATGCAGATGATGCAACAGATGCAAGCTAATCAATCTAATCAGGGTGTTCCAGGGAATCAAGGCAACTTCTTCAACCAGCAGCACCATGCTACTCTCAACCAGTTCTTGGCCAATAATCCAAAAGCTTTCAGTTACTGTAATGCCCAGGATGGAATTATACCTCCTACGTGTCGAGGCACGACTTAAAGGCATAAGTCCATCCTAGAATGATCTCAAGTTTGGTAATCTTTGCACAACTCATGTAAAAGAGGGGATAGTAAACTGAAAATAGTTGGCTTACACTCGCCACGTCACAGAATAACAGTACAAGTCTCAATCATCATACATTAAGAGCACTACAACCCTCTAAGGGCAAAAACCAAATGTCAAAGTACCAAACTCAGATAAAACAACCACAGGCGGATTGAATCCTAGTAAGAGACTCCACTACTGATCGTCCGGGTAGCGCACATAGTAACGGCTACGCTCCTCGTCGTACTCCCAATCCAGCTCGGTGCCATCGCCTGGATAGCTCACAGCTGGACCTGCATCTGGTGTGTGAAGTAACTGTGAGCCACAGAGGACTCAGCAATCCCGTTCCCGGGTAACAGAACTATTTAAGCCTTTAGGTGAGGGACAGGCTGAAGAAAGAACAAGTCTGCAGCAGCAACTAGCATCTAGCTTACGCAAGTGAGAGCGAGAAGAGAAGGCATTGGCGAGAAGTGATCACGAAGTGATCCTAGCTACAAGCTCACAAGCATAACCCCTCCGTGTTCAACTCCCGAATCCCTATTCGGAAATTGACAGTCATGGAACACACGCTGTAGTGTATTAGTATCATTGTGTCAAGTTATCTACAACCGGAATTAACAAGCTCCCATCTGCCACATAACCGCGGGCACGGCTTTCGAAAGTTCAAACCCTGCAGGGGTGTTCCAACTTGACCCATTACAAGCCCACGATCCGCGGAGTCGCAACTCCAAAGTGGGAAGACCCGAGTATCCTCGGAATCCCGTGCTCAAGATATACCGAGCTAAGGTAAGGCTAATCCAGCAAATCCTCCCGGCGTGCCGACACCCTGATAGTAGCCGCGCGTATCTAGTCTCAGGCCACGACCGGATGAGCACAGCGTACAGTGGCCGAAATACCCAAGTTGCCAAGGGGGGCCCCGCACACGACTCTAGTCTGGACCAACACTCAAATCGAGCACTGGCCCAGGGGGTTGAATTAATTAAGCCTCGGGTTAATTACTCCCTCGGAAAGTTTTAGTTGTGTTAGGCGAATAGTACCAATGTTGGGACTTGCTGGAAAAGACTTAGCACTTAGCGGTTTATCGAGGGGGTCCCATACACCCCAACCGTGTTAGGAACGCATAATCAAGGAACATAATACCGGCTTATACGGATCCTAACGGCATGAGTGGAACAAAACACCAAGCAAAAGGCTTAGCCTTCCACCCTTGCCAATATATAGGTGATTTCATTTTAAGCATTTATATAGTGTGATATAACCCAACCAAACTTCAACATGAAGCAAGCACCTTCGATCTTCACCTGCAACTAGCAACGCTATAAGAAGGGCTGAGCGAAGCGTACTTAGCCAAGCAACGGTTTGCATAGGTAGGGTGGTTAAACATGGCAATTGGTTACAAGTAGGAGACTGACAAGAAGAACATGGGCATCGAGGCAAAACTATAGATCGATACTACTAGCAATAGGCGAAGATAGTAAAGTTATCGGGGTTCGGTCATCTTGCCTGAAGAGAATTCGTTCGGATCGTAAGAAGGGTCCTCGTGCTCAACCTCGTTGGAAAACTCGTGCTCAACTTCGTTCCCGGTCTCAGCTTCCGGCTCTAAACACAACAAACACACCAAGCACCAATCAACACGATGCAATGCGCACTCGAAAAACATGAATGCATGATGGATGCACTAGGGATGCACATGGAGCACGTAAAACATCACTCAAGCAAAACACCTCAAAACAATATAACAACCTGATATTATTAATCTACACAGAAAAACACCCAAGTTTGATATAAGATTCGCTGAAATCGGAGTTACGGGCTAAAAGTTATGCCCGAAACAAGATTTGAGCGAAAACTGAAAATTACAGCAACATAGCATCTTGGGAGCTCAAAATAATTAATCTACAGCACCCAAAAAGCATGGCAAAGGACTTGAACACAAACTAGATATAAAGTACAGCAACTAGGTCCAAAGTGCACCCCCAACGGAGTCACGGATCAATAGCAATGATCTTGGACATATTGAACTTTGAAATAAAATTCTGGCAGCAGAATTTTATTGAAAGTTTGGAGCAAAAGATAAACATGCTACAGCCACTCAAATGGACATGTGAGGACAAGAATGGAAAGACAACAATATATACTACAAGGGACAATCAAAATCCACCCCAAAACTATCATGCTTTGTCCTACAACATCACACGAACATGGCATCGGAACGTTACAGATTTCAGACTTAGTGAAATTTCACTAAGTCCTAAAACAGCAATATCATCATAGCATGTAAAAGAGCATGTTTAAGACACCTCGTAACTAAACATGGCAAAGGGTAAGCACCTCATCAAAATACATATGAAGGTGATCCCGAAACACACAAGCATGCATCATAGAGGTGAACACAACGATTGCAACGAGCTCAACAAGATGGCATTTCATAACAAGTGAAAACACAACATGTGAACATGGCACTTTGCAATGATGATAACAAGGCAACAATACATCTACCATGCAACCTATCACACACAACACGTAGTTCGTGGCAAGACGAACACGTGGAAATGTCATTTGCATCGTTTGGACAAACGAGCTAAAAGTTATCACAAGTCAAAGGTGGCATGAAAATAACACATAACAGCAGTTTATATCATCATGCACTCTTGCAACAGCAAAACAAGTGTCTAGAAGACCTCTAACATGCATGACTACAACAGGTAAAACGTAGAGGACATCTCCACGAACATCTGGACATGCTACACGCGCAAAACGGAGCAACAGGCACAAAGTTAGAGCAGTTCAAAGTTAGCATAACAGATCAGGAAAAACAGAAACTTAGGGTTAGGTCAACCTCAACGGATCAGATCTGGAACGGATGAACAGTAACGGGCCGGATCTGGTGCGGCCCTAGGAAGAAGCGGTTGGCGCGGCGGCCCACGCGAGGAGGAGCGGCGGCCCGGCTGCGGCCTGGAGCTGCGGGAGCCTGGCGGCGGCTGGGCTTCGGGGCGGCTCGGCCCAGCGAAGCGGCCTGGCGAGCGGCGCGCCCACGGTGGCCTGGGGCGGCGGCCCACGGGAGGAGGAGCCTCGGGTTCCTGCGGAGGAGCGGCCCACCGCGGCTGGGGCGACGCGGGAGATGGAGCAGCTGCGGGAGGGCCCGATGCGGCGAGTGGGCCGGCTTGGGGAGGAAACGGCGCGCGGAGCCGGCCAAGGAGTACGGGCCGACGGGGATCTGGTCCCCCCCTGGCCAGGCCGAGCGGTCGACACCCTGGCGGCCAAGTGGAGCGACCCGGCGCGGTCGATGCGGGCGTGCGTTGACTCGCGAGGAACTTGCGGCGGCGCTCTGGCTTCGAGGGATCCGATGGATCGAGGGGATCCTTCGGGATCCAGATGAACAGTGCGGCGGATCTGAGAAAAAAAAGGAAAAAAAAAGAAAGTGGAGAAGGGGAAGAAGAAGGGGATGCCCAAAATAGACTAGGGGGGTCTATATGTAGCAGTTTTTAGGGTTAGGAGGAGATTTGGGGCGTTAGGAGCCCTCCGATCGCGATCCGACGGATCCGATCGCGGGGGTAGATTTAAAAGGCCTAGACGGAGATAAAAGAAAGCAGTAGGGGTATTTCCGGGACACGAAGTGAAGGCACATCGGACCCACACGGACAACGGAGGGAAAAGTCAACGGAGTCCAAACGAGACGAGATTTGAGAGGCGGGTTGCACACAACGAAACAACAACACACAACACAACCTCGCGGCACACCGGTAACGTAAAACGCCCGAACAACAAAGTAGGCCTACGGGACGTCACGGACACGTGAGGGAGCTCCGGAACACGAAACGGACAACGGGAAGAAACGCACGGAACCGGAAGCAACCCACAACACAGATGCAATGCAATGCACATGTCTACATGATATGAATGAATGCCACACACTCACACAACAAAACGACGAAAGCCCGAAAGACAAAGAACCCGAAATGGAAATGGATGAAGCCGGAGATTTATTATATACCCAAAAGGGAAAGTATTACATCCGAGGCATTACAAACTCTCCTCTACTACAAAAAGATCTCGTCCCGAGATCTAGGACTGGAAAAAGGAAGGGTACTCGGAACGAAGATGATCTTCTCGTTCCCAGGTAGCTTCTCGGTCTGTGTGATGTGACCACTTGACTTTCAGAAACTTGATGGACTTGTTGCGAGTCTTGCGTTCGGTTTCTTCGAGAATTGCAACTGGATGCTCTCGGTAGGAAAGGTCTTGTTGAAGATCAATCTCCTCAAACGGAATCATGCGCTCAGGTGCCTTGAAGCATTTGCGAAGCTGAGACACATGGAAGACATCATGAACATTTGCAAAGTTGGAAGGGAGCTCGAGCTGATAGGCTAGATCGCCTCTTTTGCCAAGAATTTTGAAAGGCCCGACGTATCTAGGAGCAAGCTTTCCTTTGATACCGAACCTTTGGGTTCCTTTCATCGGAGAAACTCGGAGATAGACATGATCACCGATGTCGAAAGCCAAATCACGATGCTTTCCGTCATAGTAGCTCTTCTGACGTGACTGAGCGGCCTTGAGATTCTCACTTATGACTTTGCACATTTCTTCGGCTTCAGAGATCAAATCATTGCCAAGAAGTTGGCGTTCGCCTGTTTCAGACCAGTTGAGAGGGGTACAACACTTTCTGCCATAGAGAATTTCAAACGGTGCTTTGCCTGCACTTGCTTGAAAGCTGTTGTTGTAAGAGAACTCGGCAAATGGAAGGCAGTCTTCCCATTTCATGCCGAAGGAGATGACACAGGCTCTGAGCATATCTTCTAGGATCTGATTCACACGCTCGACTTGACCACTAGTCTGAGGGTGAAAGGCAGTGTTGAACCTGATCTTCGTGCCCATGGCGGACTGAAAGGAGTCCCAGAACCTTGATGTGAACAAGCTGCCACGGTCTGAGGATATCACTTGAGGAATGCCATGTAGGGACACAATTCTGGAAGTGTACAGCTCTGCAAGTTGAGCTGCATTTATTGATTCTTTGACTGGAAGAAAGTGAGCGACTTTGGTAAGCTTGTCAATCACCACAAAGATAGCATCATTGCCTCGCTTGGATTTAGGAAAGCCAGTGACGAAGTCCATTTCAATGTGGTCGAACTTCCACTCAGGAATAGGAAGAGGTTGGAGAAGACCGGCTGGACGTTGATGTTCTGCTTTCACTCTTCTGCATACATCACATTCATTCACGAATTGGGCAATCTCCCTTTTCATGCGTGTCCACCAGTAAGACTGCTTGAGATCTTGGTACATCTTGGAACTGCCAGGATGAATGGAAAGGAGAGAGTCATGAGCTTCTTCCATTATGAGCTTCCTGAGATCTCCTTTGGGAACAACGAGTCTGTCCTCGAAGAACAAGGTATCTCTCTCATCAACACGGAAGCACTTATATTTTGGAGTGCCCTTTGCAATCCCATGTTTCACCTTCTTCACCATGGTATCACTGAGCTGGGCCTCACGGACTTGATCTTCCAAGGTAGGAGCAATTTGGAGATTTGCAAGAAAACCCTGCGGAACAACTTGAAGGTTGAGCTTCCTGAAAGCTTCACAAAGCTCAGGCTGGTGTGGCTTGATAAGAAGGCTGTTGCAATATGCCTTTCTGCTCAAGGCATCTGCAATCACATTTGCCTTGCCTGGAGTGTACTCAATGCTGGGGTTGTACTCTTGGATCATCTCGACCCAACGAGTCTGGCGGAGGTTCAGATGCGGCTGTGTGAAGATGTACTTCAAGCTCTTGTGATCGGTGAAGATGTCGACCTTTCTGCCCAACAACAGATGTCTCCACGTAATCAGAGCATGTACCACAGCTGCTAGCTCGAGATCATGTGTGGGATAGTTCTTCTCACTGGGCTTGAGCTGCCGAGAAGTATATGCCACAATTTTCTTATCTTGCATTAGCACACCACCAAGACCTTGAAGAGAAGCGTCACAGAACACTTCATAGGGCTTGGTTTCATCCGGAGGAGTCAGAACTGGAGCAGAGACAAGCTTCTCTTTGAGGGTTTTGAAAGCCACTTCACATTCGGGAGACCAAAAGTATTTGACATTCTTCTGAAGGAGGTTGGAAAGAGGCTTGGCAATCTTGGAGAAGTTCTCCACAAACCTTCTGCAATAGCTGGCAAGACCCAGAAAACTGCGGAGCTGCTTGACGTTCTGAGGAGCCTCCCAGTTGACAATTGCTTCAACTTTCTCGGGATTAACCGCAATACCGTCAGCTGAGATAATGTGGCCCAGGTACAAAACCTTATCGAGCCAAAACTCACACTTGGAGAACTTGGCATAGAATTTATGCTCCCGGAGTCGATCAAGAACCAGACGCAAGTGCTTTTCGTGATCTTCTTCATTCTTGGAAAACACCAGAATATCATCCAGATACACAAGCACAAACTCTCCAGTATAGGGGTTGAAGATGTAATGCATCATCCTTGAAAAGGTAGGAGGAGCATTGGCGAGACCGAAGGACATGACGGTATACTCATATGAACCGTAGCTCGTTCTGAAGGCCGTCTTGGGAATGTCTTCCTCGCGAATGCGAATTTGATGATAGCCCATTCGGAGGTCAAGCTTAGAGAACACTTTAGCTCCTTTGAGCTGCTCAAAGAGTTCGTTGATGTTGGGGAGCGGATACTTGTTCTTAATCGTCTTCTTGTTCAATGGCCGGTAGTCAACACAGAGACGCTCCGTGCCATCTTTCTTCTTGACAAATAAGACACCACAGCCCCACGGAGATGTACTCGGTCTGATGAGACCCATACTCTCCTGCTTATCAAGCTGCTTCTTCAATTCCTTCAATTCATCCGGAGACAGCTTATATGGACGCCGGCAAGCAGGTTCGGTGCCCGGCTCGAGTTCAATGACAAACTCCACCTGACGGTGTGGAGGCATGCCTGGAAGATCTTCTGGAAAGACGTCTTGATATTCATTCACCACTGGAATTTGCTCTATGGCATTAATTTCACCCTTATCATTAAGAGAGAAAAGCCGAATAGTATTATCCCTGGAGGCGAAGATAATCACATCTTCATCAGAATGAGTCAATTTGACTTCCTTTTGAGCACAATCAATGTGAGCATCGTGCTGAGAAAGCCAATCCATTCCGAGAATGAGGTCGATATCAGAATGACCAAGAACCACCGGATTAGCCAGAAATCGATAATCACCCATGCGGATAGAAACATTTGGAACAAAATTGTTGGAGTTCATGAGCAAACCCGGAGAACGCACAGACATCGGACTCGGCAAAGCTTGCAATGGCATATCATGTGACAATGCAAAAGGTCTTGACATGAAAGAATGTGAAGCACCTGAATCGAACAAAACTTTAGCTGGAAAAGAGTTCACTGAGAGGTTACCCAAAATGACATCAGAAGAGTTCTCCGCTTCAGCTGCATTCATCAGATTGACCCTGGCAGACTTTGGATCATGCTTGACAATCGCTGTACTGACAGGCGGAGGAGGAGGAAGGCGCTTCGGATTCGGACATCTGTTGGCATAATGACCCTTCTGGCCACACTTGTTGCACACCACTTCAGAGAGAGGACGGAAATGAGAGCCACTGGACTTGGAGCCTTGAGACTGAAACTGCTTCTTCGACTGGTTGCTTGGGTTGGGTGGGTGGGAGAAACCACGACCACTAGAGTTCTTGTTGTTGGAGTTGTTGTAGTTGTTGGAGTTGTTGTATGGAGCTCGAATCACTGGAGGAGGAGGAAGCCAGAATTTCTGTTGTTTCGCAGCCAACTGAGACGATGAGGAAGAGTGAACAGCATCTCGAATTCTCTTCTTAGAAGCCTCCATCTTAAGCTGAGCTGCTTCTTGTTTCAAAGCCATGTTATAGAACTTATCGAATTCGTCTGGCTCGAACAAAGTGAGAGCAAGCTGAAGTTCATCTTTGAGACCTCCACGGAACTGATAGATTTTACTCTTTGCATCAGGAATGTCTTGCTTTGCATAGCGAGCGAGGTTTTGGAACTTGACATTATACTGATAGACTGACATGGAGCCCTGCTTGAGGTTGCGGAATTGCTCACGCATACCCTCAATAACACTTGTAGGAATGTGATGCGAGCGGAAATCCTTGCAGAAATTCTCCCATGAGATCACTTGACCCGGCCTTGAGTCTTTGTACTGCTGCCACCAGTCAGCTGCTTGATCTTTCAGTTGGAAGGCTGCAAACTTCACATAGTCATCTTCTTTCACGTTACTGCACTCAAAATGCTTCTTGATATCGGTTAGCCAATCTTCAGCATCAAGAGGGTCGACACAGTAACTGAAAGCTTTAGGATTGTTGGCCAAGAACTGGTTGAGGGTAGCATGGTGCTGCTGGAAGAAGTTGCCTTGGTTCATTGGAACGCCCTGATTAGCTTGATTAGCTTGATTAGCTTGCATCATCTGCATCATCTGCATCATCAACTGAGTGTTCTGAGCAGTAGTCTGCATAATTGCTCTCCAAGCCTCAGGCGGAGGAGGAGGAGAAGGAGGATGCTCTGGGACCTCTTCCACCTCTGGGTTGGCATTCGGAACCTTTTTCGGAGCCATCCTGTAAGAGATGACCACGAATCAGCAATTGATTGACAAAAGGAATAAGCTGAATCAATGGAATGAATTGCAACAAGTCTTCACAATAATCATTCGAACAATAAGAACGAATGAAATCATCCGAACAAGAGGAACGAATGAATTTCCCAGTTAATTGATAACATCAGTCTTCACGAGAAGCCACATAGGGATCAAAAGGATAAAATAATAAAACAACAAGGTACGGAAAGGAACAAACACAAGAGAGGAGTTTCGTTCTAACATCTTTGTGCTGAAAGCATATGAACGCGTTACGAAAAGGTTTTGCAATCCCCGGATCAGCATAGCCAAGGACCCTTTAAGATGCAACTCCTGATGGTAACCTCGGTCATATAACTCCTTCACTCAATGTCGAACCCCGAACTCACTAACCTGCATTCGTTGGAAGAATGCCTACGATCTACTGGATAAAACCCACCTATAGCTTTCCGAAAGATTCCAGTTATGCAATCAGGTGTTGGGGATACACGGGAAGCACCGCGCAATCAACTCTAACCTACATCCAGGTGTATCCATCCTTCAACACATAACCAGTCTTTCTCGGAAACTGTGTACCTCGGACCTTCGAAAAGCATCCACTATAACAAGCTATGGCAATACTCCCGAACTACCTCCCCAGTACTGGGTGATGTCGGGGTTATCTTGCCACTGGCCGTATAGGGGAGATTTTCGATGTCGGCCGTCTTAAGTATTTAGTACTGCCACGATATGCTTGTTACAGTGATACCCCGAAGCTCAACTCCTCGGTAACAGGAGGCATCGAGAACAATATCCTTGTCACAAGAACATCGAAACAATCCCAGAATACTCGCGGGATTCCTAAAAAAAATTTTGTGCAAATTTTGAAGATAGGAGAGACAAGAGTAGACGTCAGGAGTCCTCACCAGAGAGAAAAGGGGATGAGAAGCAAAGAAATCCTACTCTCCGATATAATATAGGACTCAAAAAGTTTTCAGTGTGTGCCTAGACTCAACCGTCAACGGTTCGATCAAACAGTGGGGGCTCCTAGGTCGGAGAAGGCTCTGATACCAACTTGTAATGCCCAGGATGGAATTATACCTCCTACGTGTCGAGGCACGACTTAAAGGCATAAGTCCATCCTAGAATGATCTCAAGTTTGGTAATCTTTGCACAACTCATGTAAAAGAGGGGATAGTAAACTGAAAATAGTTGGCTTACACTCGCCACGTCACAGAATAACAGTACAAGTCTCAATCATCATACATTAAGAGCACTACAACCCTCTAAGGGCAAAAACCAAATGTCAAAGTACCAAACTCGGATAAAACAACCACAGGCGGATCGAATCCTAGTAAGAGACTCCACTACTGATCGTCCGGGTAGCGCACATAGTAACGGCTACGCTCCTCGTCGTACTCCCAATCCAGCTCGGTGCCATCGCCTGGATAGCTCACAGCTAGACCTGCATCTGGTGTGTGAAGTAACTGTGAGCCACAGAGGACTCAGCAATCCCGTTCCCGGGTAACAGAACTATTTAAGCCTTTAGGTGAGGGACAGGCTGAAGAAAGAACAAGTCTGCAGCAGCAACTAGCATCTAGCTTACGCAACTGAGAGCGAGAAGAGAAGGCATCGGCGAGAAGTGATCACGAAGTGATCCTAGCTACAAGCTCACAAGCATAACCCCTCCGTGTTCAACTCCCGAATCCCTATTCGGAAATTGACAGTCACGGAACACACGCTGGTAGTGTATTAGTATCATTGTGTCAAGTTATCTACAACCGGAATTAACAAGCTCCCATCTGCCACATAACCGCGGGCACGGCTTTCGAAAGTTCAAACCCTGCAGGGGTGTTCCAACTTGACCCATTACAAGCCCACGATCCGTGGAGTCGCAACTCCAATGTGGGAAGACCCGAGTATCCTCGGAATCCCGTGCTCAAGATATACCGAGCTAAGGTAAGGCTAATCCAGCAAATCCTCCCGGTGTGCCGACACCCTGATAGTAGCCGCGCGTATCTAGTCTCAGGCCACGACCGGATGAGCACAGCGTACAGTGGCCGAAATACCCAAGTTGCCAAGGGGGGCCCCGCACACGACTCTAGTTTGGACCAACACTCAAATCGAGCACTGGCCCAGGGGGGTTGAATTAATTAAGCCTCGGGTTAATTACTCCCTCGGAAAGTTTTAGTTGTGTTAGGCGAATAGTACCAATGTTGGGACTTGCTGGAAAAGACTTAGCACTTAGCGGTTTATCGAGGGGGTCCCATACACCCCAACCGTGTTAGGAACGCATAATCAAGGAACATAATACCGGCTTATACGGATCCTAACGGCATGAGTGGAACAAAACACCAAGCAAAAGGCTTAGCCTTCCACCCTTGCCAATATATAGGTGATTTCATTTTAAGCATTTATATAGTGTGATATAACCCAACCAAACTTCAACATGAAGCAAGCACCTTCGATCTTCACCTGCAACTAGCAACGCTATAAGAAGGGCTGAGCGAAGCGTACTTAGCCAAGCAACGGTTTCCATAGGTAGGGTGGTTAAACATGGCAATTGGTTACAAGTAGGAGACTGACAAGAAGAACATGGGCATCGAGGCAAAACTATAGATCGAGACTACTAGCAATAGGCGAAGATAGTAAAGTTATCGGGGTTCGGTCATCTTGCCTGAAGAGAATTCGTTCGGATCGTAAGAAGGGTCCTCGTGCTCAACCTCGTTGGAAAACTCGTGCTCAACTTCGTTCCCGGTCTCAGCTTCCGGCTCTAAACACAACAAACACACCAAGCACCAATCAACACGATGCAATGCGCACTCGAAAAACATGAATGCATGATGGATGCACTAGGGATGCACATGGAGCACGTAAAACATCACTCAAGCAAAACACCTCAAAACAAGATAACAACCTGATATTATTAATCTACACAGAAAAACACCCAAGTTTGATATAAGATTCGCTGAAATCGGAGTTACGGGCTAAAAGTTATGCCCGAAACAAGATTTGAGCGAAAACTGAAAATTACAGCAACATAGCATCTTGGGAGCTCAAAATAATTAATCTACAGCACCCAAAAAGCATGGCAAAGGACTTGAACACAAACTAGATATAAAGTACAGCAACTAGGTCCAAAGTGCACCCCCAACGGAGTCACGGATCAATAGCAATGATCTTGGACATATTGAACTTTGAAATAAAATTCTGGCAGCAGAATTTTATTGAAAGTTTGGAGCAAAAGATAAACATGCTACAGCCACTCAAATGGACATGTGAGGACAAGAATGGAAAGACAACAATATATACTACAAGGGACAATCAAAATCCACCCCAAAACTATCATGCTTTGTCCTACAACATCACACGAACATGGCATCGGAACGTTACAGATTTCAGACTTAGTGAAATTTCACTAAGTCCTAAAACAGCAATATCATCATAGCATGTAAAAGAGCATGTTTAAGACACCTCGTAACTAAACATGGCAAAGGGTAAGCACCTCATCAAAATACATATGAAGGTGATCCCGAAACACACAAGCATGCATCATAGAGGTGAACACAACGATTGCAACGAGCTCAACAAGATGGCATTTCATAACAAGTGAAAACACAACATGTGAACATGGCACTTTGCAATGATGATAAAAAGGCAACAATACATCTACCATGCAACCTATCACACACAACACGTAGTTCGTGGCAAGACGAACACGTGGACATGTCATTTGCATCGTTTGGACAAACGAGCTAAAAGTTATCACAAGTCAAAGGTGGCATGAAAATAACACATAACAGCAGTTTATATCATCATGCACTCTTGCAACAGCAAAGCAAGTGTCTAGAAGACCTCTAACATGCATGACTACAACAGGTAAAACGTAGAGGACATCTCCACGAACATCTGGACATGCTACACGCGCAAAACGGAGCAACAGGCACAAAGTTAGAGCAGTTCAAAGTTAGCATAACAGATCAGGAAAAACAGAAACTTAGGGTTAGGTCAACCTCAACGGATCAGATCTGGAACGGATGAACAGTAACGGGCCGGATCTGGTGCGGCCCTAGGAAGAAGCGGTTGGCGCGGCGGCCCACGCGAGGAGGAGCGGCGGCCCGGCTGCGGCCTGGAGCTGCGGGAGCCTGGCGGCGGCTGGGCTTCGGGGCGGCTCGGCCCAGCGAAGCGGCCTGGCGAGCGGCGCGCCCACGGTGGCCTGGGGCGGCGGCCCACGGGAGGAGGAGCCTCGGGTTCCTGCAGAGGAGCGGCCCACCGCGGCTGGGGCGACGCGGGAGATGGAGCAGCTGCGGGAGGGCCCGATGCGGCGAGTGGGCCGGCTTGGGGAGGAAACGGCGCGCGGAGCCGACCAAGGAGTACGGGCCGACGGGGATCTGGTCCCCCCCTGGCCAGGCCGAGCGGTCGACACCCTGGCGGCCAAGTGGAGCGACCCGGCGCGGTCGATGCGGGCGTGCGTTGACTCGCGAGGAACTTGCGGCGGCGCTCTGGCTTCGAGGGATCCGATGGATCGAGGGGATCCTTCGGGATCCAGATGAACAGTGCGGCGGATCTGAGAAAAAAAAGGAAAAAAAAGAAAGTGGAGAAGGGGAAGAAGAAGGGGATGCCCAAAATAGACTAGGGGGGTCTATATGTAGCAGTTTTTAGGGTTAGGAGGAGATTTAGGGGCGTTAGGAGCCCTCCGATCACGATCCGACGGATCCGATCGCGGGGGTAGATTTAAAAGGCCTAGACGGAGATAAAAGAAAGCAGTAGGGGTATTTCCGGGACACGAAGTGAAGGCACATCGGACCCACACGGACAACGGAGGGAAAAGTCAACGGAGTCCAAACGAGACGAGATTTGAGAGGCGGGTTGCACACAACGAAACAACAACACACAACACAACCTCGCGGCACACCGGTAACGTAAAACGCCCGAACAACAAAGTAGGCCTACGGGACGTCACGGACACGTGAGGGAGCTCCGGAACACGAAACGGACAACGGGAAGAAACGCACGGAACCGGAAGCAACCCACAACACAGATGCAATGCAATGCACATGTCTACATGATATGAATGAATGCCACACACTCACACAACAAAACGACGAAAGCCCGAAAGACAAAGAACCCGAAATGGAAATGGATGAAGCCGGAGATTTATTATATACCCAAAAGGGAAAGTATTACATCCGGGGCATTACAGTTACTGTGTCGACCCTCTTGATGCTGAAGATTGGTTAACCGATATCAAGAAGCATTTTGAGTGCAGTAACGTGAAGGAAGAGGACTATGTGAAGTTTGCAGCCTTCCAACTCAAAGACCAAGCAGCTGACTGGTGGCAGCAGTACAAAGACTCCAGACCAGGTCGTGTGATCTCTTGGGAGGATTTCTGCAAGGACTTTCGCTCTCACCACATTCCTACAAGTGTCATCGAGGGTATGCGCGAGCAATTCCGCAACCTGAAGCAGGGCTCTATGACTGTCTACCAGTATAATGTCAAGTTCCAAAACCTCACCCGCTATGCTAAGCAAGACATTCCTGACGCCAAGAGCAAAATCTACCAGTTTCGTGGTGGTCTCAAAGATGAACTTCAACTTGCTCTCACCTTGTTCGAGCCCGATGAGTTTGACAAATTCTATAACATGGCTTTGAAACAAGAGGCAGCTCAGCTCAAGATGGAGGCTTCTAAAAAGAGGATTCGAGATGCCGTTCACTCCTCCTCATCTTCTCAAGTGGCTGTGAAACAGCAGAAATTTTGGCTTCCTCCTCCTCCAGTGATTCGAGCTCCTTACAACAACTCCAACAACTCCAACAGCAACAAGAACTCCGGTGGACGTGGTTTCTCCCACCCACCCAACCCGAGCAACCAGTCAAGGAATCAGTTTTAGTCTCAAGGCTCCAAGTCAAGTGGTTCTCATTTCCGTCCTCTCTCAGAAGTGACTTGCAACAAGTGCACTCAGAAAGGTCACTATGCCAACAAGTGCCCCAACCCGAAGCGTCTTCCACCTCCTCCACCTGTGAGTTCAGCTATTGTCAAGCATAATCCCAAGCAAGCAAGGGTCAATCTGATGAATGCAGCTGAAGCGGAGAATTCTTCTGATGTCATATTGGGTAACCTTTCAGTTAACTCTATACCTGCTAAAGTGTTATTCGATTCTGGTGCTTCTCTCAGCTTCATATCAAGGCCATTCTTTACCAAGCATAATTTCAATTCGGCATTTCTTGATAAGAAGTCGCAAATTATTTCTCCGGGCAAGTGCATGACTTCAAATTTGATGGCTCCGAATGTATCCATTCGCATGGGTGATTATCGCTTTCTAGCTAATCCAGTGGTTCTTGGTAATTCCGACATTGACCTCATCCTCGGGATGGATTGGCTTTCTCAGCATGATGCTCACATTGATTGTGCACAGAAGGAAGTCAAGATGACTCATCCTGATGAAGATGTGATTATCTTCGCCTCCAGGGATAACACTATCAGGCTTTTCTCTCTCAATGATAAGGGCGAAATTAATGCCATATCTCAAATTCCGGTGGTGAACGAATATCAAGACGTCTTTCCTGAAGAACTTCCAGGCATGCCTCCACACCGTCAGGTGGAATTCGTTATTGAACTCGAGCCGGGTATTGAGCCAGCATGCCGGCGTCCGTACAAGCTCTCTCCTGATGAATTGAAGGAATTGAAGAAGCAGCTTGATGAACAGGAGCGTATGGGTCTCATCAGGCCTAGTACGTCGCCTTGGGGCTGTGGTGTCTTATTTGTCAAGAAGAAAGATGGCACGGAGTGTCTCTGTGTTGATTACCGGCCATTGAACAAGAAGACAATAAAGAACAAATATCCGCTCCCCAACATCAACGAACTCTTCGAGCAGCTCAAAGGAGCTAAAGTGTTCTCTAAGCTTGACCTCCGAATGGGCTATCATCAAATTCGCATTCGCGAGAAAGACATTCCCAAGACTGCCTTCAGAACGAGTTTCGGTTCATATGAGTATATAGTCATGTCCTTTGGTCTCGCCAATGCTCCTCCTACCTTCTCGAGAATGATGCACTACATCTTCAACCCCTATACTGGCGAGTTTGTGCTTGTGTATCTGGATGATATTCTGGTGTTTTCCAAGAATGAAGAAGATCGCGAAAAGCACTTACGTCTGGTTCTTGATCGACTCCGTGAGCATAAGTTCTATGCCAAGTTCTCCAAGTGCGAATTTTGGCTTGATAAGGTTTTGTACCTGGGCCATATCATCTCAGCTGACGGTATTGCGGTAAACCCCGAGAAAGTTGAAGAAATTGTCAACTGGGAAGCTCCTCAGAACGTCAAGCAACTCCGTAGTTTTCTGGGTCTTGCCAGCTATTGCAGAAGGTTCGTTGAGAACTTCTCCAAGATTGACAAGCCTCTTTCCAACTTGCTGCAGAAGAATGTCAAATACTTTTGGTCTCCAGAGTGTGAAGTGGCATTCAAAACTCTCAAAGAAAAGCTCGTGTCTGCTCCAGTCCTTACTCCTCCAGATGAGTCCAAGCCCTATGAAGTATTCTGTGATGCTTCTCTTCAAGGTCTTGGTGGTGTGCTTATGCAAGATAAGAGAATTGTGGCATACACTTCTGGTCAGCTGAAGCCAAGTGAGAAGAACTATCCCACACATGATCTCGAGCTAGCAGCTGTGGTACATGCTTTGATTACGTGGAGACATCTATTGTTGGGCAGAAAAGTCGACATCTTCACTGATCACAAGAGCTTGAAGTACATCTTCACACAGCCGAATCTGAACCTCCGCCAGACTCGTTGGGTTGAAATGATGCAAGAGTATGATCCCAGCATTGAATACACTCCTGGCAAGGCGAATGTGATTGCAGATGCTTTGAGCAGAAAGGCATATTGTAACAGCCTTCTTATCAAGCCGTTCCAGCCTGAGCTTTGTGAAGCTTTCAGGAAACTCAACCTCCAACACCGCTGCTCCTCACCGCCAACCACCACCTCCCTTCAGGCCGCCGGAACCCTCTCCCGCAAAGCGCCCCGCCGTCCCAGGTCTTCGGTCGCCGCAGCCAGCGACGAGACCGCCGTCGCCGCCATCTCCCAGATCGGATCGGGGGGCACCACGCCCCGATCCAGATCGGTCGCCCGCCTGGGGCGTTGACCCGCAAGGTGCCCGCGCCTCCGACCCAGTCCGCCCCGATCGCCAGGCCGGCCTCCATCCGGCGCCCCGATCCCGTGGCCCAAGCGCTAGTCGCGTCCGCTGCTCCATTCGCCCGAGTGGGCCGGCACCAAGGCCCACTCCGCCTTCAGCCGCCTCAGCCCGCCGTTCGCCAGCACCAGGCAAGGCCAGCGCCTCCGCCAGGCCAGCTGGGCCGCCTCCTTCGCCCAGGCCGGCCCCGCCACTTCGTCCGATCCAGGGCGCGCAGGCCCGAGCCGCCCGTCGGTCGTTCCAGCAACTGGGCTGCCTGATCTGCTCAGCCACCGGGCCGCCTTCCAGATCCAGCCCGTTTCTCAGATTTGAAGGTTGAACTCTAGATCTAAATCCCTGAGTTTTTGTGTGCTGATGTGATTTTCAGATGAGGATATCTTCTTGTGTGTTGCTCCGTTTTGCGCAAATGACATGTCCAGACGTTCGTGGTGACTAGCACTACGTTTCATTCCATTGTGCCATGCATGTTTGAGATCATCTAGATGCTTATTTTTCTGTTGCAAGAGTGCATCCCGGTTATAAACTGCTGCTATGTGTTGTTTTTATGCCATCTTTGCATAGTGATATCTTTTAGCTCGTTTATCCGAATGATGCAAATGACATGTCCACGTGTTCGTCTTGCCATGCTCTATATGTTGTTTGTGTTAGGTTGCATGATAGATTTATTCTTGCCATGTATATCTTCGTTGCAAAGTGCTATGTGGATGTTTAGTTGTTTAACTTGTTATGAGATGCCATCTTGTTGAGCTCATTGCTATCGTTGTGTTTATCTCCATGATGCATGCTTGTATGTTTCGGAATCACCATCATGTGTACTTTGATGTGGTGCTTACCACTTGCCATGTTTAGTTTCGAGGTGACTTAAACTTGCTCTCAAAGATGCCATGATGAAACTGTTGTTTTAACACTTAGTGGAATTTCACTAAGTCTGAAATCTGTAATGTTCCGATGCCATGTTTGTGTGCTGTTCTAGGACAAACCATGATAGTTTTGGAGTGTCTCTTGATGGTTCCTTGTAGTATATATTGTTGGCTATCCATTCATGTTCTCACATGTTTATTTAAGTGGATGTAGCATATTTTACTTTTGCTCCAAAGTTTCAATAAAATTCTGCTGTCGGGATTTTGTTGTCAAGTTCAATATGTCCAAGCTTGTTGCTATTGGTCCGTGGCTCCTTTGGGGGTGCACCTTTGGACTTATTTTCTGTAGGATATGTCTAGTTTATGTTCATGCTCTTTGACATGGTGTTTGAGTGCTGTAGCGTATTTATCTAGTGCTACGAAGTTGCTATGTTGCTGTAATTTTCAGCTTTCGCATGTTTCTTGTTTCGGGCATAACTTTTAGCCCGTAGCTCCGATTTCAGCAAGTCTTATATGAAACTTGATTGATTTTCCGTGTAGATTCATAATATCCTATTGTTATGTTGTTTTGAAGCTTTTGCTTGAATGCTTATTTTTCCGTGCTCCGTGTGCTTCCTTAGTGCATCCATCATGCACCCATCATTTTGTGTGCGCATTGCATCTTGTTGATTCGTGCCTTGTGTGATTGTATTGTTTAGAGCCAGAAGCTGAGACCGAGTACGAGTACGAGAACGAGGATACCACCGAGCTTGTGAACGAGGACCCCTCTTACGATCCGAACAACTACTCTTCAGGCAAGATGACCGAACCCGGATACCATTACTATTTTGCCTATTGCTAGAAGTCTCGATCTATAGTTTTGCCTCGATGCCCATGTCTTTCCTGTCAACCTCCTACTTGTAACCATGACCATGTTTAACCACCCTACCTATGCAAACCATTGATTGGCTATAAGTACGCTTCGCTCAGCCCCTCTTATAGCATTGCTAGTTGCAGGTGAAGATTGAAGATGCTTGCTTCATGTTGAAGTTTGTTGGGTTATATCACACTATATAAATGCTTAAATGAAATCATCTATATATTGGCAAGGGTGGAAGGCTAAGCCTTTTGCTTGGTGATTTGTTCCACTCATGCCGCTAGGAACCGTATAAACCGGTGTTATGTTCCTTGATTATGCGTTCCTCACACGGTTGGGGTTTATGGGGCCCCCTCGATAAACCGCTAAGTGCTAAGTCTTTTCCAGCAAGTCCCAACTTTGGTACTATTTGCCTAATAACTAAATAAACTTGTATAGGGAGTAATTAACCCTCTTTCTTAATCAACAACCCGGGCCAGTGCTCCACATGAGTGTTGGTCCGAAATGAGCAGACTGCGGGGCCACCTCAAGGAAACTCGAGGTCTGGTAAAAACCTGTAGGATGACTTATCCGGTCGTGGCCTGAGACGAGATACGCGCGGCTACTATCAGGGTGTCGGCACGCCGGGAGGATTTGCTGGATTAGCCTTACCTTAGTTCGGAGTATCTTGAGCACGGGATTCCGAGAATACTCGGGTCTTCCCACCTTGGAGTTGCGACTCCGCGGATCGTGGGCTTGTCATGGGCCAAGTTGGAACACCCCTGCAGGGTTATGAACTTTCGAAAGCCGTGCCCGCGGTTATGTGGCAGATGGGAGCTTGTTAATATCCGGTTGTAGATAACTTGACACAATGTTCCAATACACTACCAGTGTGTGTACCGTGACTGTCAATTTCCGAATAGGGATTCGGGAGTTGAACACGGTGGGGTTATGTTTGTTGAGCTTTAGCTAGGATCACTTCGTGATCATCTCTCGACCGTGGCACCTTCTATTCTTGCTCTCTTATGCGTAAGCTAGTGCTAGTTGCTGCTGCAGACACTTATTCTTTTCTTCAGCCTTGTTCCACACCCAAGGCTTAAATAGTCATGTTACCCGGGAACGGGATTGCTGAGTCCTCTGTGGCTCACAGTTACTTCACCACACCAGATGCAGGTCCGATGGTGAGCTATCCAGGTGATGGCACCGAGCTAGACTGGGAGTATGACGAGGAGCGTAGTCGATACTATGTTCGTTATCCTGATGATCAGTAGTGGAGACTTCTACTAGGATTCGATCCGACCTGTGGATTTAAATTATGTTTGGTATCTTGTCATTTGGATTTTACCCTTAGATGGGCTGTGATGTTCTTTTGTATGATGATTGAATCATGTAATGAATTTGTGTGATGTGGCGATTGTAAGCCAACTATTTTATGTTTTCCATCCCCATCTTTTACATGAATTGTGCAAAGATACCAGACTTGCGATCATTCCAGCATGGGGTTATGTCTCTAAGTCGTGCCTCGACACGTAGGAGATATAGTCCCATCCTGGGCATTACACCACCCATCCCGGAGGGCCCCGTGGGCTGTAAGGGGAATGGGGCCAGCCCCTAGTGGGCTGGCGCACCCACATGGCCCCCCCCCCATGCGCCTAGGGTTGAAACCCTAGGTGGTGGGGGCGCCTCCCTATGCCTTGGGGGGCAATACACCCCCCTGGCCGCCGCCCCCCTAAGAGATTGGATCTCCTAGGGCCGGCGCCCCCCTGGCCCCCTATATATAGTGGGGGGGAGAGATGGCAGCCGCACCCCAAGCCTCTGGCGCCTCTCCCCCCCCGTCACACCTCCAACTCCTCCCGCAGGGCATCGACGAAGCCCTGTAGCTTTTCCCGTTGCATCCACCACCACGCCGTCGTGCTGCTAGATCTCCATCAACCTCTTCTCCCCCCTTGCTGGATCAAGAAGGAGGAGACATCGCTGTACCATACGTGTGTTGAACGCGGAGGTGCCGTCCGTTCGGCGCTGGGATCATCGGTGACGAGGATCACGAAGAGTACGACTCCATCATCCACGTTCCTTCGAACGCTTCCGCACGCGATCTACAAAGGGTATGTAGATGCACTCCTTTATGCTCGTTGCTAGATGACTCCTTAGATTGATCTTGGTGAAGCGTAGGAATTTTTTTGAATTCTGCTACGTTCCCCAACAGTGGCATCTGAGCTAGGTCTTTGCGTAGCATCTTGCACGAGTAGAACACAAACAAGTTGTGGGCGTTGATTTTGTTCAATTCTCTTGCCGTTACTAGTCCAATCTTGATTCGGCGGCATCGTGGGATGAAGCGGCCCGGACCGACCTTACACGTACGCTTACGTGAGACTGGTTCGACCGACTGACATGCACTAGTTGCATAAGGTGGCTGGCGGGTTTCTGTCTCTCCCACTTTAGTCGGATCGGATTTGATGAACAGGGTCCTTATGAAGGGTAAATAGAAATTGACAAATCACGTTGTGGTTTTGGCGTAGGTAAGAAACGTTCTTGCTAGAAAACCTATAGAAGCCACGTAAAAACTTGCAACAACAATTAGAGGTCGTCTAACTTGTTCTTGCAGCATGTGCTATGTGATGTAATATGGCCAAGAAGATGTGATGAATGATATATGTGATGTATGAGATTGATCATGTTCTTGTAATAGGGAATCACGACTTGCATGTCGATGAAAATGACAACCGGAAGGAGCCATAGGAGTTGTCTTAATTATTGTATGACCTGCGTGTCACTAAATAACGCCATGTAATTACTTTACTTCATTGCTAAACGTTAGCCATAGTAGTAGAAGTAATAGTTGGCGTGACGACTTCATGAAGACACGATGATGGAGATCATGATGATGGAGATCATGGTGTCATGCCGGTGACAAAGATGATCATGGTGCCCCAAAGATGGAGATCGAAGGAGCAAGATGATATTGGCCATATCATGTCACTTTATTTGATTGCATGTGATGTTTATCATGTTTATGCATCTTGTTTACTTAGAATGACGGTAGTAAATAAGATGATCTCTCACTAAAAATTTCAAGAATTGTGTTCCCCCTAACCGTGCACCGTTGCTAAGGATCATTGTTCCAAAGCACCACGTGATGATCGGGTGTGATAGGCTCTAACGTTCGCATACAACAGGTGTAAGCCAGATTTACACACGCAATACACTTAGGGTTCACTTGACGAGCCTAGCATGTACAGACATGGCCTCGGAACACGGAAGACCGAAAGGTCGAACATGAGTCGTATAGGAGATACGATCAACATGAAGATGTTCACCGTTGATGACTAGTCCGTCTCGCGTGATGATCGGACACGGGCTAGTCGATTCGGATCATGTATCACTTAGAAGACTGGAGAGATGTCAATCTGAGTGGGAGTTCATTAAAATTTGATTAGATGAACTTAATTATCATGAACTTATTCTAAATTATTTACAATATGTCTTGTAGATCAAATGGCCCACGCTCATGTCACCCTCAACTTCAACGCGTTCCTAGAGAAATCCAAGCTGAAAGACGATGGTAGCAACTATACGGACTGGGTCCGTAACCTGAGGATCATCCTCATAGTTGCCAAGAAAACTTATGTCCTAGAAGCACCGCTAGGTGACGCTCCCGCCCCGACAAACCAAGATGTTATGAACGCTTGGCAGTCGCGTTGTGATGATTTCTCCCTGGTTCAGTGCGGCATGCTCTACAGCTTAGAATCGGGGCTCCAAAAGCGTTTCGAGCACCACGGGGCATATGAGATGTTCCAAGAGCTGAAAATGGTTTTCTAGGCTCATGCCCGAGTTGAGAGATATGATGTCTCCAATGCATTCTACAACTGTAAGATGGAGGAAAATAGTTCTATCAGTGAGCACATACTCAAGTTGTCTGGGTTGCACAACCGCTTGTCTCAGTTGGGAATGAATCTCCCAGACGAAGCGGTCGTTGACAGAATCCTTCAGTCGCTCCCACCTAGCTACAAGAGCTTTGTGTTGAACTTCAATATGCAAGGGATGGAGAAGTCCATTCCCGAGGTGTATTCAATGCTGAAATCAGCGGAGGTGGCGATCAAGAAAGAGCATCAAGTGTTGATGGTCAATAAAACCACTAAGTTCAAGAAGGGCAAGGGCAAGAAGAACTTCAAGAAGGACGGCAAAGGAGTTGTCGCGCCCGGTAAGCCAGTTGCCGGGAAGAAGCCAAAGAATGGACCCAAGCTTGAGACTGAGTGCTTTTATTGCAAGGGAACGGATCACTGGAAGCGGAACTGCCCCAAATACTTAGCGGACAAGAAGGCCGGCAACGTCAAAGGTATATGTGATATACATGTTATTGATGTGTACCTTACCAGCGCTCGTAGTAGCTCCTGGGTATTTGATACCGGTGCAGTTGCTCACATTTGTAACTCAAAGCAGGAGTTGCGGAATAAGCGGAGACTGGCGAAGGACGAGGTGACGATGCGCGTCGGGAATGGTTCCAAGGTCGATGTGATCACCGTCGGCACGCTGCCTCTTGATACGTCAAAAACGTATCTATAATTTCTGCTTGCCCCATGCCTCTTTTGGGTGATATTGCTATGATATTTATACACTTCCATACACTTTTGATCATATTTGGACTAACCTATTAACTCAGTGCACCCCAGTGCCAGTTTCTGTTTTCGGCTGTTTTTGTATTTCAGGTTTTCCCATTACGAGAACTGCCAGAAAAATCCCGGAAAAATTATATAAAAAATCAGCGTTCCAGAAGCTACCAGGAACCCGAAGCACAGCCGGAGGGGGGCCACCAGGGCTCCAGGCGCCCTGGTGGCGCCCCCCCTGGCCGCGCCGGGGGGCGCCTGGGCCCCTCGAGCCTCGTCTGATGCCCCCCTTTGGCATATATTTATACCATGTCCCGAAACCCTCGAGATGGGAACCCTTTTTCGCGATCTCATCTCTGTTCTGCCGCCGCCGCGCTTCCAAGATCGGGAGCACCAGGAGAACTTTTCCCGGCACCCTGCCGGAGGGGAGGATCACCACCGGGAGCTTCTCCACCACCATGGACGCCTCCCGGATGAGTTGTGAGTAGTCTCCCTTGGACCATGGGTCCATGACCAGTAGCTATGTGATGTTCTCCTCCCGTTCTTGTGCTTCACTAATTAGTCCTCGTGAGCTGCCCTACATGATCGAGGCACATATGTAATCCTTATGTTGTTGCTATGATGAGTTTGCTGGGATCCGGTGGATTATGAGATTATGTTCAGATTGTGTTTGAGTAATATATTTGATTCACCTCTTTTATATTTATGTTCGTAAGTAATTCTTGCATGTTCTCCGTTGTTATTTATTGCTTTGGCCAAGTAGTAGGTAGTGACTCCAAGAGGGATCGTTATGCTTGATTGTGGGTTCATGCCCCTCGATGACTAGCTTGAGTGACAGAAACATGAGTCTAGGGGATGTGTTGTTGCCACAAGGGGGGAAACAACGGTGCTTGTGCCCGCGGGTGCAAGGATTGTTTACTTTACGCAAAGTTCTTTTAATGCAGTTGTCTGTTGCTTTGAGTTTACACTATGGGTGGGACTCGCAACTTAATACCAGCGAGATGTTCTGGATAGATATCTCAAGGTGGATGATTAGTAGTAGATGCAGATGGATTTCGGTCTACTTACCTCGGTGTACCGCCCATGCTTTGAACCTCTACCTTTCTTGCAACTTAGTCAGCATTGGTTTGCGCACATGGTCCTGTCAATTGCCCAGCTGTAATTCGTTTACCTCACATAGCAGTTTTATCGTCTTTTGGGAGAGAGACATCACTAGTGAACATCATGGGACTCCGCTCCATATTACCATCATTGATCACATCCGCTATTTACTTTCCGCTTTTATTTACTATTGCAGCAATATCTATCACTATTATCACTTGCGTTTGATCCTTTGTAAACGACAAGGCCGGAGGGATTGACAACCTCTATGTACTCGTTGGGAGCAAAGTTATTTGTATCTGTGTGCAGGTCCACGTTGATTGCTAATATCTGGCGCCGTTAGCAGTTGACACCTTCTTGTTGAAACTGGGAGTCTCAGGGGAAATCGATCCTTGGTATCTTTGCCAAGGGAAAACTTCCGCTACACTGCATCTCAAACCTTCCACTTGGGGTAACCAACGAGGGGCGAGAAGCCATCAAGCAAAGTTTTCTGGCGCCGTTTCCGGGGACTCCACTCTTCAGGATAGGGGAGTTGCACGCTATCTTTTACCTTTGCTTTTTAGTCTTGTTAGTTTACCTTTCAGTTTTTACTTTAGTATCTTTTATCGAAAATCACAAAAATAGTTATCTTGCTTGCTTGCTACTATGGGTTCCACCGAGAACACCAAGTTGTGTGACTTCACTAGTCACAACAACGATGACTTTATCTGCACACCTATCACTACACCTTCCACTTCAGCACCTTCGTATGAAATTAAACCTGCTTTACTGAACTTAGTCATGAAAGATCAATTCTCCGGTGCTGGAGATGCTGCTGCTTTACACTTAAACAACTTTGTTGAACTTTGTGATATGCAAAAGTACCAAGAAATAGATGGTAATATTGTTAAGCTTAAGCTTTTTCCATTCTCCTTGAGAGGAGGAGCTAAAATTTGGTTTCAGTCTTTGCCTAGAAATAGCATAGATTCATGGGACAAGTGCAAAGATTCTTTTATTGGAAAATACTATCCACCTGCTAAAATTATCCAACTAAGACGCAACATAATGAATTTTAAACAATTGGATAATGAACACGTTGCCCAAGCTTGGGAACGCATGAAATCTCTTATCAAGAACTGCCCTACTCATGGCTTGACTACTTGGATGGTTATCCAAACTTTTTATGCAGGCTTGAACTTTACCTCGCGGAACTTGTTAGATTCGGCCGCGGGAGGAACCTTTATGTCAACTATACTTGGTGCTGCCACAAAGCTTCTCGATGAGATGATGACCAACTATTCCCAATGGCACACCGAACGCGCTCCAACAGGTAGGAAGGTAAACTCTGTCGAGGAGAATTCCTCCCTAAATGAAAAAGTTGACTTGATCATGTCTCTACTTTTGAAGCAATCTTCTATTGATCCTCGTGATGTTCCTTTAAATTCTTTGATTGCTCAAGAACAAGTAGATGTGAACTTTATCTCTAGAAACAATTTTAATAACAATGCTTATAGGAGTAATTTTGGTAGCAATCCTAGACCGTTCCCCTCTAATTCTTATGGGAACAACAATGCTTATCCTAGCACCAAGAACTCCACTACTGAACTAGAGATTATGCTTAAAGATTTCATCACTACCCAAAAAGCTTTTAATAATAGTGTAGAAGAAAAACTAAACAAACTAGGTGATCTCTCTTCGAAGGTAGACAATTTATCCAATGAAGTAGAATTGCTTAAAATTAGAACTTCTCCTCTTGAGGAGAGGAAGGTCACTCCTATGAATGCTATTCAAGTGCAAATTAATGAAAACATTAGGATGATGGCTAAACTTAAAGAGAGATGGGCTAGAGAAAGGGAGGAAGAAGATAGAATTAAGAGCCTTCCTACCCACCACACTGTTGCTACTATCCAAGTTGTTGAGGATATCCAAACTCTTAGCACCCAATGCACTCCTGGTCCCGATGGACCTATTAATGGTGATGCTATGACTATAGAAACTACCAAACAAGTGAACCTAAAGGACACCACTACCACTTTACTTGATAGTATTGACCTTGATTTTGATAATTGCACTCTTACCGAAGTTATTGATTTCCTTCACAAGATGTCTAGAGATCCCCGCACTAGCACGATTAACCTTGCCTTCACAGAGCATATCACTAATGCTCTTATCAAAGCTAGGGAGGAGAAACTTAGAGTAGAAGCCTCCATACCTAGAAAGCTAGAAGATGGTTGGGATCCTATGATTAAAATTAAGTTGAATAACTTCTCTTGCTATGCTTTATGTGATGTTGGTGCTAGTACCTCTGTTATGCCCAAAAGACTATATGATATGCTTAAATTGAAACCTTTTGATTCTTGTTCTTTTGGTGTTCGTCTCGTTGATTCTTCCATAAAGAAACCTTTGGGGAGGATCGACGATGTTCTTATCATTGTCAATGACAACTATGTTCCCGTTGATTTTACTATTATGGATATTGAATGTGAACCTTCTTGTCCAATTATTTTGGGACGTCCTTTTCTACGCACCGTTGGTGCTATCATTGACATGAAAGAGGGGAATATAAAATTCCAGTTTCCTCTCAAGAAAGGGATGGAACACTTCCCTCGAAAGAAGATTAAGTTACCTTTTGAGTCCGTTGTACGGGCTAGCTATTCTTTTACTCTTGATAAAACTTGATCTCTATGCATTATGCCTAGCTTAAAGGCATAAAAAGAAAGCGCTTTTGGGAGGCAGCCCACATGAATAAATTTTTATTTTTCTTTTGTTTTGTCTTGATGTTGTTACTACAGTAGCATCATCATTGTATCTTTGCTTTTCAATTTTGTGCCAAGTGCAGCCTCTGATTGCAAGAAAGTTCAAAAGTTGTGACGTGCTGTCCAGGAAACAGATTCTGTCCTTGGATAGAAAAATTCGTATAAAATCACCAGATCATCTTTTTGGTCTGAATTTTTTTGACAGCGTGCTCTATATAATTTTCTTTCGTGTGTCTGTTTCGAGTTTTTTGATTAGAGTTGCAGAAGTGCCCCGAAAAAATCATTTACTACCTGATGTTCTGTTTTTCACAGATTCTGTCTTGTTTTGCCTTTCCTTCATTTTGCAAACCTAGAGCTTGCTTTTTCTTTGCAAAAACCTTTTGGCAATCTTGAGAAACAGTAGACCTTCAAGAATATCTTTATTTCCAGCAAGGAACAATTATTTTATTATGGGTACTAACCTCGCTAATCAGATTATGATGAGTTATGTATGAAGGGAGTTTTCAAGTGTGCGAGGGAAGATGATAAAAAGATTCAGGAGTGTCAAACGCTCAAGCTTGGGGATGCCCCCATGCACCCACAAGAAATATTCAAGGAGACTCAAGCGTCTAAGCTTGGGGATGCCCCCGTGCATCCCCTTCTCCATCAACATTATCAGTTCGTCTTTCGTTCCACTATATTTTAATCACTTCATGTGTTATGTGCTATGTTTGGAGCGTCTTGCTTTTAGTTTTCCTTTTTAGTTTTCCTTAGCTTTTCATAACGAGTCGGAACTCAGCTTTATTTATGTGGGAGAGAAACACGCTCCACTTCTACCTAGAACATAACATTGAATTTTCATGTCTATCTTTGATGTGTGTGTTCTTTGTCTTTTAATAGCTACTATCATGCTCGGCTCTTAGTATTCATGCTTATCTTTTTAAAGAGCTTTAATTTAGTTGGTTGCTTGAACTCTCTTTAGTTATCATGATTATCTTATTAAGAGAGTTTGCTTCCGTTGCATTGGTTGATATATCTATGATAAAGATGCTACGTGCATAATGGCGCTTAGTAGTTCATGTTTTCTTATGGTTAGTCTCAAATAGCTGGGGGGTTCCCAATGTGTTATTGGAGTACCAACATGATTTGTTTGTCTATGATGTGGTATGGTTTAGTAATATCTTCCTTCGAGAATTTACTTTGATTGACTTGGCGTATGCTCACGCATATTTAAGACTGTAAAGAAAGTCTGTCAAGCCTTGATGATCTTTTATTTCTGAGTAGCGATATAACTTCCATGCCTGATTCAATGTTGCTTTGTCGCTCTGCATGATTATGACCGTCATTGCTCTCTTAGTTGGTCGCTCCCAGTCTTTTGCTAACCTCCACCTGTACTAAGCGGACTGACTTCTTGTGCATCCAAATTCCTTTTAAACCAGTTATGCCATATGAGTCCACCATACCTTCCTACATGGTATTTACCTGCCATTCCTAACGGAGACTTGGCATGTACCATCTCGAAATTATTCAAAGAAAAAGTATTCCTATTTTGTGCCTCTGTTTTAAGTTCATGAGGAAGTAGTAGTTAATTCATAATCTTTTTAAGTTGGACAAGCTTCACCCCGGGATTGCATGTATAATGTGCAAACCCATAATACGAGAAGGAACTGGCATTGAGTGCGCCCGGCTCAAAAATAATATAACAAACAAACCCTCCTTCACGCTTTGTTCATGAGAAATCAGAAAACTTTGGCAGTGATAAACAAAGGAGATTAAGAGGATGTGATCGTCCTCATTCGGGAGCCGTTCCTCGAAACTTGTCCATCCCAAGAAGTGATTGACTTGTCTGCTAGCATTCGTTGACGAAACATGCATGATCTAAAAAATATTATTACCTCTGTTTTTAAAACCAAGAGCTCTGGTACATGTTTTGTCTTTGTTTCCGACTACGGGTTTTCAACCTTGCCAACAAAAGCCACGGTTCGAGAGTCTCCACCTTCTTTTAAAGCACCAACTACTGAGAGCATGATTGTCATTCTGAGTGTAATGTGCATTGTCCCAAAGTAGCATTGTCTTTTGCATGATTGTGATATCGTTTATTTTGAAATCATTGTATCTAGTCATCACTTAAACCTTGGAGGTGCCCCTGCATTTATGTTTTGCTTCACTAAAGGGGGCAAGCGAGATATCACTTTATCATATTTGCACATCATGCTCATTACAAATCTATTTGATGTTTCAGTATCATATTGTAAAACTTTCAGTTCTTTGTGATTTTCTCATGAGGCAACTTAATTACTGTAGATTCATTGTCTCAGTAAGCTTTTGCCATGTGACTATGAAAAAGTCCTATATGGTTAATAGCATGTCACCACAGAAATTATTCTTGTTATCATTTACCTACTCGAGGACGAGCAGGAATTAAGCTTGGGGATGTTGATACGTCCAAAACGTATCTATAATTTCTGCTTGCTCCATGCCTCTTTTGGGTGATATTGCTATGATATTTATACACTTCCATACACTTTTGATCATATTTGGACTAACCTATTAACTCAGTGCACCCCAGTGCCAGTTTCTGTTTTCGGCTGTTTTTGTATTTCAGGTTTTCCCATTACGAGAACTGCTAGAAAAATCCCGGAAAAATTATATAAAAAATCAGCGTTCCAGAAGCTACCAGGCACCCGAAGCACAGCCGGAGGGGGGCCACCAGGGCTCCAGGCGCCCTGGTGGCGC
>LR738712.1:587404070-587507998 GCA_902687465.1 Secale cereale
CCCCCGGCCGCGCCGGGGGGCGCCTGGGCCCCTCGAGCCTCGTCTGATGCCCCCCTTTGGCATATATTTATACCATGTCCCGAAACCCTCGAGATGGGAACCCTTTTTCGCGATCTCATCTCTGTTCCGCCGCCGCCGCGCTTCCAAGATCGGGAGCACCAGGAGAACTTTTCCCGACACCCTGCCGGAGGGGAGGATCACCACCGGGAGCTTCTCCACCACCATGGACGCCTCCCGGATGAGTTGTGAGTAGTCTCCCTTGGACCATGGGTCCATGACCAGTAGCTATGTGATGTTCTCCTCCCGTTCTTGTGCTTCACTAATTAGTCCTCGTGAGCTGCCCTACATGATCGAGGCACATATGTAATCCTTATGTTGTTGCTATGATGAGTTTGCTGGGATCCGATGGATTATGAGATTATGTTCAGATTGTGTTTGAGTAATATATTTGATTCACCTCTTTTATATTTATGTTCGTAAGTAATTCTTGCATGTTCTCCGTTGTTATTTATTGCTTTGGCCAAGTAGTAGGTAGTGACTCCAAGAGGGAACGTTATGCTTGATTGTGGGTTCATGCCCCTCGATGACTAGCTTGAGTGACAGAAACATGAGTCTAGGGGATGTGTTGTTGCCACAAGGGGAAAACAACGGTGCTTGTGCCCGCGGGTGCAAGGATTGTTTACTTTACGCAAAGTTCTTTTAATGCAGTTGTCTGTTGCTTTGAGTTTACACTATGGGTGGGACTCGCAACTTAATACCAGCGAGATGTTCTGGATAGATATCTCAAGGTGGATGATTAGTAGTAGATGCAGATGGATTTCGGTCTACTTGCCTTGGCGTACCGCCCATGCTTTGAACCTCTACCTTTCTTGCAACATAGTTAGCATTGGTTTGCGCACATAATTCTGTCAATTGCCCAGCTGTAATTCGTTTACCTCACATAGTTGTTTTATCGTCTTTTGGGAGAGAGACATCACTAGTGAACATCATGGGACCCCGGTCCATATTACCATCATTGATCACATCCGCTATTTACTTTCCGCTTTTTACTTACTATTGCAGCAATACCTATCACTATTATCACTTGCGTTTGATCCTTTGTAAACGACAAGGCCGGAGGGATTGACAACCTCTCTGTACTCGTTGGGAGCAAAGTTATTTGTATCTGTGTGCAGGTCCACGTTGATTGCTAATATCTGGCGCCGTTAGCAGTTGACACCTTCTTGTTGAAACTGGGAGTCTCAGGGGAAATCGATCCTTGGTATCTTTGCCAAGGGAAAACTTCCGCTACACTGCATCTCAAACCTTCCACTTGGGGTAACCAACGAGGGGCGAGAAGCCATCAAGCAAAGTTTTCTGGCGCCGTTGCCGGGGACTCCACTCTTCAGGATAGGGGAGTTGCACGCTATCTTTTACCTTTGCTTTTTAGTTTTGTTAGTTTACCTTTCAGTTTTTGCTTTAGTATCTTTTATCGAAAATCACAAAAAATAGTTATCTTGCTTGCTTGCTGCTATGGGTTCCACCGAGAACACCAAGTTGTGTGACTTCACTAGTCATAACAACGATGACTTTATCTGCACACCTATCACTACACCTGCCACTTCAGCACCTTCGTATGAAATTAAACCTGCTTTACTGAACTTAGTCATGAAAGATCAATTCTCCGGTGCTGGAGATGATGCTGCTTTACACTTAAACAACTTTGTTGAACTTTGTGATATGCAAAAGTACCATGAATTTGCCCTTGGAGCTCTTCAATTCTTTCTTCAGACGCGGTGATGCTTTTCCACATCTCCTTCATCTCCTTCAGGAAGTAGTTCTTCAGCCCGTTGATGATGTCAAAGTTAGCTTCAACACCACGCTCGATCATCTTCTTGTACTCGAAGACTTCTTGCTCCACTTCTTCCAGCCTGGCCTGGATGCTCCCCTCCTAGATAGGTCCCTTCAGATCTTCTTGATGAAGGACACCGTCCTCCATCCGAACAACCTGAGGGTGCTTCTTCACCTCAGCGAGGTAAGGGTTGATGACGTTGACGACGAACTTGTCCTTGGGGGAACTTGGAGAAGCCATGGCACCTAGATTCAGCTGAAAGATTCCCTGGCAGAAACAGAACGAAAAGAAAACACATGCAATCGCAAGATACGTTGCCGGAACAATCCGGGCAAATATATAGCAAAAATTTATGCACAGAAAGGAAGGTAACAGGCTAAAGCGGGGTCGGAGACGGACCCCCTGGCGATACGTCCAAAACGTATCTATAATTTCTGCTTGCTCCATGCCTCTTTTGGGTGATATTGCTATGATATTTATATACTTCCATAGACTTTTGATCATATTTGGACTAACCTATTAACTCAGTGCACCCCAGTGCCAGTTTCTGTTTTCTGCTGTTTTTGTATTTCAGGTTTTCCCATTACGAGAACTGCCAGAAAAATCCCGGAAAATCATATAAAAAATCAGCGTTCCAGAAGCTTCCCGGCACCCGAAGTACAGCCGGAGGGGGGCCACCAGGGCTCCAGGCGCCCTGGTGGCGCGGCCCCCCTCCTGGCCGCGCCGGGGGGGCGCCTGGGCCCCCCAGGCCTCGTCTGATGCCCCCCTTTGGCATATATTTATATCGTGTCCCGAAACCCTCGAGACGGGAACCCTTTTTCGCGATCTCATCTCTGTTCCGCCGCCGCCGCGCTTCCAAGATCGGGAGCACCAGGAGAACTCTTCCCGGCACCCTGCCGGAGGGGAGGATCATCACCGGGAGCTTCTCCACCACCATGGACGCCTCCCGGATGAGTTGTGAGTAGTCTCCCTTGGACCATGGGTCCATGACCAGTAGCTATATGATGTTCTCCTCCTGTTCTTGTGCTTCACTAATTAGTCCTCGTGAGCTGCCCTACATGATCGAGGCACATATGTAATCCTTATGCTGTTGCTATGATGAGTTTGCTGGGATCCGATGGATTGTGAGATTATGTTCAGATTGTGTTTGAGTAATATATTTGATTCACCTCTTTTATATTTATGTTCGTAAGTAATTCTTGCATGTTCTCCGTTGTTATTTATTGCTTTGGCCAAGTGGTAGGTAGTGACTCCAAGAGGGAACGTTATGCTTGATTGTGGGTTCATGCCCCTCGATGACTAGCTTGAGTGACAGAAACATGAGTCTAGGGGATGTGCTGTTGCCACAAGGGGGAAAACAACGGTGCTTGTGCCCGCGGGTGCAAGGATTGTTTACTTTACGCAAAGTTCTTTTAATGCAGTTGTCTGTTGCTTTGAGTTTACACTATGGGTGGGACTCGCAACTTAATACCAGCGAGATGTTCTGGATAGATATCTCAAGGTGGATGATTAGTAGTAGATGCAGATGGATTTCAGTCTACTTACCTCGGCGTACCGCCCATGCTTTGAACCTCTACCTTTCTTGCAACTTAGTCAGCATTGGTTTGCGCACATGGTCCTGTCAATTGCCCAGCTGTAATTCGTTTACCTCACATAGCAGTTTTATCGTCTTTTGGGAGAGAGACATCACTAGTGAACATCATGGGACTCCGGTCCATATTACCATCATTGATCACATCCGCTATTTACTTTCTGCTTTTATTTACTATTGCAGCAATATCTATCACTATTATCACTTGCGTTTGATCCTTTGTAAACGATAAGGCCGGAGGGATTGACAACCTCTCTGTACTCGTTGGGAGCAAAGTTATTTGTATCTGTGTGCAGTTCCACGTTGATTGCTAATATCTGGCGCAGTTAGCAGTTGACACCTTCTTGCTGAAACTGGGAGTCTCAGGGGAAATCGATCCTTGGTATCTTTGCCAAGGGAAAATTTCCGCTACACTGCATCTCAAACCTTCCACTTGGGGTAACCAACGAGGGGCGAGAAGCCATCACCTCTACATCTACCCTCGGGATTAGTTTTAAACCTTAATAATTGTTATTTAGTACCAGCTTTGAGCATGAACATTCTATCTGGATCTCGTTTGATGCGAGATGGCTACCCATTTAAATCCGAGAATAATGGTTGTTCTATTTATTTGAGAGATATGTTTTATGGTCATGCCCCGCTGGTCAATGGTTTATTTTTGATGAATCTCGATCATGATGATACACATATTCATAGTGTGAATGCCAAAAGATGTAAAGTTGACAATGATAGTCCCACATACTTGTGGCATTGCCTCCTTGGTCATATTGGTGTCAAACGTATGAAGAAGCTCCATGCTGATGGACTTCTAGAGTCTCTTGATTATGAATCATTTGACACGTGCGAACCATGCCTCTTGGGCAAGATGACCAAGACTCCGTTCTCCGGAACAATGGAGCGAGCAACCAACTTATTGGAAATCATACATACCGATGTGTGCGGTCCAATGAGTGTTGAGGCTCGCGGAGGCTATCGTTATGTTTTCACCCTCACAGATGACTTGAGTAGATATGGGTATGTCTACTTGATGAAGCACAAGTATGAGACCTTTGAAAAGTTCAAGGAGTTTCAGAATGAGGTTGAGAATCAACGTGACAGAAAAATAAAGTTCTTGCGATCGGATCATGGGGGTGAATATTTAAGTCGTGAATTTGGCACGCACCTTAGGAACTGCGGAATTGTTTCACAATTGACACCGCCCGGAACACCTCAGCGTAATGTTGTGTCCGAACATCGAAATCGTACCCTGTTGGACATGGTGCGATCTATGATGTCTCTCACCGACTTACCGCTATCTTTTTGGGGTTATGCTTTAGAGACTGCCACATTCACTTTAAATAGGGCTCCGTCGAAATCCGTTGAGACGACACCATATGAACTTTGGTTTGGCAAGAAACCTAAGCTGGCGTTTCTAAAAGTTTGGGGTTGCGATGCTTATGTCAAGAAACTTCAACCTGAAAAGCTCGAACCCAAATCGGAAAAATGCGTCTTCATAGGATACCCAAAGGAAACGATTGGGTACACCTTCTACCTCAGATCCGAAGGCAAGGTCTTTGTTGCCAAGAATGGATCCTTTCTAGAGAAAGAGTTTCTCTCAAAAGAAGTGAGTGGGAGGAAAGTAGAACTTGATGAGGTGACAGTCGCCCTTCCCGAACCGGAAAGTAGCGCAGCGCAGGAAATTGTTCCTGAGGTGCCTGCACCGACAAGGGAGGAAGTTAATGATGATGATCATGAAGATAAAGATCAAGTTACTAATGAACTTCGAAGGTCCACAAGGACACGTTCCGCACCAGAGTGGTACGGCAACCCTGTCATGGAAATCATGTTGTTAGACAACGATGAACCTTCGAACTATGAAGAAGCGATGGCGGGCCCGGATTCCAATAAATGGCTTGGAGCCATGAAATCCGAGATAGAATCCATGTATTAAAACAAAGTATGGACTTTGGTGGACTTGCCCGATGATAGGCACGCCATAGAAAATAAATGGATATTTAAGAAGAAGACATACGCGGATGGTAATGTGACCATCTATAAGGCTCAGCTTGTCGCTAAGGGTTATCGACAAGTTCGAGGGATTGACTACGACGATACTTTCTCTCCCGTAGCGATGCTGAAGTCAGTCTGAATCATGTTAGCAATTGCCGCATTCTATGATTATGAGATATGGCAAATGGACGTCAAAACGGCATTCCTCAATGGTTTCCTCAAGGAAGAGTTGTATATGATGCAGCCGGAAGGTTTTGTCGATCCAGAGAATGCTAACAAGGTATGCAAGCTCCAGCGCTCGATCTACGGGCTGGTGCAAGCATCTCGGAGTTGGAATATTCGCTTTAATGATGTGATCAAAGCGTTTGGCTTTATGCAGACCTGGGGAGAAGCCTGTATCTACAAGAAAGCGAGTGGGAGCTCTGTAGCATTTCTCATATTATATGTGGATGACATATTGCTGATGGGAAATGATATAGAATTCTTGGAGAGCATAACGGCCTACTTGAATAAGAGTTTTTCAATGAAGGACCTTGGAGAAGCTGCTTACATATTAGGCATCAAAATCTATAGAGATAGATCAAGACGCCTCATTGATGGCTTCTCGCCCCTCGTTGGTTACCCCAAGTGGAAGGTTTGAGATGCAGTGTAGCGGAAATTTTCCCTTGGCAAAGATACCAAGGATCGATTTCCCTGAGACTCCCAGTTTCAACAAGAAGGTGTCAACTGCTAACGGCGCCATATATTAGCAATCAACGTGGACCTGCACACAGATACAAATAATTTTGCTCCCAACGAGTACAGAGAGGTTGTCAATCCCTCCGGCCTTGTTGTTTACAAAGGATCAAACACAAGTGATAGTAGTGATAGGTTTTGCTGTAAATAGTAAGTAAAAACAGAAAGTAAATAGCGGATGTGATCAATGATCGTAATACAGACCGGAGTCCCATGATGTTCACTAGTGATGTCTCTCTCCCAAACGACGATAAAACAGTTATGTGAGGTAAACAAATTACAGCTGGGCAATTGACAGAATTATGTGCGCAAACCAATGCTAACTATGTTACAAGAAAGGTAGAGGTTCAAAGCATGGGCGGTACGCCAAGGCAAGTAGACTGAAATCCATCTGCATCTACTACTAATCATCCACCTTGAGATATCTATCCAGAACATCTCGCTGGTATTAAGTTGCGAGTCCCACCCATAGTGTAAACTCAAAGCAACAGACAACTGCATTAAAAGAACTTTGCGTAAAGTAAACAACCCTTGCACCCGCGGGCACAAGCACCGTTGTTTTCCCCCTTGTGGCAACAACACATCCCCTAGACTCATGTTTCTGTCACTCAAACTAGTCATCGAGGGGCATGAACCCGCAATCAAGCATAACGTTCCCTCTTGGAGTCACTACCTACTACTTGGCCAAAGCAATAAATAACAACGGAGAACATGCAAGAATTACTTACGAACATAAATATAAAAGAGGTAGATCAAATATATTACTCAAACACAATCTGAACATAATCTCACAATCCATCGGATCCCAGCAAACTCATCATAGCAACAGCATAAGGATTACATATGTGCCTCGATCATGTAGGGCAGCTCACGAGGACTAATTAGTGAATCACAAGAACGGGAGGAGAACATCACATAGCTACTGGTCATGGACCCATGGTCCAAGGGAGACTACTCACAACTCATCCGGGAGGTGTCCGTGGTGGTGGAGAAGCTCCCGGTGGTGATCCTCCCCTCCGGCAGGGTGCCGGGAAGAGTTCTCCTGGTGCTCCCGATCTTGGAAGCGCGGCGGCGGCGGAACAGAGATGAGATCGCGAAAAAGGGTTCCCGTCTCGAGGGTTTCGGGACACGATATAAATATATGCCAAAGGGGGGCATCAGCGGAGGCTCGGGGGGCCCAGGCGCCCCCCCGGCGCGGCCAGGGGAAGGGCGCCACCAGGGCGCCTGGAGCCCTAGTGGCCCCCCTCCGGCTGTACTTCGGGTGCCGGGAAGTTTCTGGAACGCTGATTTTTTATATAATTTTTCCGGGATTTTTCTGGTAGTTCTCGTAATGGGAAAACCTGAAATACAAAAACAGCCGAAAACAGAAACTGGCACTGGGGTGCACTGAGTTAATAGGTTAGTCCAAATATGATCAAAAGTGTATGGAAGTGTATAAATAACATAGCAATATCACCCAAAAGAGGCATGGAGCAAGCAGAAATTATAGATACGTTTTGGACGTATCAACATCCCCAAGCTTAATTCCTGCTCGTCCTCGAGTAGGTAAATGATAACAAGAATAATTTCTGTGGTGACATGCTATTAACCATATAGGACTTTTTCATAGTCACATGACAAAAGCTTACTGAGACAATGAATCTGTAGTAATTAAGTTGCCTCATGAGAAAATCACAAAGAACTGAAAGTTTTACAATATGATACTGAAACATCAAATAGATTTGTAATGAGCATGGTGTGCAAATATAATAAAGTGATATCTCGCTTGCCCCCTTTAGTGAAGCAAAACATAAATGCAGGGGCACCTCCAAGGTTTAAGTGATGACTAGATATAATGATTTCAGAATAAACGATATCACAATCATGCAAAAGACAATGCTACTTTGGGACAATGCACATTACACTCAGAATGACAATCATGCTCTCAGTAGTTGGTGCTTTAAAAGAAGGTGGAGACTCTTGAACCGTGGCTTTTGTTGGCAAGGTTGAAAACCCGTGGTCGGAAACAAAGACAAAGCATGTACCAGAGCTCTTGGTTTTAAAAACAGAGGTAATTATTATTATTATTTTAGATCATGCATGTTCCGTCAACGAATGCTAGCAGACAACTCAATCACTTCTTGAGATGGACAAGTTTCGAGGAACGGCTCCCGAATGAGGACGATCACATCCTCTTAATCTCCTTTGTTTATCACTGCCAAAGTTTTCTGATTTCTCATGAACAAAGCGTGAAGGAGGGTTTGTTTGTTATATTAATTTTTGAGCCGGGCGCACTCAATGCCAGTTCCTTCTCGTATTATGGGTTTGGACATTATACATGCAATCCCGGGGTGAAGCTTGTCCAACTTAAAAAGATCATGAATTAACTACTACTTCCTCATGAACTTAAAACAGAGGCACAAAATAAGAATGCATTTCTTTTTGAATAATTTCGAGATGGTACATGAAAGTCTCCGTTAGGAATGGCAGTTAAATACCATGTAGGAAGGTATGGTGGACTCATATGGCATAACTGGTTTAAAGGATTTGGATGCACAAGCAGTCAGTCCGCTTAGTACAGGCGAAGGTTAGCAAAAGACTGGGAGCGACCAACTAAGAGAGCAATGACGGTCATAATCATGCAGAGCGACAAAGCAACATTGAATCAGGCATGGAAGTTATATCGCTACTCAGAAACAAAAGATCATCAAGGCTTGACAGACTTTTTTTACAGTCTTAAATATGCGTGAGCATACGCCAAGTCAATCAAAATAAATTCTTGAAGTAAGATATTACTAAACCATACCACATCATAGGCAAACAAATCATGTTGGTACTCCAATAACACATTGGGAACCCCCCAGCTATTTGAGACTAACCATAAGAAAACATGAACTACTAAGCGCCATTATGCACGTAGCATCTTTATCATAGACATATCAACCAATGCAACGGAAGCAAACTCTCTTAATAAGATAAGTATGATAAATAAAGAGAGTTCAAGCAACCAACTAAACAGAAGCTCTTTTAAAAAGATAAGCATGAATACTAAGAACTGAGCATGATAGTAGCTATTAAAAGACAAAGAACACACACAGCAAAGATAGACATGAAAATTCTATGTTATGTTCTAGGTAGAAGTGGAGCGTGTTTCTCTCCCACATAAAGAAAGCTGAGTTCCGACTCGTTATGAAAATCTAAAGAAAACTAAAAAGAAAAACTAAAAGCAAGACGCTCCAAGCATAGCACATAACGCATGAAGTGATTAAAATATAGTGGAACGAAAGACGAACTGATAATGTTGATGGAGAAGGGGATGCACGGGGGCATCCCCAAGCTTAGACGCTTGAGTCTCCTTGAATATTTCTTGGGGTGCATGGGGGCATCCCCAAGCTTGAGCGTTTGACACTCCTGAATCTTTTTATCATCTTCCCTCGCACACTTGAAAACTCCCTTCATACATAACTCATCATAATCTGATTAGCGAGGTTAGTACCCATAATAAAATAATTGTTCCTTGCTGGAAATAAGGATATTCTTGAAGGTCTACTATTTATCAATATTTCCAAAAGGTTTTTGCAAAGAAAAAGCAAGCTCTAGGTTTGCAAAATGAAGCAAAGGCAAAACAGGACAGAATCTGTGAAAAACAGAATAGCAGGTAGTAAATGATTTTTTCGGGGTACTTCTGCAACTCTAATCAAAAAACTCAAAACAGACGCACGAAAGACAATTATATAGAGCACGCTGTCGAAAAAATTCAGACCAAAAAGATGATCTGGTGATTTTATACGAATTTTTCTATCCAAGGACAGAATCTGTTTCCTGGACAGCACGTCACAACTTTTGAACTTTCTTGCAATCAGAGGCTACACTTGGCACAAAATTGAAAAGCAAAGATACAATGATGATGCTATTGTAGTAACAACATCAAGACACAACAAAAGAAAAATAAAATTTATTCATTCGGCTGCCTCCCAAATGCGCTTTCTTTTATGCCTTTAAGCTAGGCATAATGCAAAGAGATCAAGTCTTATCAAGAGTAAAAGTATAGCTAGCCCGTACAACGGACTCAAAAGGTAACTTAATCTTCTTTCGAGGGAAGTGTTCCATCCCTTTCTTGAGAGGAAACTGGAATTTTATATTCCCCTCTTTCATGTCAATGATAGCACCAACGGTGCGTAGAAAAGGACGTCCCAAAATAATTGGACAAGAAGGTTCACATTCAATATCCATAATGGTAAAATCAACGGGAACATAATTGTCATTGACAATGATAAGAACATCGTCGATCCTCCCCAAAGGTTTCTTTATGGAAGAATCAACGAGACGAACACCAAAAGAACAAGAATCAAAAGGTTTCAATTTAAGCATAGCATATATTCTTTTGGGCATAACAGAGGTACTAGCACCAACATCACATAAAGCATAGCAAGAGAAGTTATTCAACTTAATTTTAATCATAGGATCCCAACCATCTTCTAGCTTTCTAGGTATGGAGGCTTCTACTCTAAGTTTCTCCTCCCTAGCTTTGATAAGAGCATTAGTGATATGCTCTGTGAAGGCAAGGTTAAGCGTGCTAGTGCGGGGATCTCTAGACATCTTGTGAAGGAAATCAATAACTTCGGTAAGAGTGCAATTATCATAATCAAGGTCACTACTATCATGTAAGGTGGTAGTGGTGTCCTTTAGGTTCACTTGTTTGGTAGTTTCTATAGTCATAGCATCACCATTAATAGGTCCAATGGGACCAGGAGTGCATTGGGTGCTAAGAGTTTGGATATCCTCAACAACTTGGATAGTAGCAACAGTGTGGTGGGTAGGAAGGCTCTTAATTCTATCTTCTTCCTCCCTTTCTCTAGCCCATCTATCTTTAAGTTTAGCCATCATCCTAATATTTTCATTAATTTGCACTTGAATAGCATTCATAGGAGTGACCTTCCTCTCCTCAAGAGGAGAAGTTCTAATTTTAAGTAATTCTACCTCATTGGCTAAATTGTCTACCTTCGAAGAGAGATCATCTAGTTTGTTTAGTTTTTCTCCTACACTCTTATTAAAGGCTTTTTGGGTAGTGATGAAATCTTTAAGCATAATCTCTAGTTCAGTAGTGGAGTTCTTGGTGCTAGGATAAGCATTGTTGTTCCCATAAGAATTAGAGGGGAACGGTCTAGGATTGCTACCAAAATTACTCCTATAAGCATTGTTATTAAAATTGTTTCTAGAGATAAAATTCACATCTACTTGTTCTTGAGCAATCAAAGAATTTAAAGGAACATCACGAGGATCAACAGAAGATTGCTTCGAAAGTAGAGACATGATCAAGTCAAAATTTTCATTTAGGGAGGAAATCTCCTCGACAGAGTTTACCTTCCTACCCGTTGGAGCGCGTTCGGTGTGCCATTGGGAATAGTTGGTCATCATCTCATCGAGAAGCTTCGTGGCAGCACCAAGTGTAGTTGACATAAAAGTTCCTCCCGCGGCCGAATCTAACAAGTTCCGCGAGGTAAAGTTCAAGCCTGCATAAAAAGTTTGGATAACCATCCAAGTAGTCAAACCATGAGTAGGGCAGTTCTTGATAAGAGATTTCATATGTTCCCAAGCTTGGGCGACGTGTTCATTATCCAACTGTTTAAAATTCATTATGTTGCTTCTTAGTTGGATAATTTTAGCAGGTGGATAGTATTTTCCAATAAAAGCATCTTTGCACTTGTCCCATGAATCTATGCTATTTCTAGGCAAAGACTGAAACCAAATTTTAGCTCCTCCTCTCAAGGAGAAAGGAAAAAGCTTAAGCTTAAAAATATTACCATCTATTTCTTGGTACTTTTGCATATCACAGAGTTCAACAAAGTTGTTTAAGTGTAAAGCAGCAGCATCTCCAGCACCGGAGAATTGATTTTTCATAACTAGGTTCAGTAAAGCAGGTTTAATTTCATAAGAAGGTGCTGAAGTGGCAGGTGTAGTGATAGGTGTGCAGATAAAGTCATCGTTGTTGTGGCTAGTGAAGTCACACAACTTGGTGTTCTCGGTGGAACCCATAGTAGCAAGCAAGCAAGATAACTATTTTTGTGATTTTCGATAAAAGATACTAAAGCAAAAACTGAAAGGTAAACTAACAAGACTAAAAAGCAAAGGTAAAAGATAGCGTGCAACTCCCCTATCCTGAAGAGTGGAGTCCCCGGCAACGGCGCCAGAAAACTTTTCTTGATGGCTTCTCGCCCCTCGTTGGTTACCCCAAGTGGAAGGTTTGAGATGCAGTGTAGCATAAGTTTTCCCTTGGCAAAGATACCAAGGATCGATTTCCCTGAGACTCCCAGTTTCAACAAGAAGGTGTCAACTGCTAACGGTGCCAGATATTAGCAATCAACGTGGATCTGCACACAGATACAAATAACTTTGCTCCCAACGAGTACAGAGAGGTTGTCAATCCCTCCGGCCTTGTCGTTTACAAAGGATCAAACACAAGTGATAGTAGTGATAGGTTTTGCTGTAAATAGTAAGTAAAAACAGAAAGTAAATAGCGGATGTGATCAATGATGGTAATATGGACCGGAGTCCCATGATGTTCACTAGTGATGTATCTCTCCCAAAAGATGATAAAACAGCTATGTGAGGTAAACGAATTACAGCTGGGCAATTGACAGAATTATGTGCGCAAACCAATGCTAACTATGTTACAAGAAAGGTAGAGGTTCAAAGCATGGGCGGTACGCCAAGGCAAGTAGACCGAAATCCATCTGCATCTACTACTAATCATCCACCTTGAGATATCTATCTAGAACATCTCGCTGGTATTAAGTTGCGAGTCCCACCCATAGTGTAAACTCAAAGCAACAGACAACTGCATTAAAAGAACTTTGCGTAAAGTAAACAATCCTTGCACCCGCGGGCACAAGCACCGTTGTTTTCCCCCTTGTGGCAACAGCACATCCCCTAGACTCATGTTTCTGTCACTCAAACTAGTCATCGAGGGGCATGAACCCGCAATCAAGCATAACGTTCCCTCTTGGAGTCACTACCTACTACTTGGCCAAAGCAATAAATAACAACGGAGAACATGCAAGAATTACTTACGAACATAAATATAAAAGAGGTAGATCAAATATATTACTCAAACACAATCTGAACATAATCTCACAATCCATCGGATCCCAGCAAACTCATCATAGCAACAGCATAAGGATTACATATGTGCCTCGATCATGTAGGGCAGCTCACGAGGACTAATTAGTGAAGCACAAGAACGGGAGGAGAACATCACATAGCTACTGGTCATGGACCCATGGTCCAAGGGAGACTACTCACAACTCATCCGGGAGGCGTCCATGGTGGTGGAGAAGCTCCCGGTGGTGATCCTCCCCTCCGGCAGGGTGCCGGGAAGAGTTCTCCTGGTGCTCCCGATCTTGGAAGCACGGCGGCGGCGGAACAGAGATGAGATCGCGAAAAAGGGTTCCCGTCTCGAGGGTTTCGGGACACGATATAAATATATGCCAAAGGGGGGCATCAGCGGAGGCTCGGGGGGGCCAGGCGCCCCCCCGGCGCGGCCAGGGGGGCCGCGCCACCAGGGCGCCTGGAGCCCTGGTGGCCCCCCTCCGGCTGTACTTCGGGTGCCGGGAAGCTTCTGGAACGCTGATTTTTTATATAATTTTTCCGGGATTTTTCTGGCAGTTCTCGTAATGGGAAAACCTGAAATACAAAAACAGCCGAAAACAGAAACTGGCACTGGGGTGCACTGAGTTAATAGGTTAGTCCAAATATGATCAAAAGTGTATGGAAGTGTATAAATAACATAGCAATATCACCCAAAAGAGGCATGGAGCAAGCAGAAATTATAGATACGTTTTGGACGTATCACTCATTGGTCTTTCACAAAGCACATACCTTGACAAGATATTGAAGAAGTTCAATATGGATCAGTCCAAGAAGGGGTTCTTGCCTGTTTTGCAAGGTATGAGATTGAGCACGGCTCAGTCCCCGACCACGGCAGAAGATAGAGAAAAGATGAGTGTCATTCCCTATGCCTCAACCATAGGTTCTATCATGTATGCCATGCTATGTACCAGACCTGATGTGAACCTTGCCATAAGTTTGGTAGGGAGGTACCAAAGTGATCCCGGTATGGAACACTGGACAGCGGTCAAGAACATCCTAAAGTACCTGAAGAGGACTAAGGACATGTTTCTCGTTTATGGAGGTGACGAAGAGCTCGTCGTAAAGGGTTACGTCGATGCTAGCTTCGACGCGGATCTGGATGACTCCAAGTCACAAACCGGATACGTGTATATTTTGAATGGTGGAGCAGTCAGCTGGTGCAGTTGCAAGCAGAGCGTCGTGGCGCATTCTACATGTGAAGCGGAGTACATAGCTGCTTGCGAAGCAGCGCAAGAAGGAGTCTGGATGAAGGAGTTCATCACCGACCTAGGAGTCATTCCAAGCGCGTCAAGCCCGATGACTCTCTTCTGTGACAACACTTGAGCTATTGCCATTGCCAAGGAGCCCAGGTTTCACAAGAAGACCAAGCACATCAAGCGTCGTTTCAACTCCATCCGGAATTATGTTCAAGATGGAGACATAGATATTTGTAAAGTGCATATGGATCTGAATGTGGCAGACCCGTTGACTAAACCTCTTCCACGGGCAAAACATGATCAACACCAGAACTCTATGGGTGTTCGATTCATCACAATGTAACTAGATTATTGACTCTAGTGCAAGTGGGATACTGTTGGAAATATGCCCTAGAGGCAATAATAAAAGGATTATTATTATATTTCCTTGTTCATGATAATTGTGTGTTATTCATGCTTGAATTGTATTGTACGGAAACAACGATACATGTGTGAATACATAGACCACAACGTGTCCCTGGTAAGCCTCTAGTTACTAGCTCGTTGATCAACAGATGGTCATGGTTTCCTGACCATGGACATTGGATGTCATTGATAACGGGATCACATCATTAGGAGAATGATGTGATGGACAAGACCCAATCCTAAGCCTAGCACGAGATCGTATAGTTCGTAATGCTTAAGCTTTTCCAGTGTCAAGTATTTGTTCCTTAGACCATGAGGTTGTGCAACTCCCGGACACCGTAAGAATACTTTGGGTGTGCCAAACGTCACAACGTAACTGGGTGGCTATAAAGGTACGCAACGGGTATCTCCGAAAGTGTCTATTGAGTTGGTACGAACCGAGACTGGGATATTGTCACTCCGTATGACGGAGAGGTATCTCTGGGCCCACTCGGTAAGACATCATCATAATGAGCTCAAAGTGACTAAGGAGTTAGTCACGGGATGATGGATTACGGAACGAGTAAAGAGACTTGCCATGACGAGATTGAACAAGGTATCGGGCATACCGATGATCGAATCTCGGGCAAGTACCGTACCGATAGACAAAAGGAATAACATACGGGATTGAGTGAATCCTTGACACAGTGGTTCATCCGATGAGATCATCGAGGAACACGTGGGAACCAACATGGGTATCCAGATCCCGTTGTTGGTTATTGACCGGAGAGTTGTCTCGGTCATGTCTGCGTGTCTCCCGAACCCGTAGGGTCTACACACTTAAGGTTTGGTGACGCTAGGGTTGTAGAGATATTTGCACACGGAAACCCGAATGTAGTTCGGAGTCCCGGATGAGATCCCGGACGTCACGAGGAGTTCTGGAATGGTCCCGAGGTAAAGAATGATATATATGAAGTCCAGTTTCGGCTATCGGGAGAGTTCCCGGGGTCACCGGGAGTGTCCCGGGACCACCGGAAGGGTCCCGGGGGTCCACCGGGTGGGGCCACCCATCCCGGAGGGCCCCGTGGGCCGTAAGGGGAAGGGGGCCAGCCCCTAGTGGGCTGGCGCACCCACATGCCCCCCCATGTGCCTAGGGTTGAAACCCTAGGGGGTGGGGGCGCCTCCCTATGCCTTGGGGGGCAAGACACCCCCCTGGCCGCCGCCCCCCTAGGAGATTGGATCTCCTAGGGCCGGCGCCCCCCTGGCCCCCTATATATAGTGGGGGGAGAGAGGGCAGCCGCACCCCAAGCCTCTGGCGCCTCTCCCCCCTTCCCCCCGGGCACACCTCCAACTCCTCCCGCAGGGCATCGGCGAAGCCCTGCAGCTTTTCCCGTTGCATCCACCACCACGCCGTCGTGCTGCTGGATCTCCGTCAACCTCTCCTCCCCCCTTGCTGGATCAAGAAGGAGGAGACATCGATGTACCGTACGTGTGTTGAACGCGGAGGTGCCGTCCGTTCGGCGCTGGGATCATCGGTGACGAGGATCACGAAGAGTACGACTCCATCATCCACGTTCCTTCGAACGCTTCTGCACGCGATCTACAAAGGGTATGTAGATGCACTCCTTTATGCTCGTTGCTAGATGACTCCTTAGATTGATCTTGGTGAAGCGTAGGAAAAATTTTGAATTCTGCTACGTTCCCCAACAGTGATGCCCTAAAAAAATTCTGGATGATAGAAAGAACTGTAGCCCCCGCGATCTGCCACACGATCAGTTGCAGACTTGCAACGAGTCGGCTCCTTGCACATGTCTTCGTCCGGGAGTTCGACCAAGCCGCATCCATTTTTCTGAGCTGGTGAATTGCAGTTCCTTCGATTATTTCTCCCCTTAGTGAATTTGTGTTTGATCCTATTACTCATGCACTAATTTGAATTGTGACTGATTCATCTTTCCAAAAAAATGCGACTGATTAGAAAATTAATGCAATTTCTTTATTCACAGAGCAGAGAACATTGTTCAAAGTCCTGGATAAGAAGTAGACTGATTGAGTTCGCGTCCATCTACTCACAGCCGAGGGTTTTTCAATCTCATCTTCTGGCAATTGCCTTTTCCTAACTATTTGATGTGTATTCCTTTTATTTTATTTTATTCATCTAGTGTATACATATGAATCAATTGGTCTAGGCGTCTTGCTTGAAGTATATTTTCCTAGTAAGTTAGGCCTCATTTTAGAGTTTCGTACAGGGCCCCTGATTTTGCCGGCCCGGCCCTGGTGAGCATGCCCTCCATGGTGTTCCACAGCTCCGCTGCCGTGTGGCAAGAAGCCACCTGGATCACCATCTCTCATGCCAGCGTGGTCAGTAGGTAGGAGAAGACATGTTGATCCTGCACATACCACGTCTGAAACTTGGGGTTTGACGCCTTGGTTGTCGTCTTCCCGTCGAAAGAGCGACCTCGATGGTCATAGGATGGACCGTCTTCGTGGTGTCGAGGTGGTCCGCCATCTGTGCTCCTCTGATGACGGAGAGGACGGTCGCCCGCCACAGCACTTGGTTCCCCTTGGTGAGCTTCTCGGTTGCGGCATGAGCAAATGAAGATGAGGAAAAGGAACTTGAATAGCTTGCCATGGATGATTGCGAGGCTAGCTCTGATTACCATGTAAAGTTCTATGGATGAAAGTGTATGCTGATCAGGAGGGACGTGTGCGTGTTATTTCGATTAACAGATTACAGTATGGCGGCGGGTAGTTAGTAGACTTGACCTTGAGGCCAAGCTATACAAAGGATCATCTTTAACTACCTGCCATGTACTGTACAACACACGCGCACACACACCACGTACAAGCTGTCACGTACACAAACACATGTATATCTTGGCCTAGGGGTCAAGTCTTCTAACTACTTCCTCCGTCCCAAAATATAAGAACATCTTTTACACTGGTGTAGTGTTAAAAACGTTCTTATATTTTGGGACGGAGGGAGTACCTCCTGCCATATTGTAATTCTGTTAACCTATATAACACGCATGCGTCCCTCCTGATTGGCATACGCTTCCAGACATAGAACTTTACGGTGTGCGACTGAAGTTGTTAGCAGTCCATGTTTCCTTTACAGTGTGCGACTGATTGGCAAGTTACTACTGTACAACATAGCCGCTAGTAGAACTAGACATATATTAGTCAAACAAGGGAATTGCACATAGAGTTCTCCTGGTTTATGTCATTTTTATTTGTCCAGACTCTCTTGTCTCTTCTACTAACTTGTGGTTCAGTTTCCGCCAAGCAAACAAAAGGACCACCACGGAGCAGGCCGCTATGCAACATGCGGCTTCGTTTTGTCCTCTATTTACAGCTACCAATTTGTACGGTCATAACTGCATATATATGAAAGGATAAAGTGATTTCTACCCATGCACATCAATCATAAATGCACCAAGGATAAGTATCTACTCAATTGTGAAAGGGATCGGTGTTACGACAGAGAGGACATCTTCATCCATAGCTCTTCCCCTAGTTATGAAACAGGGCCATGTGTTTCCACTTGTGAGGTGCAGAACAAACAAATCCCCAGTGGCGATGATGTTGAGCCGGCGAAGATCGCCGGTAGTGGCTTCGCTACAGCTGCCGCCGGTGACAACTCTTCTGTTTCTATGGGTCTTAAGCTGTAAGTACTTGATACATGCTGCAGTTTGCTCCTCTGTTTCTGGGACATAATCCTTTCAGAAAAACACTGTTACCCACTATCAAATGATGAATATCATCGTTATTTTTGGAAGGTGGGCATGCAACAGCAAACACTGATATAGCTAACATGACGGCGCTCCAGAAACATGTCTCTTTTTTCGACCGTAACAAGGATGGCATCATTACTCCTATAGAAACATTTGAAGGTAATTTTGCTTAACTGCTTATGCAAAAAATCTCTAAAGAAATGTCATTGTTGAGAGTTTGTGGAGCTAATAGACTCACATGTGTCTGCATTTCTTTTAACAGAAAGCATGCTTACTGTTTGTGGAGCAGAATTTAACACAGCTAGATGGCTTGTAAATAATATAGAAAGCAAATTCAGAAGCTCTACTTGTGCCGCATAACCCCCCAAAAAAATCAAAGGCATGTTAAGTTAATTCCTTTGCCGTGTTTGTATCTTCTTGATTTTGACTAACTATATTTGGGACAAGGGCTAACATATATTTTTCCTTTTAGCACAACTATGACATGTATATTAACTAATTATGGTCTGCTGATTTAAAAAAAAAATCAATTTTACATGTGACTAAATTACCAATGTATGGTCCATGTGTTAACTAACTTGTTACTTCAAGATTTCTCGGGTAGTATGCTAGTGGCCATGGTGTGTTTTCGATTGAGGCATACAAACTTATCTTTCAAGGTGCAGTAAGGGCACAAACCACTGGTTAGTGTGGCGGTTAGAGCTAGCTTAATCTCCTTTTATGTTTATCGGTAATTTGATGGAAAATATATAAATAAGCTTAGAGGGATTTCACAAAGAAAAGCTTAAGCCGAATTTGAAGGATAAGGGAAGAGCTAACAAACTTGAAAATAAGCTAAACAGACTGATGCTATCCTGATTTGAGAATTAAAGAGACTTGATGATGGTGGGCTGGTGGCCCATGCTCTTATCCTTGCGGTGAGGGATATATGCTGGGTCCCATGTGCCAGAAGCCCAGAAACTAATATGTTCATATATATTATTATGATGACAATATATTTTTATCTTGTAGGATTTGTTGCAATTGGTTGTGATGTTGCATATTCTAGAGACTCTGCCTCCTCCGTGCATGCTGCCCTTGGTCCTATAACAAGCCCGGTATGACTACGTCAAACATGCATGTGCGCACACAGACAATGAACTTGATATTTTTGTGTTCAATTCAGGTTGATGCACCATTGCCCCACATTAATATTCACATAAGCCTAATCCACAGAGCAATGCATGGAAGTGATACAGGTGCATTAGATGCCAAAGGAAGGTAATTCAAATCACTTACTTATGTATGTGCATATCTGGTACATATTACCATGCATACTGTAAAGTAAAAGAAACATGGAAGTGATACAGGTACATTTTTATTAATTTATTCAAATCTATGCATATACTGAACATGTCAAGCTGCAGGTTTGTTCCCCCAAAATTTGAGGAAATATTCATAAAGCATGCAAAAGTTAGACCAGATGCGCTAACATCCTCGGAGGTGGAGGAGATGATCCTAGCAAATCGAGATCCACTAGAACGTCGATCATGGTAATTTTCATTGGAACTTGGTTATTTGTTAACTGCATTCTTGAGAACCAATGGAGGCGTGCAACATGATTCTATCAAGTAGCTTATCGTGCCAACTAAAGAAATGTTTCCTTTGGAATAGCATGTAAGAATGTCAATGGAGGGATCAAATTTTAAGTTATGGATCTTAAATTCGACTAAGTCTGCATTTCTTATAAATATAGGTCGGCGCCTGTAAAAGAGTGGGGACTGACATACAAGCTCGCAAGTGATAAGGATGGTTTTCTTCACAAGGATAGTGTAAGAGGTATATATGATGGAAGTGTGTTTGTCAAGTTGGAGGAAAAGAGGTCTCTTCAGATTGAAATATGATGCGCTATACCATTGTGTGTTTGCACAACATTTGGGGAACCTAGGTGTTCATATAGTTGTCAAATATGATATATTGTTCAAGTGTATTTGACCGCGTATAATTATTGGGTTTTTTGCGACGAAACAAATAGCGCGTTATTTCGGCGTTTAAACTTCGCTATAGCGTATTTGAGGGTATCACGTTACGTTTTAGCCATTTTGCACGCGCCGTTATTCGCGTTATAGCGTGCTATAACGATGCTAAACGCAAAAACGTTTTAGCGTTTTTAGCGTGGAGCGATAGAAACACAGCAGGCGCTCAGCACATAGGAGCTCATCGGGCATCGGCCCAATGCAACACAACAATAGACCCATCTAAGATGGAAATATTGCATTTGTCTGGACGAAAACAAGAAGAATTCTCTTAAGTGCATCTAATGTCATAATGCGTACACCAGCGGTATGCATGTATAGCTCCTGGACAAAATTTTAGACGTTGAAATCCTTAATTTTTTTGATATATTTGGCATTTTTTTTCGAAACGCTATTTTGAATATAGCACGCAAATAGCACGCAATAACTTGTGTAGCATTTGAAGAAGGACCACGCTATTTTAGATAGCACGCTATTTTTTTTGTTGGTTTTTTGTAAGGAAACATAGTGTGTCAACTAGCTGATAGAATACGGATATGCACTGTTACGCAATGTGTTTACGTTGTCAGTTGCATGTCAACCGTAAACTACAATTGTTTATTGTTTATGGCACCGGCGTCTTAGCTATAGTTAGCTTGATCAAGTACCATTTTCAATCCATATCCTACCACATTCACACCTGCTCTCATTTACATATCCTTATGTCATAGTATCCCATGAGATGTTAATGTCCATCTCCACTTTTGATAAGTCATTAACAGCAACAGAAATTAAATATTTGTAGACTGTTCCCTTGGCTAACTAATATAACCATATAGGTGCACACTCTACATGGCAGACAGCTATACCCATTCAAGACATTATCTACTTATATTGCACATACATAGAACACACAAATTTTAGGTTAGCACTTATATTGCACAGCTCAATATATAAATATTGCCACCTTGCACTTTGCCCGGAAAAAAATAACTTGAGACAGACTTCAGGTAGCAAGACCTGAGAAGGAAAGTTATGTGAAAATAGCATCACCATCTACTCTATCCATTCCCACGATTTGCATCTAACATGTCATTCACTTGGCCAGAATCATGATTCAGGTTATATTTCCGGGATAAACAACGAGCAAAAACACAAGTGACACTAAACGTTTGTTGCTTAATTTGCTCTGCTATCAAATATTCGAATGGCATTTTTCATTGCTATTTTGTGGCTTCTGATGTTGCGGCTCTTCTGCTTGAGATATTGGGCACTCAAATGTGTGCCTATGTGACTATGTCAATATGTCGAACAACCACATCTGGCCATTCACTCCAGAGAGGAGCAACTGTATCTATCAACTCGGCTCAGAGCCAGGGGTGTTTTTTTTTTTTTGAAACAAGGCAAAAGACTTGCCATTTCATTGATAGAGGTAGAGAGTTTTAGACATAAGCCGCCCTAGTGGCGGAAAAGAAAAGACTACTCTCGCGGCATTACAACACTCAAATTTTTGGCTCTAGCCGTAGCCCAGAGCAACACCTCCTGCTTGATTTTGCTGATGATGGTCGTAGAAGGGGCCGCCGAGTTGCAGAAGACTCGAGCATTGCGCTCCGACCAAACCTCCCAAAAGATTAGCATCATAAGGGAGGCAAGCGCTTTGGGCGAGCCGATGCGGATCTGCAGGTTTGCATTCCACCATTCTCTGACCGAAGCCATAGTCACCCAGGAGGCAGTTGTGACGTGATGCATGCCGAGCCATAGAAGGACTTCATTCCAAATGCGCCTAGTGAAGCGGCATTGGAGAAGCAGGTGGGCCGCGGTTTCTTGAGTTTGCTTGCAGAGAGGGCAATGACCGCAATTAGGCCAGCCGCGGCGAGTCAAGCGGTCCGCAGTCCAAATCCTATCTTGAAGAACGAGCCAGGCAAAAAAACTTGCATCGAGGAGGCGCCCACACCGTCCACACTGAACGGACAAGGTCCGAGGTGATGAGTCCTTCAAATTGTGCCTTGTATGCTGAGGAAGCCGAGTATATCCCGTCTTTGGTGAACTTCCAAACGATTGAGTCTTCAACCTCGTCATCGAGGGCCACCGTTGCGAATTTATCCCAAAGGTCAATAAACTGTTGGATGAGCTCGAGGGAGATGCCATTGGAGCTGTCAATGTTTGCAATCCATTGGTTGTTGGCCATCGCTTGCTGAACCGACGAGTTTTTCTTGCGAGAAAGTTTGTAGAGACTCGGAGCGATGTCGCGAGGGCACAATCCTCCTAGCCAAGAAGAGTTCCAGAACCTCGATGTCCTTCCGTTTCCTACCGTGACTGCAGTGGCCGCCGCAAAGAATCGACGGTCTTCACCCGTGCACGGCACTCACATGCCAATCCATGGCTTGCTCTTATCTTTCCACTCGAACCATAACCATCGAAGTCTGAGGGCCCTAGCAAATTTGGTCAGGTTGAGCACTCCCAGGCCTCCGTTGTTCTTTGGTTTGCAAACGAGGTCCCAGTTTACCTTGCATTTTCCTCCAGATACCTTGTCCGTTCCTGTCCAAAGATATGCACGGCGGATGCTATCTATTTTTAGAAGGACCTCCACCGGGATGTCAAGAGGGGTTAAGTGATATATCGCGATGGCCATTAAGACCGCCTTGACAAGAACCATTCGGTCTGCAGCAGCCACATGTCTTCCTTGCCAGGCAGGGAGCTTGCCCGCAATCTTGTCTTCGAGATGTTGAAAATGTATTCTCTTGAGACGTTTAACAGACAGAGGTAGGCCCAGGTAGCGCATCGGAAACGACGAACGAACCGCCGGAAAATCCTGAAGAATGTCGTCCAGATTTACATCGTCACATCGAATAGGGGCCACCAGACTTTTAGCACAGTTGGTGACAAGACCAGTCACCTCTCCAAATGAAGCCAGAGCGGTAGCCAAAAATTGAACATCCTCCTTAATTGGTTTGACGAAGATGGCAGCATCGTCAGCGTAGAGCGAAGCTCGGACGGTTGGGGTTGCACCACATAGGGGGTGGAGGTGTCCTTGGTGGATGGCCTTACTAAGGAGATGATGAAGTGGATCAATCGCGAGAACGAACAGAAGGGGAGACAGCGGGTCACCCTGTCGAAGACCGCAACCATGTTTCAAGGGGTCTCCCAACACCCCATTGAGCAATACTCTCGAGGTGGCCGTGGATAGCAAGGCTGCAACCCAATTCCGAAATCTGACTGGGAAGCGCAGGTGGTGGAGAAGATCCATGAGGTAGTCCCATCGCACAGAGTCAAACGCCTTCTTGATATCAAGCTTGAATAGGAGGGTCGGGCTGTTTTTTCGGTGTAATTTTCTCGTTAAATTTCGGACGTACATGAAGTTGTCGTGTATGCTTCTCTTTTTGATGAAGGCGCTCTGGGCGTTTGAGACGAGGTCGTGCATATGCGGGGCCATCCGATTAGCCATCATCTTGGCAATTATCTTTGCTACCGCATGGATGAGGCTTATGGGGCGGAAGTCGGAGATGGATTCCGCCCCATCCTTCTTTGGAATGAGGGCAATGTTTGCGGAGTTGAGCCAGTGCTTTATTTAGGTATAATCGCACGCGCCAACTTGTCTAAGAGATAAACAAAATGAGACATGATGATGAATGTGGATGGAAATGCTATGAATGAGAATTTGGGGCTGATTTGTGCCATACGTGGAGAGGCAAGAAAATTTTCTGCTATATATTCAGTACACCCTCCACATACAGTTAAATTTACCGCCAGGCTGTTTGGGGTTTACTTGGACCTGGTTTGTTCCTAATATTGTGTTTATGTCAACACCTCCTGGTCAGCGATGCTCCTCGTTGTCATGTCACCATATGCGACACAAAAGAAATGACAGGGAAAAAAATAGAGGGCAGCGGGGGCACACCTGTCATTCTCTCGCAGCTCTTCTTCTTCCTCTTAGGCTGCTCACAATGCATGGGTCCTAGATGAGGTGCTAAGCACATTAAATAGCTTAGCAACAATACTCCTCAATGCATAGGTGCTTAGCTTATGGTTGCTAAGCTTGCTTCATTTAATAATTTAGCTACTAAAGCTCTTCATGTATTGGTGGGCTTCTTTTCTTTAAAATTTTTGCCTAGGTTCACGCGCTTAGCATTGTTTCTTCCTGGGGTCACCACACTCATCTCTCTCTTCTTAAATAACTTGCCACATCAGACTTTTTGCCTACGTGGAAGGCTTAGCACCCGTACAAGGTGGAGCATTGGGAGGGGCCTTATCCTTCACATCTTCTCTTCTCGCCTTTCTCACCGGTTGCCGCAGTGACCAATGGCTGTCGTTTCTTCTTCCTTGCTCTGACTACATATCCCCCATTAGGAAATGGCCACATGCCAATATGATTAAGCATGTCCTGAAATAATACACATCCCAGTCCCGCATTCCGTCGAACACCCCATGAGCGACCATCATCTGTCCATCTGGATCAGAGAATTCTGTTACTCCCTCCATTTTTGTATACAAGGCCACAAACTCATATTACAGGTATCAAGATAAATATTAATGCGTATTTTACAAGTCAGTTTGTTTTCTCATTTACCGGGTTAATTAATAGGGTGCATGCACATTAAAGAAAATTGAGTGGTCGTGAGAGGAAAAGTAGGTGAGTGTGTCATTGAGGGTGTTTGGATCACTAGTGACTAGAGACTAGAGACTAGTAGTAGTCACTTTTAGTCAGTAAAACTCCAAACACCCCTGACTAATGGGTGACTAAAACTAGTTTAGTCTCTAGTCACCCCACCCCCAACTAAAAGTGACTAAAGTCTCTCCTCTAATTAATTGGCGGGCCCATCCCATCTCTTATTCGGTGGTTGCCTAGTCTCTGAATAAACAAAAGACAAATTATGAAGAGAGAAGAGAGATAAATGGAAGGGAGAGAGAAGAATTTAATACTGAGACATTTAATGCTGACTAGTAGTAGTCACCTTCCAAACAGGGCCTGACTAAAAACTTTTAGTCTGACTACTACTAGTCACATGACTAGAGAGTATCCAAACACCCTCATTATCATCCACCACATGCATGCTAATAATTAAGCCATGGGTTACTAGTCCGAGGAAACAACATTAATATTTGCCTCGATTACCGTTGGTGGCCTTGTATTGATGCAAAATGTATTTTTTATAGTGACGTTGTATACAAAAATGAAGGGAGTAGATGGCATTGGAGTTGCGCTGCACCCGGACGTCGGCAAGTTATCACGTACCTTCATGCACGGTTGGTGAACCCTCTGTCAGATCGGCACAACCACGAGCCGTGATCAGGGACGGCGCGTACTCTGATCAATATGGCCGTATGCATCATTTTGATGCAGAGACCGGGGTCCAAACCTCTTTTTGAAAGAAAAAAAACGTACGCTGGTCAATACCGGAGAAAGCCGTTCGAGGCAAGTAGGCCATACCGGAGTAAGGGCAAGGGAATGTAGATGGTAAAAGCGTCGTGGTGCCGGAGATTCTTGAACATGACTGTTCTTGGTGTAGTGGTTGATCATTGGAAAATGGCAGTGTGGAGCTAGAGGCTGAGTTCGCGCACGTCGGCGAACCCCCGCATGGCGCAGGCGTGGCAATCCGCGCGCGGAGCCTAGCTTTTCTGAGGGACAGACGTCTGCACGACATCCCGGATGGCGGCGCTGGCAGGAGACCGACCCCCTATGTCTCGCATTTGTTTTAGGAACGCATTCAGCGACGGGTGCCCTATGTCTCGCTGCAAGCGCCGGCCAGCGCTCCTGGCGCCTGCACGCGGCCCGTAGCGGGCCGGCCCAATGAATCAGTGGGAAAATGCAAACGCGAAGGAAAAAAAGCTGACGCTAAATTCGTTAACAGCTTCGAGCCGTCACCACTATACCAAGCTTAGTTCGTTGCCTATTAATAGAAAATAACTCTATTTGAGCTCTCCTTTAGTACAAACATTAACGTATATTCAACTTTGTTCACATTGATTAATATTAAAAAAAACGAAAAATCTCCAAAAAAAGATAACGTTTACGAATTAAAAATGGTTCACGGATTTTGAACAAAACTTCATTAAATGCTAAATGTGTATAGAGAAAATGTTTATCACGTATAAGCGCAAGAGGTAGCAACAGTCCGATCAACACTTGCTTTCTCAACTTGAGCAAGAAACCAAAATTGTATAAAAAAACAATGTGTATGAAAAAATTGATCTTGTATTTAAAAAAGGTTAGTCTGTCTTTTAAAATTTGCTGCACATGTATTTGAGAAATGTTATTCAAGCATTTGAAAAAAGTTAATCAAGCATTTAAAAAATGTTAATCAAGCATTTGAAAAATGGTAAATGGGTCTAGAAAGAATGTTGACCATGTATTTATAAAATGATGAACTTCTATATTATGTATATAAAGATGTTATCAGCCATTTGAAATGTTGACAATGTATTTAAAAATGTTAGTCAAGCATTTGAAAAATGTTAAATATGTATAGAAAAAATATTTACCATGCACTAAAAAATGATGAATTTCTTGATAATGTATAAATGTTAGTCAAGCATTTCAAAAAGTGTTAAACAAGTATTTTAGACATGCAGGATGTGTATATAAAAAATGTTGACCATGTATTAAAAAATGTTGATCTTTTATTATTGGGAAATGTAGCATGCAATTTCAAAAAAAATATCTTATGTTCACGCAAGATCTATCTAGGAGATGCATAGCAACAAGGGAAGAGTATGTCTACGTACCCTCGTAGACCAAAAGCGGAAGCATTTAGTAACACGGTTGATATAGTCGAACTTCTTCGCGATCGAACCGATCAAGTACCGAACGTACGGCATCTCCGCGTTCAGTACACATTCAGCTTGATGACGTCATCGCCTTCTTGATCCAGCAAGACGGACGAAGTAGTCGATGAGTTTCGACAGCACGGTGGCGTGATGACGGTTGGTGATGAAGAACAATCTCCGCAGGGCTTCGCCAAGCACTACAGAAATTAGACGGAGGATAAACTAGAGGGTCGGGGTTGCCAGCACACGACTTGGTGTATCTTGATGTGTCTTGGGTGCTAGCTCTGCCCCTCTATTTATATGTTGAGCCCTAGGGTCGGAATTTGGAGCAAAAGCCTCGTCAAAGTCGATTTTGCCCGAGAGGCAAGAATCCTACTCGGACTCCCGGGCTAGACGCTAGGGTTCCCGGCGTCTACCCCTAGACGCCAGGTTCCTGGCGTCTAGCCTCTGGTCTCTGCAAAACTCCCTTTTGCACTTTCCAAAAGCCTCGTGGTCTTTCCTCTTTGGCCCCAATAAAGTGTTCTCGTATCCAAACATTTCCGGAAACATCTGGAACCCCTTCCGGTGAATACCGGAACCCTTCCGGAGATCAAACACTATTATCCCATATATCAATCTTTTCTTCCGGACTATTTCGGAGCTCCTCGTCATGCCCGTGATCTCATCCGGAACTCCGGACAATATTCGGTCACCATCATACATAACGCATATAATACTATATCGTCAACGAACGTTAAGCGTGCACACCTTACGGGTTCGAGAACTATGTAGACATGACCGAGACACCTCTCTGGTCAATAACCAATAGCGGAACCTGGATGCCCATATTGGCTCCTACATATTCTACGAAGATCTTTATCGGTTGAACCGTTATGACAACATACACAATTCCCTTTGTCTTTCGGTATGTTACTTGCCCGAGATTCGATCGTCCGTATCTCCATACCTAGTTCAATCTCGTTACCGGCAAGTCTCTTTACTCGTTCCGTAATACATCATCCCGTGACTAACATATTAGTCATTTGCTTGCAAGGCTTATTATGATGTGTATTACCGAGAGGGCCCAGAGATACCTCTCCGATACTTGAAGTGACAAATCATAATCTCGATTCACGCCAACCCAACAAGACACCTTCGGAGATGTCTGTAGAGCATCTTTATAATAACCCAGTTACATTGTGACGTTTGATAGCACACAAGGCACTCCTCCGGTATCCGGGAATTACATGATCTCATAGTCATAGGAACATGTATTTGACATAGATAAAAGCAGTAGCAGTAAACTGTGAAAGGATCGATATGGTTGACTAGAGGGGGGGGGGTGAATAGGCAACTAACAATTTTTAGCTTTTCTTAACCACTTAAAATTAAGCGACAAAATAAGTTGTCTAGATATTCTACTAGGATGACAACTAAGATAAAGAAGCACAACAACTACACATGCATGCTATAGGAGTTGAACAAGTAAAGCATGCAAAGATAAAGGTAAGAAATAACCACAAGTGGAGCCGGAGGAGACGAGGATGTGTTTCCGAAGTTCCTTCCCTTTGAGGGGAAGTACGTCTCCGTTGGAGCGGTGTGGAGGCACAATGCTCCCCAAGAAACCACTAGGGCCACCGTATTCTCCTCACGCCCTCACACGATGCAAGGTGCCATGATTCCACTAGTGGTGCCCTTGAAGGCGGCAACCGAACCTTTACAACAAGGTTGGGGCAAACTCCACAACTTGGAGGCTCCCAACAAACCACGAAGCTTCACCACAATGAAATATGGCTTCGAGGTGACCTCAACCGTCTAGGGTGCTCAAACACCCAAGAGTAACAAGATCCGCAAGGGATTAGTGGGGAGAATCAAATATCTCTTGGTGGAAGTGTAGATCGATGCCTCCTCAAGCAATCCCGAGCAAATCAACAAGTTTGATTGGCTAGGGAGAGAGATCGGGCGTAAATGGAGCTATTGGAGCAACAATGGAGTAGTGGGGGAAGAGGTAAGTCTTCTTGGTGAAGAAGACCCCATATATATAGTGGGGGGACAAATCCAACCGTTATTGGAGGTTTCAGCCCGCAGAGAGCGGTAGTACCGCGCACGAGTTGCGGTACTACCGCTGGCTGAGCGGTACTACCGCTTCGGCAGCGGTACTACCGCTTAGGCAAAGATTGCGACATGATTCACAACCACGGATTTAATAAATTACATCCGTGGCTACATCCGCAGGGAAAACGGTAGTAGCAAAAATGCGACACGGTACTACCGCTTAAGATAAGCGGTACTACCGCATTGTATGCGGAAGTAAAAAATTACTTCCGCATCCACTTCTGTACTTAGACTCAGCGCCTGAGCCAGATACACGGTACTACCGTTCTGGCGACGCGGTACTACCGTGGGAGCGGTACTACCGTGTCGGCAGGCGGTACTACCGTGTAACTGTGCGGTAGTACCGCTTGGTTGAGCGGTACTACCGCTTGCTAGGCAGTTGATCAGTTAAGAAGCCACAGTTTTGCATAAACGAAAGATAACCGGTTGGACCTCCAGAGGAGCAAGGAAAGGTGATGTGGGAGAAGGATGTGTACGTGTTGATTCTACCCAAACCTTTCCGACGCGGACCCCCTCTTAATAGTACGGCTTTCCTATTACTCAAAGCCACCGACAGGGAGCAAAAAGAAAACACCGTCCTTCATAGAATCCGAGGGGCAAGCAATCGTCTTGTGCCATAAGGGAGATATACCTGTATGAGCTTAGAGCACATGATCAGTCCGCAAAAGCATTGTCATCAATCACCAAAACTACTTAGGGAGAAATATGCCCTTACAATCTCCCCATTTTTGGTGTATTGATGACAACACGAGATTTGCACAGAGAACAAATAATAGAGTATGCAATACAAGCCCTAGAGTATAGGTGAGCTCCCCCTGTATGTGTGCCTTCACACGATTGTGCTTTGGACTGCATCGCACACATACTAGGTATAGTGCTCCCCTATAATCTACACACGAGATACTCTATATAACACTGACTGCATAGGATAAACATTAAAGACATAATAATAAGTTCAACGATACCGGGGCATATGTCTTACACCATATGATTGTCTCACATAAACACGCAAAATAAACCAAGTTCAACGAAGAACACACGAACAAGCACAAGACGACAAATCACTCTCCCCCTTTGTCATCGAGACACCACAAAGGGGAAAAGAGGACACGAAGACGGGTGGAAGCCCGGGAGAAGCTCAGTCGTCATACTCATCTCCAAACCCCTGCTGCTCCTCCTGATAGTCATCATCAGAACCCTGCTGCTCTGGCTGATACTCCTCATCAGACTCTGACCACTTGTACCCCTGGCGAGCCATCCAGGTAGCCTCAGGTGTGATGTTGTCCTCGGATCCATTGGAAACCTCCTCTCCATACAAAGCCAGAATCTTCTTGTCACGCTGACGAGTCTTCTTATCAGTCACATGAGCCCGGTATTGCCCCTTGGCCTGCATGCAGAAGAGGGCCTTCATCTTCTGCTGAAGCCTTTTAGCCCAAGACGGCTTCTCCACTGTAGAGGAAGAGGAAGGGGCAAATCTGCCAGAACGCACATCAGCAGGCTCCTCCACAGGCTCCTCCTCAGTGCCCATCTGAGTAGCAGCAGCCTGAGCACGAGTGGTGGTGTTGGCCCATCGAGTCTTGACACGAAGACGGATGGGATCATGACGGTAGCAGTCGGCCTCGAGCTCCTCCTCTGGGTATAACTTCGCCCAAGTCTTGGAGATCAGCGGAAACAAGTATGGACCATAGATTGGTACCTTGTGAGTGTAGATGGCAAAACGGAGCTCATTCCACATGATGTGGGAGATGTCAAGAGGTGCAGCCTGGGAAGAGCGAGCCTCTTGACACATCAGAAGCATGTCAACCAGGTAGGCATGGACCTTGTCCTTATCTCCAACACGAGGGAACAGAGTGTTGCGAAAGATCCGATACATGATGTCCAAGAAGGGGTTCAACACCCAAGACTTTTTGCCACTAGCAAGAGTCTTTTCCTCATAGAATGGAAGCAGTTTGTCTTTGTTTGCTGATTCCGGATTGGCGTGAGGCCGAAAACCAATTGGGTTATGGAGACCCTCATCAGGAAGCTGAAGAATGTCCATGAACTCCTTCCAAGTAGAGGTCATCTTGTGACCATTGGTCATCCAAGTCATGGGGCGATCCTCCTTGGTTTGGAAATTGACAGAGGCATAGAATTGAGCAATAATCTCTGGATCAAAGTCATTCTGGAAGGTCATGATGTGTTTCAGGCCCAACTGTTCGATCAAATCAAGAGCCTCTGCAAAGTATGCCCGGTTCTTATCCTCCCTCATGTGATCCACATCAACCCAGTGAGCATCCACATAAAGATTTGCCTTGGTCTTGAGCACCTCATGGTAGATGCGAAACTGCTGCTTGGTCCAGAAGACATCATCACCAGGAAAGTGCTCACGGGGTTCTCCATATGGGTTGATCTTCCTTCTAGACATGAACTCAGCAGCAGGCATTTCCTCCATAGACATTGATGATTCCTTGCGCTTGTTGGCTGAAGTCTTGTACCGGCGCTGGGGATTGGAGCCCTCTGGCACATCACTGGGGGTACGCAGGCGCTTGGAACCGGTGTCACGGACTGGGTTGGTACGACGACCCTCAAAACCGGAGCCACCACCTAAAAACACAAACACAAGACCACAACAACACAAATACAAGAAGAATCAATGCCAAAACCTCGAAAGACACGAGAAACCAGGGGAAATAGAAAAGAGATCATGCTACGAAAGAAGATATGATCCAAGCGGTAGTACTGCTGACCCTTGCGGAAGTAAAAAATTAGTACCGCAGGGTAAGCGGTAGTACCGCATGTCACATGCGGTAGTACCGCATACCCTGCGGTAGTAAAATTTTACTTCCGCCAGAAGAGGCGGAACTAAAATATTAGTACTGCATGCGGAGCGGTAGTACCGCATTGGGTCGCGGTAGTACCGCTCGGCAAGCAGTACTAAAAGTTTACTTCCGCCCGAGGGGGCGGAACTGAAAACTTAGTGCTGCACGCGGAGCGGTAGTACCGCATTGGGTCGCGGTAGTACCGCTCGGCAAGCAGTACTAAAAGTTTACTTCCGCCCGAGGGGGCGGAACTAAAAACTTAGTGCTGCATGCGGAGCGGTAGTACCGTAATGGCTCGCGGTAGTACCGCTCGACACGCAGTACTACAGTTTTTACTTCCGCCCGCGCGGTAGTATCGCTGAGGACAGCGGTAGTACCGCTCAGGTCAGATCAGATCTGGATTACATCGTGCGGTAGTACCACGGTTCTCCAGCGGTAGTACCGCACGAAACAGATCTGAGAAGAATAGATCTAGAAACTACCAACGAGATCGACACACGGTACTACGGCTGATCATAGTAACTTCGTAGCAACAACTCTAAGCATATTTCAAGAGCACAAACACTCTCCCACAACCTAAGCATCCATGGATAAGATCACAAAGAACACAAGAAAGCACTAAGCATCTCCCCTAACCCTAAAAACTCAGGCAAGGCAAGAAGAGGGGAAAAGGGGAGAAACCTGCATCCATGGCAAGAGGACGTGGTGGGGAACGATCCCACCGGTCGGAAAGCGAGAAGAGTGGCCGAGGGAGGAGATCCGGCGAGGTCCTCCGGCGGCGTTCTTGAGAGAGAGAGAGACAGGGACGACGTGGGGGTTAGGAGTGAATGGGTATGGGGGAGATGGAACTCCCCCTGCCTGCTTATAACCCCCACACGTTCTGATATGTGCGGTAGTACCGCGGTCATCGCGGTAGTACCGCTCGCCGGGCGGTAGTACCGCCCTACCAGCGGCAGTCAAAAATTACTGCCGTGCTGGAGGTACGGTAGTACCGCATGTCCTCCGCGGTAGTACCGTAACCGATCACGGTAGTACCGCTCTCCCAAGAAAATGCACGAAAGGATGAGGTTTTAAGCACTAGAGAGAGAGTAAAAACACCATGTGCATAAGCAAAACACGTAACACAAATTCCTCATAAGAGGGCGGTGGCCGAGGCCACCTATGTTTGAGTTTTATAGATATGGCACCGCGAAGAATTATCCTTGGGCCCATGATCCAAACTCGACTTGAAGCATTTAAGCCAACTATGTATGGCAAATGATGAAGATTTGGTTAGTTTATGCATAATAAGAGGAGGAATAGTTCATTGAGAGAACAATACTCCCCCTTAGTCCATGCCTACATCTAGACAAGATAGCTATGTCGAGTGTGAGGAGTGTGTGCACAGATTCAAACCACATTGCTTAAATCGATGATATTTAGGTCATGCCTTAACTCGCGAAATCTTGCTTCGTCCAGAGGCTTCGTGAAGATATCTGCAAGGTTATCATGAGTGTTGACGTAGTGAAGCTCGATCTCTCCTTGCCTTATGTGATCCCGGATGAAGTGATACCGAATCTCAATATGCTTCGTCTTGAAGTGAAGCACCGGGTTGAGAGAAATCTTGATGGCACTTTCATTGTCACACCAAAGAGGCACTTTGTCACAAGTGACACCGTAATCCTTTAAAGTTTGCCTCATCCATAAGAGTTGAGCACAGCAACTGCCAGCGGCCACATATTCTGCTTCAGTGGACGAGAGAGATACACAACTTTGCTTTTTGGAAGACCAACTAACAAGAGAGCAACCAAGAAATTGGCACCCTCCCGAGGTGGACTTCCTATCCACTTTGTCTCCCGCCCAGTCAGAATCAGAGAAACCAACAAGGTTGAAATTTGCTCCTCTTGGGTACCATAAGCCAAAGTTTGGGGTATGAGCCAAATATCGAAAGATTCGCTTGACAGCCACAAAGTGACTTTCCTTAGGTGAGGCTTGAAACCGTGCACAAATTCCCACACTCAACATAATATCCGGTCTAGATGCACAAAGGTAAAGCAAGGATCCGATCATAGAGCGATATACCTTTTGATCCACGGCTTTACCATTGGGATCAATGTCAAGTTGGCATTTGGTTGGCATTGGAGTAGTAGCCGGCTTGACATCACTAAGGTTGAACCTCTTGAGCATGTCTTGAGTATACTTGGATTGTTTGATGAAGATGCCTTCTCTTCGTTGTTTGATCTCAAATCCAAGGAAGTACTTCAACTCTCCCATCATGGACATCTCAAAATGTGTGGTCATGAGTGCGGCGAACTCATCATTGAAAGCTTTGTTAGGAGAACCAAAGATAATATCATCTACATATAGTTGGCATACAAACAACTCCCCTTTGACCTTCTTAGTAAAAAGAGTGGGGTCGATTTTCCCAATTTCAAACCCACGATCTTGTAACAACTCGGTAAGGTGCTCATACCACGCTCGTGGGGCTTGTTTAAGGCCATAGAGTGCCTTATCAAGTTGATACACATGATTGGGGAACTTAGGATCCTCGAACCCCGGGGGTTGTTTAACATACACCAACTCATTAATGGGACAATTAAGAAATGCACTTTTCACATCCATTTGTTGCAATTTAAAGTTATGATGGGAAGCATAGGCAAGCAACAAACGAATGGATTCAAGACGAGCAACGGGGGCAAAGGTTTCACCGTAGTCGATACCCTCGACTTGGGAGTAGCCTTGAGCCACCAGACGTGCCTTGTTGCGGATGACAATGCCATGGGCATCTTGCTTGTTCTTAAAGATCCATTTGGTTCCAATGACATTATGGTTCTCCTTTGGTCTTGGCACCAGACGCCACACTTTGTTGCGCTCGAAGTTATTGAGTTCTTCATGCATGGCATTGAGCCAGTCAGGGTCTTCGAGCGCCTCATAGACCTTCTTAGGTTCAACAAAGGAGACAAAAGCTTGATGAGCACAATAGTTTGCTAATTGTCTAAGAGTGCTTACCCCCTCTTTTGGTGCTTCCTAAAATGTTCTCGATGTGATGCTCGTTGGAAGCAAGCCTGGAGGCAACTTTTGCAGCACGACGCTCTAATTGCTCTTCAAGTGATAACTGAGGAGCATTGAGTTGATCATCTTGAGCGTCATCATGAGCAGGATCTTGATCTTGAGCTTCCTCTTGACCTTGATCTTGCTCGGGGGATTGAACTTGGCCTTGTGCATCAATTGGTGGTTCTTCACCAACTTGAGGTTGATCTTGCACTTGGCCTTGTTCACCAGACTGAGGGCCTTCACTTTGTTCTTCGGAAGCGTGTGGGTCTTGGGTTGGTGATGGTTCCACTTGAGTGGAACATTGTCCTTCTCCTTCGGCCACAAGGGGTTCCTCAACGGGTAGGATATATCCAACACCCATTCTTCTTATGGCTTGAGGAGGAATTTCATCACCTGCATCACAAGTACCACTTTGCTCCACTTGGGAGCCGTTATTTTCATCAAACTCTACGTTACTCGTCTCCTCTATGAGTCCAGTGGACTTGTTGAGGACACGGTAAGCATGAGAGTTTGTAGCATAACCAACAAATATGCCCTCATGAGCTCTAGATTCAAATTTAGACAAACGAACACCTTTCTTGAGAATGAAACACTTACACCCGAACACCCGGAAGTACTTAAGATTGGGCTTGTTACCGGTAAGAATCTCATACGGAGTTTTGTTCAAGCCTTTGCGGAGATAGAGACGATTTGATGCATGGCAAGCGGTGTTGATGGCTTCGGCCCAAAAGTTGTATGGAGAGTTGAATTCAGCCATCATGGTTCTTGCAGCATCTATTAAGGTTTGGTTCTTTCTCTCCGCAACACCGTTTTGCTGAGGTGTATACGGGGTGGCATATTGATGTTTGATCCCCTCATCACCAAGAAACTCATCCAAGGTGTAGTTCTTGAACTCGGTGCCATTGTCACTTCTGATCATCAAAATCTTTGCTTCATGTTGTCGTTGAGCTTCATTTGCAAAGTTGATGACGGTTTGTTGGGTCTCACTCTTCTTCTTGAAGAAGTATACCCAGGTATATCTTGAGAAATCATCCACAATCACCAAGCAATATTTCCTACCCCCAAGACTATCAAAAGTGGGAGGCCCAAAGAGATCCATGTGGAGGAGCTCTAGAGGTCTCTTTGAATAGATGATAGTCGTGGGAGGGTGAGCCTTCTCATGTAATTTTCCTTCAATGCACGCCCTGCAAGCACGATCTTTGGCAAAGCTAACATTTGTTAGTCCTCGGACATGGTCCCCCTTGAGAAGACTTTGCAAAGATCTCATATTGACGTGGGCCAAACGGCGATGCCAAAGCCATCCCACATCAACTTTAGCCATTAGGCATGTCGCGACCTTAGTGGGTTGCTTCGAAAAGTTAACCACATAAAGACCGTTCTCGACATGCCCAACATAGGCTACTTTAAGAGTCTTGCTCCACAAGAGGGCCACAGAATCAATATCAAAGAATGTAGCAAAGCCCATGAGTGCGAGTTGGCGAACAGAAAGTAAATTGTATGCAAGGGACTCAACAAGCATGACTTTCTCGATCGTGAGATCATGAGAGACAACAACCTTGCCAAGTCCCAATACCTTAGAAGATGAAGCATCACCCCATTCGATGTTGGTGGTCATAGATGAACCGAGATGCATGTCCACCACCAAGTCTTTGCTTCCGGTCATATGATTTGTGGCTCCGCTATCGAGCAACCATGATCCCCCACCGGAAGCAAACCCCTACAATAGATCAATGCTTGGATTTAGGTACCCATTTGGTAATGGGTCCTTTGAGGTTAGTGACAAGGGTCTTAGGAACCCAAATGGACCATTCAATGTACTCATAAGAAGAACCAACAAATTTAGCAAACACATGGCCATCACTAGCACGGCATAAAACATATGAAGGATTAAAATCGCCGGCCATGTTGGAAGGTGTGGTGGAGTTTTTCTTGATACCACCACTTTTCTTCTTGGTTGACGTGCCCTCTCCTTCTTTTACGAAGGATTGTCGGAGAGGGGGTGGTTGCTTTGTCTTGTCATTCTTCTTCTTCTTGGGCTTAGGAGCAAACCCAATTCCTTCCTTTGCCACAACTTCCTTTTGATTGCTCAAAAGGGCGTTGAGGTTCTTCTCACCTTGTATGCAAGTCACAAGGCCTTTCTCAAGTTGCTTCTTCAATTCGGCATTCTCTTCAACAAGATGCACATGCTCACAACATGGGTTAGTAGCATTTGCATTATCAATTAAAACCATGCGAGGAAAGATAGCCTTTTCCTTGGTTAGCGAAACTTGGAGTTGATCGTGAGACTCCTTGAGAGTAGCATGCATTCCTTTCAAGGCCTTGTGAGCCTTGTCAAGTATGTCAAACTCCTCTTTGAGTTTAGCATGGTCAACCACAAGTTTTGCCTTCTCAGAGTTAAGGACACGAGAGACAACTAATGCATGATCAAGATCTTTCTTTAATTTAGCATGATCATCGTTGTGTGACTCCTCAAGAGCCAAACGAAGACCACGCTCCTCCTCTAGGGCGTTAGAGAGATCCGATATCTCATCGGCATAGTCTCGACTATGCCCTTCCATTTTAGTAATGGTTTCCTCGTGAGCATCGATAATGTCATTGGCCTCACCGAGTTGTTCCAAGAGAGCAACAACATGCTTCTTGGATTTGCCCTTGAGATTCTTTATGAACACATCAAATTCATTTTCTCCCTCCTTACTACCCTCACCCTCATCAATACAATTAGTTAATGAGGGGTTAGAAGAGATAGTAGTATTGATGTTCGGGGTTACCTTGTTGGTGGCCTTGGCCATGACACACTTGGCGGTGATGTTCTCGTTAGGTGAGTTGAAGAGAGATGAGTGCGGAGTGGTAGCAATTGCAATTGTGGCCATAGTGGTCACCTCATCGTCTTCATCATTGTCATCATCCTCCACATATTCTTCTTGAGCCACCAACACTTTCGGAGGAGTCTTCTTGACGAAGTTGTTCTTGTTGGGATAGGACTTTGACTTGTCCTTCCGAATAAGCTTGCCTCCAAAGTCTTCTCTCTTCTCATATGGGCAATCCACAACGAAATGGCTTACATTTCCACAGTTGAAACATGTCCTTACTCGTTGCTTCCCTTTGTTCCCACTGGAGTTGTTCCTGTTAAAGTTGGACCTTGAGTTCTTCTTGCCCCAGAATTGCCTTGAAGCAAGAGCCATGTGCTCGTGATAGGCATATTTGGTGTCCTCGGGGCAGCACTCATCATCATCTTCCACTTCCTCCTCTTCCACACAAGCCTTGGCCTTCAGAGCAAGATTAGGCTTCTTGGATCGTTGAGCTCTTAGGACCGCATTGTCGGCGGTAACGTCAAGGATCCTCATGGCAACAAATTCATCCAACACTTCGTTTGAGGATAAAGTGTGGAAGTCCGGTCTCTGACGAATCACAGAGGACATGGCCTTGTGATAGGGCATCATGGCCTTGAGGAACTTGCGCTTGATCCAATTGTCATCCGTATCCTTACTGCCATGATCTCGAAGAGACACTGCAAGAATAGTTAATCTTCGATAAAGTTCACGAGGATCTTCATCTTCGATCATAGCAAACTCATCAGCTTCATCTTGCACCACTTCATAGTTGGAGCGTTGAATACTTGTGCTTCCCTTGTACATTGTGCCAACATGCTCCCATGCTTCCTTGGCCACAGTGAATGGACGAAGATGAGCAATGTCTTCAGGAGGGATGGAATCTTGAAGAATGCAAAGTGCGGACTCGTTGAACTGATGATCGGCAGTTTCTCTTGGAGTCATGTTGTCGGGATCATACGGATAAAAACCTTGCTCAATGATTCTCCAGAGGTTAGTGGAACAATGATTAATATGACGTTTGAAACGAAACACCCAAGTAGCAAAATCAGTATTTTTAACAAACTTGGGAGGGGGGCCCGACAGAGTTTAAATGCGGTGTGGGAACGGGTCCTCCATAGTGAGTAGGAGGAGGAGATTGGGCAAATTTCCCACTTCCATGCTTAGTGACCGGGGCTTGCTCACTACTAGCTTCTCCCTTGTCGGGATTAGCCTCTGACACGTTGGTAGCGGGACGACCCACTTCCAACGGTGAGGTGGATAATTTAAGCTCCTCAAACATTTCTTTAAACATGCCTTTGACCTCGCTCGCTAGTGATTCTTTCAATGTGGTCAAGGCCACATTGAACTCCTCACGAGTGACCGAGGCTCCCCCATCTAACGTAGGCAAGGACGAATTTCCACAGGAATGGTCCTCCGTCTCGACTACGTTGTCAACCATACTCTTCGGACGGTAAAGTCCTTAAAAAGAGACGAGGCTCTGATACCAATTGAAAGGATCGATATGGTTGACTAGAGGGGGGGGGGGTGAATAGGCAACTAACAATTTTTAGCTTTTCTTAACCACTTAAAATTAAGCGACAAAATAAGTTGTCTAGATATTCTACTAGGATGACAACTAAGATAAAGAAGCACAACAACTACACATGCATGATATAGGAGTTGAACAAGTAAAGCATGCAAAGATAAAGGTAAGAAATAACCACAAGTGGAGCCGGAGGAGACGAGGATGTGTTTCCGAAGTTCCTTCCCTTTGAGGGGAAGTACGTCTCCGTTGGAGCGGTGTGGAGGCACAATGCTCCCCAAGAAACCACTAGGGCCACCATATTCTCCTCACGCCCTCACACGATGCAAGGTGCCGTGATTCCACTAGTGGTGCCCTTGAAGGCGGCAACCGAACCTTTACAACAAGGTTGGGGCAAACTCCACAACTTGGAGGCTCCCAACAAACCACGAAGCTTCACCACAATGGAATATGGCTTCGAGGTGACCTCAACCGTCTAGGGTGCTCAAACACCCAAGAGTAACAAGATCCGTAAGGGATTAGTGGGGAAAATTAAATATCTCTTGGTGGAAGTGTAGATCGATGCCTCCTCAAGCAATCCCGAGCAAATCAACAAGTTTGATTGGCTAGGGAGAAAGATCGGGCGGAAATGGAGCTTTTGGAGCAACAATGGAGTAGTGGGGGAAGAGGTAAGTCTTCTTGGAGAAGAAGACCCCATATATATAGTGGGGGGACAAATCCAACCGTTATTGGAGGTTTCAGCCCGCAGAGAGCGGTAGTACCGCGCACGAGTTGCGGTACTACCGCTGGCTGAGCGGTACTACCGCTTCGGCAGCGGTACTACCGCTTAGGCAAAGATTGCGACATGATTCACAACCACGAATGAAATAAATTACATCCGTGGCTACATCCGCAGGGAAAACGGTAGTAGCAAAAATGCGACACGGTACTACCGCTTAAGATAAGCGGTACTACCGCATTGTATGCGGAAGTAAAAAATTACTTCCGCCTCCACTTCTGTACTTAGACTCAGCGCCTGAGCCAGATACGCGGTACTACCGTTCTGGCGATGCGGTACTACCGTGGGAGCGGTACTACCGTGTCGGCAGGCGGTACTACCGTGTAACTGTGCAGTAGTACCGCTTGGTTGAGCGGTACTACCGCTTGCTAGGCAGTTGATCAGTTAAGAAGCCATAGTTTTGCATAAACGAAAGATAACCGGTTGGACCTCCAGAGGAGCAAGGAAAGGTGATGTGGGAGAAGGATGTGTACGTGTTGATTCTACCCAAACCTTTCCGACGCGGACCCCCTCTTAATAGTACGGCTTTCCTATTACTCAAAGCCACCGACAGGGAGCAAAAAGAAAACACCGTCCTGCATAGAATCCGAGGGGCAAGCAATCGTCTTGTGCCATAAGGGAGATATACCTGTATGAGCTTAGAGCACACGATCAGTCCGCAAAAGCATTGTCATCAATCACCAAAACTACTTAGGGAGAAATATGCCCTTACAAACTGTACGATCAAATGCTAAGCTAACGGATGAGTCTTGTCCATCACATCATTCTCATAATGTTGTGATCCCGTTATCAAATGACAACTCATGTCCATGGTCAGGAAACTTTAACCATCTTTGATTAATGAGCTAGTCTAGTAGAGACTTACTAGGGACATGGTATTTGTTTATGTATTCACACATGTATTTAGATTTCCAATCAATATAATTCTAGCATGAATAATAAACTTTTATCATGATTAAGTAAATATAATAATAACTATTTTATTATTGTCTCTAGACCATATTTTCACCATTATTTACAAATGTTAAAATGTATAGGAAAAATGTTGATCAAATATCAAAAAAATGTTAATCAAGCATTTAATAAATGTTTAAAAATATGTACAAAAAAGTACTGCCCACGTATTTAAAAAATGTTAAACTTCTGTTTGAAAAATGTACTACTAGATATCTTCCAAAAATGTGTATAGGAAAATAATGAAAAACCAAGGGGAAACAACAAGGAAAATAGTTTAAAACAAGAAAGAAATAAAAGGAAAATGAAGAAAAAGAAAAGAAAAATGCATTGAAACCCAAGAAAGAAACAAAGAAAAGCGGAGCAAACAAAGAAAAAAGGAAAGAAAAGAAAATGACAATGAGAGTCGTGAAAAGAAATAAATAAACCAAAGAAAAAGAAAGAAAAGGAAAAAAAATAGTGAAATGGAGAAAAGAATGAAGCAAAACCGTGAAAAAGCCAAAGAAAAACAAAAAAGCTAATAAACAAAAACAGAAAACATTCTGGAAAACATGATCTATTCTCGTTTAATAGGTCGCGTCCTACATTTTTTCTTGAACATAACCCTAGGGCACTGGTTAGCATCACAAATTCGCAATGTATAGTACCAACGACCTAGGATTGAATCCTGGAATGGCCCTTTTCTGTTGTCCATTTCTTTTAAAGTCGCTATTAGGCCGGCCCGGGAGTGTAGATGCTTAAGTGAGACATCCTGTCGTCTCACTTAAGGCGAGATATAGTTGCCGCGCTAGAGGCCGCACATTAGAGCACCGAAGAGGCCAGCTGGGGCCGAGTCGGCCCTGGAGGCAAACGACGGGACTGGCCCAGGTATATGGTTCCAGGGCATGTTTGGTTGGTCGCATGCGGCCCATACAAGCTTGGGATGTGAAATTGGCATGTTTGCTTACATGGATTGGATCGAAATTTTGCTCGACATGCTTTTTAAAACAGCAAGGCCTGGTTGAGGAAGAACCCTCAATCGTTTCCTCTCAGCCAGAGTAAGCGCTGGTAGGTTTGCAGATACTGAGATAAGTTTCGCACAAAAATGATTTACATCGACGTTGTGATTGCATTCCCGTGATCGGTTTCTAATTTTGTTGATTGTAAATGTTAAATTTGGTGTTTATGTTCGGACTTTTTAGACAACTCTTTTCAATTTGCTCGCATACAGTCGACCTTTTCAAAATTTTCTTTGAGAAGTAGTTTCATCTCGTTGTTTCACATAACTTTATTGTTGTATATTGTAGTGTACTAACATGCGCGCGCGTGTGTGTAGTAACGCTAAACTAAGCGTGAGTGTAGAATAGCTTATTCTACACTATAGTAACGTTGCATACAACACATAGTAACATAGTATACAAATTACAAAATATAGTATTTTTTTGTAAAAATATACTCCCTTTGTTCCAAAATAAGTGACTCGATTTTGTACTAGCTTTAGTAAGCTGGAACGGAGGCAGTAATAAATTAGAAACATGGGTAATAAAAATATTTTTTAAATTACTAGATTTTTGTATAGCTTTTACTAGATTTTGTATAGAGTGTTACTGGGGGTGTAGAATAAACTATTCTACCTTCACGCTTAGAATAGCGCTAGGTGCACACATAAACAAAAAATCCGGAAATTGCATCCTGAGGAGGACATGCAACCAACTGCCATAAATGTGTTTCTGCTCACATGCAACCTATAGGTTTGTGGGCGATCAAACACAGTGCACAACAAAAAACCAAACTTACGCAGCCAAGCTATAACAGGCTACAAGTGCAAGAAGGAGAAAATTGATGCAAGGTCACCAAATATGGTGTGGTATCATGGAATCAATTTCACGCATAGATCACTGAATAGGGGTACGTTTGTGACTCGCATGTAGCAAGACAGAAGCACACCCCGCCACAAGAACAGGCTACAGTGGGTCGGTCAAGCGGCGTCTTCGTTCAGTTGCTTCTTTGTTTGGTTCATTTCTCTTTTTTCCTTTTCTCTCTTTTACTTTTTATTTATGTTTCAAAATATTATATTTATGTGTCCAAAATTTATTAACTTAGTTTTTAAAATTCACCGCACATTTAAACATGCTCGTGCAATGTAAAAGCTTCTTCACGAGGCTTTAAAACAAATTATACAATTAAAATAATGCGCGTTAATTTTAAAATACATTTAAAAATATGTTCATGGTATTTAAAATAATACACAAATATATATATATTTGTTCTTTCAGTTTAAAAAATCATAGTATCACTTAAAATATTGTTATTGACATTCTAAAAAGGTTCACATGTCTAAAACATAATTCATGACATTTTGAGAAAGTGTTAAAAAATATATATAATTTTTTTTGTGTAATTGAAAGGATAACATTTGGCAGTACCTTTCAAAAAATGTTCATGACATTTTAAAAATTATTCATATATCTAAAATATATGTTCATGGTATTCTGCGCAAAAAAATAATAGGTCTTTAGAAAATATTCGAAACTAAAATGTTTGACATTTATTTGACAAATATACAACATGTATTCATAAAAATCTCAACGTGGAATAAAATTGTTCGAGATGCATCTGAAAATATTTTTAATTTATTCAAAACAATTGGACGTGTATTTGTAAAAATGTCAATGTGTACTGCACTAAGAGGAAAACGTAAAAATTGGATAAAATTTTAAAAAAGGAAACAATATATTTAGAAATAGAAAAGGGCAAAGGAAAAGAGATCGAAATTTAACCAATAAAACGTATAAAAGAAAAGAAAAAACGGACAAAACATTTGCAAAACCAGGCGGATGGTTCACAAACCAATCCTTAATGTATATATTTTTGTGAATGAAAGGGGTTTGCCCCCGCCCCATTTTATTAATGAAGTGAAACCAGATCCGACACACAACAGAAATCGAACTAACATCCGGGGGACATAGCACCCCACAGACTCGCTCCCAGGGGAAGCAGCAAGATCTACTAGTAGCTTATTACAGACCAAGGTAATACAGAAAAACCTAGTGCGTAGACTCCAACTCCCTTGGTCTTCTTGGTCAAACCCATGCGATCCGCAGAAGTTCTCCACGCCGTCTGTCCAGCAGACGGATGCACTTCAGTAGCAGCTCCGCTTGTGTGTCGTCGCAGAGAACTTTCCATTGGTTGAGATGGGAACCTAGTTTTGCAAGGATACATCTGGCATCTCTCCAGGTGCGCCCCTGAAAACAAAAGTTGTTCCTCAGTTTCCAAATGCTCCACAAGGACGCAACCACTACCATATTAAGCACAACCCTTTTTTTGCCAGTCTGCCACAAGGCAGAAACATCATCAAAGTTAGAAATGCATGGACAATCAAAGAAATCTGAAATGAAAACCCAAACTTGTTTCACGACCACATAATCAAATAGTAAATGATGAACAGTTTCATTTTCACAACAGAACAGGCAAGATAAATCATCCACATGTCTCCTCTTCGCTAGATTATCTCTGGTAAGTATCTTTTTATGGACACACAACCATAGAAAAACATAAATTTTCCGGGGATACATCATCTTCCACAACTTGTCACCTACAGCAGGGACAACACCACCAAATCCTTAATGTATTTTTTATGACAATCCTTAATTTACATGGAAGCGAGACCTCCTAGGTGGCGCGTTAAGCGCCGGCTAGGAGAATCGACGCCCACACGCGCGCATTTTGGGCCGGCCAAAAATCATGTATGAAGTGGTTGCTCTTGCTCGTCTAGGGCCGCCTTTGATGCGCTCGGTAATAGTTGAACGGTCAAGTATTGACTTTTCAAAATGTTTAAAAAATATATCCAATAAAAAGTGGGAAAAGCTTCACAAATTGAAAAATATCACAGATTTGAAATGGTTCACAAAATCAAAAAGTTCATGTATTTTAAAAATATGTTCTGAAAAAAGTGTTCAGAAATTCAAGTTGATTAAAAAATCACAGATTTAAAAAAATACACGTATTTTAAAAAATCTTCACGGTTTTGAAAAGTGTCATCAATTTTGAAAACAAGTTTTTTTCAAAATTTTATGGACTTAGGAAATGTTCACCGATTTAAAAAACTGAATTATTTTGAAAATTTTATAGCTTTTTAAAATAAAGTTCACGGATTGGGTTATCAATTTTGAAAAAATGTTCACAAATTTGAAAAATGTTTCAGTTTTTTTTTAAAAAGTTTGTGAATTTGAAAAATATTCAGGCATTTGATAAAAGTTCATGATTCATAAAAGAGTTTTCAAATTAAGAAAACAGCCATGAACTCGAAAAAGTTCACTAATTTGAAAAAAATCCTATAAGAAATAAATAAAAAAGAAAGAGAAAGGAAAACAGAAGAGAACCTGGCCAATCAAAACTAGAAAAATAAATAGAAAACTAGAACATGGAAATCATTGCGTTTTTAGCATTACATTTGAAGAAGGACAAAGAAGTAAACTAGGCACATCAGGGAAGTTGTACGACTTGGTTATTGACGAAGAGGTGTGGAGTTTGCAAATCAATCTGTGGTTGAGATGGTTATGTGGACAGTGGTATCCCCAGCCCACTAGGGTTCAAATTCTAGTGCTCGCATTTGTCCTAGATTTATTTCAGAATTTTCGGTGACATGCTTTCAGTGGGAGGAGACGTTCCCGTCGACTACGAGACGACGGTGACTTCGTAAAATCTCAAGATGAAATGCCGGCTCAGTCTCTCGAAGGTGCTCATAGGGGTAGGGTGTACGTGTGTGCGTTCATAGGATTGAGTGTATGCACATATGTATGGGTGCTTGCGTTTGTACTGTGTTCAAAAAAAGGTGCGGAGTTCGAATTACATCGCACACACATTTATTAAAGGTTAATAGAAAAGAAAAAATGAGTAAGTGGGTTGAGTCCAAGGTAAGGCTGGTCACAATGGGGTGGAACTTAGGAGTAACACCACATATTTCAATACAACGTTGCTTATGTGGCACATACTCCCTCCGTCCCAAAATTCTTGTTTTAGATTTTTCTAGATACGGATGTATCTAACACTAAAGTGTAACTAGATACATCCGTATTTGGACAAATGTAAGACAAGAATTTTGGGACAGAGGGAGTATTTAATAAAGAGTGAGGTGCTTGTGGTAACTAGCTAAGTTACCGGAACATCACACACTTCAAGAAACAATGAGTCTATAAGCTAATAAATGCATCGTTGCATGACACTACCTACATGTTCCTACTCACTATGAAGGTAGTAACATAGTCTAGATAAATGTGTATGTTACTACCTTATGTTCTTGCCCATTATGACCAGCCCAAAGGGGTACGTTGGTTGGCGAAATAGCCTATAACAGGCTGTTAAGGCGCGAATTGGATTGGGGCATAGAAGCTAGTGCAGTGATTCGGGGCTAGTTTGGTTGCTAGTCTGAGTCCGTGCCTGACTTATGCCTTAGATTCCGAATTTACTAGCCTGGTCAGGCAGCCTGGGTTGGTGGGTGTTGCGATCGTGACCTCGCCTGAAAGATTCTCAAAGGATTTATAAAATATATACATAATTGAAGCATCAGCCCCTAACCCAATCCACAACTCTCTAGGAAATTATTTGTTTAATGCCAGGCAGCTACGGTCCACCGTCGAGGCTACTGGAATGGGACGCCTATGAGGCTAACCATCTGTCTGAGCATTTCAGGCCAGGCTAGCTCTTGATTTTTGAGGACTCCATCCAAACAAACACCAAGCAGATAGCATGTCATCTACAGCGAGGAAGCTATCGAAACAAGCCCTTGGTGCCCAGCACATGTGCACCCGGTCAAAAAATAATTCATAAAAATTCAAAAATTTCCAAAAAAAAATTTAATGGTAGATAATTTATTGCGTGAGGTCCGTTCCAATTTTCAGGTCATTTGAACATTTGAGTAGCTCCCAACAAAAAAGACAAATCGGATTAGAATACTACATGAACAGTAAACTTTTTTACACACCCCAAATATGTCTTTTTTGCCTAGAGCTGCTCAGATGTCCAAATGATCTGAAAATTGGAGCAGACATCATGCAGCAAATTATCTAACATACAAAAAATGATTTATTTTTTAAGTATTTGTTTTGATTTTTATTCAACACGAATGCAGATAAGCCTGGACTCAGAAGTGGATATCGCATAGAAGCCTCCTAAATATGCTCGCACACAGCCTGTTGACTCCTCCCCCAAAAAAATCTAGGGTTTCCCTGCCTCCCGCCAGCGCCGCCGTCGGCCCGCCTCGTCTCCGGTGGCCTTAGGGCCATGGCGGCGTGGTGGATCTTGGCCCTTGTCGGTGGGAGGGCTCCGTTTTCAGTTGTCTTTTCGTGTTTTTGTTAGGGTTTTTGTCTTGCTCAGGAAGACGAGACGGCGGGCGGCTCCCTGAAGATGGAATAATGTTCTTCCCACTTAGCCCCCGTCTCGATGGTGTGTCTAGCATTGCCAATGGGCGTGTGGAGGTGTGTCTCCGGTGTATCTATCCTTGGTGGATTTGCTCCGCTCTGGTCGTAGTTCGTCTACGTTCATGTTTTTTCAGGTTCGATCCTTCCGATCTACGCTACTCTTCATCGGCGGCGATTGCTGTCCTGCTGCGCTGATCCTATGGGGTCTTAGCACGACGACTTCCCGACTGTCTACTACAACAAGTTTTACCCGACTCCAGAGAGGGAAGGGCAATGGCGGCAGCGTGCATTCGGCTCGCTTCAGTACTTGTGGTCGTCGCTAGTTGGTATAGAGATCTGGATGTAATTTTTATTATTTCTGTTGTTCATTGTACTACCATAATTGAAAATCGATAGATTGGAAGTTTTCTCGCATAAAAATGCTCACACACAACTCCTGTTGGCAGACCGGTCCTTACTTAATGTATATTTTATTAGGAGATTCCTTAATGTGTACTCAAAAGCCACGTGTGGGGTCGGCCCACTTGAGAGATTGTTTGAGTTGAGATATATTACTCTCGGAGAAACTAATCAAAGAGCGCTTCTTTGGGAGTATCTCCAGGTGTCACATGATAGGGTGAGCTGGGAGAGCGTCATTTGGCACGCTCTTAACCGTTGCCATGGGTCACAACCTGGATGCTTCCTTTGAATTTTATTTCTTATTTTTTTTCTGCATGTGTTTTAAACTTTTAGATAAAAAATTGGATTTTCGGTTTCTCCCCGGCTTTTCTTATGTTTTGGGCCAAGAGCCACGGAGCCGTGCAACATGAATTTGCTTCTGCGAGAGGCATGGTCGTGCCTCTCGCAAAAGAGAAAAAAAAACTCGTTTTCTTTTTTTCCTTACAACTAGAGGCACATACACAAAAGGCACGGCCGTGCCTCTTGCTCTTGCAAAGGAAAAAAACTCGTTTTCTTTTCCTTTTTCGCTCATGGGAGGCATAAATTTATTTCTCGTGGACGCATAGATTTGCTTTCATGAGAAAAAAACAATTTTTTTCTACGACGAGAGGCACGGATTTGCTTATGTGGGAGGCACGATCGTGAGAGGTACAGATTTACTTCTCGTGGGAGACACAGATTTGTTTACACGAGAGACATGGCCGTGCCTCTCGCAAAAGGGAAAACATGTTTTTTGTATCACTAGAGGCACAAATTTACTTCTTGTGAAGGCACGAATTTGCTTACGCGAGGGGCACAGTCGTGCCTCTCAGAAAGGGAAAAACGTGCCTCCCGTTCGCCTTTTTTGTCCGATTTTTTGGTGAAAAAATGTTCCCCGAAACCTATCAACATGAGATCTAATTTTGAATATCTCGACGCGAGGAATGCAATGATGAAAATGGTTTGAGATTTGACGCATGTTGTTATAGATAAAACATTTTGAATTAACGAACATAAGAAAAAAAAGGGAAAACTACCATGTTATGACTAGTGGCGTACATGCAATGCGACACTTGTCACGACCGGGGTAGATGGGAGTGACCATTGCGAAGAGTGCTACTTAACTAGTTATTTTGTATAACTCTTGCAGCGTTTTTAGTACCAGCAGAATGCCAGTTGTGATGCACCATTTGTTCTTACTAGGTAGGAATTGCGGCTTGCCGCACCCGACAGCACCGCTGCCGGATTCAGTCATATCCACCACTGTATATACACACACCATAACTAAACAACGTGAATTTGCGTTTACTTACATAAATAAAACCACCTTTCTAAAGATCTCATCCAATCACCCATCAAGCATAAATACGAATTTGAGTTAGTTCATTTAAACGCAAAAACTGGATAAATCAAAGCAAGCAGACCAACATCATACTTACATAAAGTACTTAGATAGATCCATCTCGACTACCCTGCCACGGACTCACTACTCATCTTTTAGCACCAATATAGCAAACAAAAGAACAAAAACGTTTTCTGCAAAGAGCAAGGACAAGGGTCGATACCAAATTTGTCTCCTGATCGACAGTGGAAAAGAGCAATGTAACGAATAAAGCAAGGAAGGCAACAAAAAAACTCCTTCTGCAGGGACCAAGGACATGCCTAAAATCTATACCTATTGCTATCCTCGACACCTTGTGCAGAAAAATAAATGTGGCAATACTCATGACATCCCCATTTGTTGATGTGCATATTAACTGGGGCAACACATGAGGTACAGGCTAGCACCCAAACTCGCAATTGCACAAAGCATATGTCGGTCATCGCCATTCACTCCAATGGAATGGCGGCCACATGGTACCAATCGAAATTAGGAACACACACATGGCATGGCACACGACTGCGATTAATTGCTGTATGGCCTCATCATCCTTGTCGCCTCTGCCCAAATTATAAATGCCCAATAACTCTGGAACGGGACATAGAAAGTTGTCCGGTTTGTCAGAGACGAATCTCGTGTTAGCCATCTAAGTACAATCAGGCACCATGGTTGCAAAGCATGGCCTATAATCACTGAAGAAAGAGCAGGGCCGAGGCGTCGACCCCGACGTGGTAGAGGAGCCAGGCCGCCTGCCTGCACCCCGCCATCCTTCTTCGGTGCATGTTCACCACTGGCACAGCCGCCGCCTGGCCGTCCGCCTTGCCCGACTGCATCCACGCGTAGCATATCGCCGCCACGATCGAGCTCACACCTGCTCCAAATGAACAACAGAAATCGCAAGTGAGCGAGCAATACTGGTGGTTAGATTCAAATCAGATAAAACCGGAAGACAAATTATTCTTACTTTTCGAGGCGTCGAAGAGCACGAGCTTCGTGGACCTCGAGCGGGAGAAGCGGTCCCGGAGAACAGGTCGGCGACGGTGACGCGCTGATACGTCTCAAACGTATCTACTTTTCCAAACACTTTTGCTATTGTTTTGACCTCATTCTTGCATGATTTGAACTAAACTAACCCGGACTGACGCTGTTTTCAGCAGAGCTGCCTGTATGGTTTTATTGTGTGCAGGAAAATGGATTTTTAGGTGTCTCAGAAAATTCCACGAAAAATCACAGAAAATCCACGCACCCGAAGGAACCTTGTGCCAGAAGATGGACCAGAGGGCAGCCAGGGGGGGGGGGGCAGGCGCCCTGGTGGCGCGGCCCCCACCCCTGGCCGCGCCGGGAGGCCGCCTGGACTGGTCCCACCTCCCCTGGTGCCCTACTTTGACCCGTATTTATCCCGTGATGAGGAAACCCCAGAACAGAGGTCGTTTTTCCAGTTTCCGTCGCGGAGCCGCCGCCACCCTCTGTTCTTCTTCGGGAGGGCTAATCTGGAGGCTGATTTGGCCTTCGGAGAGGGGAGATCGTCGCCATCTTCATCATCATCACCACTCCATCCTCCCTCCATGACTTCTCTTTCCATGTGTGAGTAATTCCCTGCTGTAGGCGAAGGGGATGGTAGGGATTGGATGAGTTAGATCATGTAATAGTTTATCAGATTGTTGGGGGCATGTTGCCTATCATCTACTATGGTGTTTATCATCTTTGCTTCAACTTGTTACTCTTAATGCTTGTCACTTAGGGCCCGAGTGCCATGATTTCAGATCTGAACCATATGTGTTTGCATGAATATATTTGTGTTCTTGATCCTATCTATGAGTTGTTTGCACCTATTACGGTCCGGAACCGGCGATCCCAAAAGTGACAGCTTGGGACACCAAAGGGGATGGTCCATAGTTTGAGGATTACATGTATCCATTGAGTTTATTGCTTTGTTCCGGTGCTCTTTGACAGGAGCACCTTAATCTCCATAAGTTCCTTTTGGCCCCGTTCGTAGCGGGATGGTAGGACAAAAGATGTTGTGCAAGTTCTTATTACAAGTACATACAACTACCCGTGGGATACATGCCTAGTGTTTGATATTTGCCTAGATGATCATTACTTTTCTGTGTGCCTTGCCCCAGGTTAGATTCATGATATATCTCATCCATGCAGCGCCCAACCATCCATCTCCCTAGCCTACAGTGTTTTAAATCCTGCTGGTTACTAGTTGCTACTTTTGCCGTTTACTTTTGCTATTTACTTTTGCTATTTACTTTTGCTGTTTACTTTTACTATTACCACCATCACTATCCTATCGCCGTTACCACTTATCTTTTGTTGCAAGTAAGTATATTTCAGGTGCGGTTGAATTGACAACTCAACTGTCAAAGCTTATAAATACTCTTTGGCTCCCCGTGTGTCGAATTTATAAATTGGGTTATTCTTACCCGCGAAGACTATCTCGATCCCTTACGGTTGAGGGTTATCAAGTATCGTTTTCTGGCGCCGTTGTCGGGGAGCATAGCAATATTTACAAGTCTACTTGGAGTATCCTACCTGCTGCACTTCATCCGCTATGGGTAAGAAAGGAGACCCAAAGGTTCCGATCTTACTATCCACTACAAGAAGAGGTACTGTTCTGAACACTAGTGCTACACTTGATTCACCTTCTGTTATGAGTAAGTTTGCCTCACCACCACCACATGATGCTCCTACTGAATCTGTTACTATGTCCGATACTCTTGATGATGCTTCTACTACTTTTGATGATATTAGTTCACTTGGTTATGCTCTTGAGAAACAGATCGCTGCTGCTGCAAAAAAATCTGGAATTGAAATTCCTGTTGCTCGCTACCCTATTGGTGGAACTTATGATTATCCTGATTTGAGTAAACTCAAGGAGAGACTCCTTGATGATGATTACATTATGCTTGATGATGATTTATGCAGGGAACTGACAGAATTTGCCGGCTCTGACCCTGAAGCTATTAAGAAGCTGCTTGAAAAACACTCCTTGAAGAACAAGATTGTTTCTGATCCTGAATTTGCTACATCTCCTATATGCATCGATGATCCTGATTATGATTTCTCTGTTGATCTTTCACTTATACCTATGGTTGAAGCTGACCCCTTTTATGGCAGAGAAAATGATGATGCTATTGCACACCTGACCAAACTCACTGAGTTGGGTGGCTTGTTTATCACAGATGAGAAGATACGAAACTTTTATGTGACTAAGCTTCTTCCTTTCTCTTTGAAGGAAGGTGCTAAAACATGGTATGATTCACTACCATGTGGTTCCATTAAGAGTCCTCAAGACCTAGCTCACTCTTTTGTTGATAAGTACTTTCCTGCTCATATGCAACATGCTGCTTTACAAAGAATTTATAACTTTAAACAGCTACAGGATGAGCACCTCCCTAAAGCTTGGGGGAGGTACTGTAGTCTGATACGGGCTAGACCAGGACATGGAGTCCCTAAGAATGAATTAATCGATATATTTTATGCTGGTCTAACTGATGAATCTAGGTCCTATTTGGACAGTTGTGCTGGTTGTGTTTTCAGGAAAAGAACACCGGACGAGGCAGAGGATTTGATGGGCAGGATTGCCAAAAACCATGAAGATTGGTCCGTCCCTGAACCACCTCCACCACCGAAGAAGAGGGGCATGTTTGTTCTAAGCCCCGAAGATATGCGAGAAGCAAAGAAGTCTATTAAAAAGAAGGGTATTAAAACTGAAGACGTGAAGAATCTACCCCCTATTGAGAAGTTGTGTGAGCCTACCACTCACCCTCCTATGGTAGAGGTACACTCTCTTTTAGATTTCAACGCAAGTGACATCCCTCATGGTAAGCCCCCTGATCAATGTTTAGATGAGTTTGATAATTTTATTATGAGACAAAATCATTTTAATGAGAGGATACAAAGTCAATTGCATGATAATTCCCTTGCTATCAAAAGTTTGCTTGATGTTCTAGGTAGAACAGTTAATGATGTTAAATGTCTTGTGAAGCATTTTCATATGGTTCAAACTCAACTTGAACAAATTTCTAATGTGCAAAAAGATTTGCTTGCTAACAATGCCAAACAAGATGATTTGCAGGCCTTCGGGATTAAGACCCGAGGAGGAACTAGCACGCAAGATCCTCTCTATCCAGAGGGGCATCCAAGGAGAATCGAGCAAGATTCTCAAATGCAGGAAGAAGAAATTGTTGGCTCTCCAAAGAAGAAGAAGAAGAAACACAAGGAGGCTGACACTTCCAATGATCCTATTATAAGTGAAGAGCCAGCTGTTGATCCCAACAGTGTATCTATCTCCGATGCTGAGACTGAAGACGGTGCCGAACCTGAAGGTAAGGATAATGAGAAGAATGATCCGCCTGAAGTTCGAGAAGAAGAAGCACCTGACAAACGCAAGAAATACACTAGAGAAGACTTCGTCGCAAGAAGACATGGAAAGGAAAGAGAACCATGGATATAGAAACCCATGCCCTTTCTAGGTAAGTCTCTCAAGTCTAAAGAAGAAGAGCATTACAATAAGTTTTGTGAGTGGATTAAACCTCTTTTTCTTCAAATCCCTTTGACTGATGCTATTAAGTTACCTCCCTATTCAAAATATATGAAAGATATTGTCACTAATAAAAGAAAAGTTCCTAATGAAGCAATATCTACTATGCTTGCTAACTACTCTTTCAGTGGCAAGATTCCTGAGAAGCTTGGTGATCCAGGTATACCCACCATTCCTTGCTCCATAAAGAATAATTATGTCAAAACTGCTTTATGTGATCTTGGAGCAGGAGTGAGTGTTATGCCTTTCTTTCTTTACAAGAGGCTTTGTTTAGAGAAGCTAATCCCTACAGATATCTCTCTTCAGATGGCTGACAAGTCAACCGCCGTTCCGATAGGTATTTGTGAGGATGTTCCTGTAGAAGTTGCTAATTGTTTGATCCTTACTGATTTTGTTGTGCTTGACATGCCCGAGGATGGGAGCATGTCCATTATTCTTGGTAGACCTTTTCTTAACACCGCAGGTGCTATTATTGATTGCAATAAAGGAAAGGTTACCTTCAATGTGAATGATAAAGAACACACGGTGTATTTTCCCAAGAAGACCGACAAGAGGCATGGCCTCAACTCTATAGAAAATATCGAGACCGTGAAGATTGGAGAATGGGACTGTCCACTACATGTGCACCACAAATACAAAACTATTATGGTGGGGACAATGTCCATCAAGGTAAAGGTGCAATGATCACTTCGTAAGAGGTGAGACTTTTTGCTCTATATATCGCCTGTTTGTTGGTAAGACTTGATCAACCTTACTAATGAGCATGTTTTATATAAGTAAAAAGTTGAGCCTGTTATGTTTTCATTTGTTTTTGCTTTTGTTCTCCTTGCTGTACCAAATGTTTATGTTTTTGAAGCTTCACAATACTAATCACTGCTTTAAGTTTTCAGAAAGTCTTGCAACTTTTTGAACTTCGAAAAATTTTCAACAGTGAAGTTTTCAGAAAAATTCCAGAAAAATAAAAATAAAATTTTCCATGCCGGGAGTGACCCAGAGGCGCCTGGGGCTGACCAGGGGGGGGGGGGGCACTAGAGGCCCAGGCGGCCAGCTGGCGCGGCCTGCCCCCTGGCCGCGCCCACAGGGCGCCTGGGGCCCACAAGACCCCCCTCCAGGTAAGTCTTCTTCCTCTCTCTCTCTCTCTTTCTCTCCAAAAACACGAGTTCTTCACTTGTTCTTGCGTTCTTGCTGCTCTTGGAGGCGATTTTCGATCTCTCTCCACAGCCTATCATTCGAGCTGAGATTTTGAACAAATACTCCCTGGTATGTGCTAGGTGGCTTCTCACCCCTCGTTGGTTACCCCAAGTAGAAGGTTTGAGATGCAGTGTAGCAGAAGTTTTCCCTTGGCAATACCAAGGATCGTTTTCCCTGAGACTCCCAGTTTCAACAAGAAGGTGTCAACAGCTAACGGCGCCAGATATTAGCAATCAACGTGGACCTGCACACAGATACAAATAACTTTGCTCCCAACGAGTACAGAGAGGTTGTCAATCCCTCCGGCCTTGTAGTTTACAAAGGATCAAACACAAGTGATAATAGTGATAGGTATAATTGCAATAGTAAATAAAAAGCGGAAAAGTAAATAGCGGATGTGATCAATGATGGTAATATGGACCGGAGTCTCATGATGTTCACTAGTGATGTCTCTCTCCCAAAAGACGATAAAACAACTATGTGAGGTAAACGAATTACAGCTGGGCAATTGCCAGGACCATGTGCGCAAACCAATGCTGACTAAGTTGCAAGAAAGGTAGAGGTTCAAAGCATGGGCGGTACGCCGAGGTAAGTAGACCGAAATCCATCTGCATCTACTACTAATCATCCACCTTGAGATATATATCCAGAACATCTCGCTGGTATTAAGTTGCGAGTCCCACCCATAGTGTAAACTCAAAGAAACAGACAACTGCATTAAAAGAATTTTGCGTAAAGTAAACAATCCTTGCACCCGCGGGCACAAGCACCGTTGTTTTCCCCCTTGTGGCAATAGCACATCCCCTAGACTCATGTTTCTGTCACTCAAACTAGTCATCGAGGGGCATGAACCCACAATCAAGCATAACGTTCCCTCTTGGAGTCACTACCTACTACTTGGCCAAAGCAATAAATAACAACGGAGAACATGCAAGAATTACTTACGAACATAAATATAAAAGAGGTGAATCAAATATATTACTCAAACACAATCTGAACATAATCTCATAATCCATTGGATCCCAGCAAACTCATCATAGCAACAACATAAGGATTACATATGTGCCTCGATCATGTAGGGCAGCTCACGAGGACTAATTAGTGAAGCACAAGAACGGGAGGAGAACATCACATAGCTACTGGTCATGGACCCATGGTCCAAGGGAGACTACTCACAACTCATTCGGGAGGCGTCCATGGTGGTGGAGAAGCTCCGGGTGGTGATCCTCCCCTCCGGCAGGGTGCCGGGAAGAGTTCTCCTGGTGCTCCCGATCTTGGAAGCGGCGGCGGCGGCGGAACAGAGATGAGACCGTGAAAAAGAGTTCCCCTCTCGAGGGTTTCGGGAGACGCTTTAAATATATGCCAAAGGGGGGCATCAGCGGAGCCTCGGGGGGCCCAGGCGCGCCCCCGGCGCGGCCCAGGTGGGGGGGCGCCGCCAGGGCGCTTGGGGCCCTGGTGGCCCCCCTCCGGCTGTGCTTCGGGTGCCTGGTAGGTTCTGGAACGCTGATTTTTTATATAATTTTTCTGGATTTTTTCTGGCAGTTCTCGTAATGTGAAAACCTGAAATACAAAAACAGCCGAAAACAGAAACTGGCACCGGGGTGCACTGAGTTAATAGGTTAGTCCAAATATGATCAAAAGTGTATGGAAGTGTATAAATATCATAGCAATATCACCCAAAAGAGGCATGGAGCAAGCAGAAATTATAGATACATTTTGGACGTATCAACATCCCCAAGCTTAATTCTTGCTCGTCCTCGAGTAGGTAAATGATAACAAGAATAATTTCTGTGGTGACATGCTATTAACCATATAGGACTTTTTCATAGTCATATGACAAAAGCTTACTGAGACAATGAATCTATAGTAATTAAGTTGCCTCATGAGAAAATCACAAAGAACTGAAAGTTTTATAATATGATATTGAAACATCAAATAGATTTGTAATGAACATGGTGTGCAAATATGATAAAGTGATATCTCGCTTGCCCCCTTTAGTGGAGCAAAACATAAATGCAGGGGCACCTCCAAGGTTTAAGTGATGACTAGATACAATGATTTCAAAATAAACGATATCACAATCATGCAAAAGACAATGCTACTTTGGGACAATGCACATTACACTCAGAATGACAATCATGCTCTCAGTAGTTGGTGCTTTTAAAAGAAGGTGGAGACTCTCGAACCGTGACTTTTGTTGGCAAGGTTGAAAACCCGTAGTCGGAAACAAAGACAAAACATGTACCAGAGATCTTGGTTTTAAAACAGAGGTAATAATTTTCTTTAGATCATGCTGTTTCGTCAACGAATGCTAGTAGACAACTCAATCACTTCTTGATATGGACAAGTTTCGAGGAACGACTCCCGAATGAGGACGATCACATCCTCTTAATCTCCTTTGTTTATCACTGCCAAAGTTTTTTGATTTCTCATGAACAAAGCGTGAAGGAGGGTTTGTTTGTTATATTATCTTTTTGAGCCGGGCGCACTCAATGCCAGTTCCTTCTCGTATTATGGGTTTGCACATTATACATGCAATCCCGGGGTGAAGCTTGTCCAACTTAAAAAGATCATGAATTAACTACTACTTCCTCATGAACTTACAACAGAGGCACAACATAGGAATGCTTTTTCTTTGAATAATTTCGATATGGTACATGCAAGTCTCCGTTAGGAATGGCAGGTAAATACCATGTAGGAAGGTATGGTGGACTCATATGGCATAACTGGATTAGAAGGATGTGGATGCACAAGCAGTCAGTCCGCTTAGTACAGGTGGAGGTTAGCAAAAGACTGGGAGCGACCAACTAAGAGAGCAATGACGGTCATAATCATGCAGAGCGACAAAGCAACATTGAATCAGGCATGGAAGTTATATCGCTACTCAGAAACAAAAGATCATCAAGGCTTGACAGACTTTCTTTACAGTCTTAAATATGCGTGAGCATACGCCAAGTCAATCAAAATAAATTCTTTGAAGGAAGATATTACTAAACCATACGACATCATAGACAAACAAATCATGTTGGTACTCCAATAACACATTGGGAACCCCCCAGCTATTTGAGACTAACCATAAGAAAACCTGAACTACTAAGCGCCATTATGCACGTAGCATCTTTATCATAGACATATCAACCAATGCAACGGAAGCAAACTCTCTTAATAAGATAAGCATGATAACTAAAGAGAGTTCAAGCAACAAACTAAACAAAAGCTCTTTAAAAAGATAAGCATGAATACTAAGAGCTAAGCATGATAGTAGCTATTGAAAGACAAAGAACACACACAACAGAGATAGATATGAAAATTCTATGTTATGTTCTAGGTAGAAGTGGAGCGTGTTTCTCTCCCACATAAAGAAAGCTGAGTTCCGACTCGTTATGAAAAGCTAAGGAAAACTAAAAAGGAAAAATAAAAGCAAGACGCTCCAAGCGTAGCACATAACACATGAAGTGATTAAAATATAGTGGAACGAAAGACGAACTAATAATGTTGATGGAGAAGGGGATGCACGGGGGCATCCCCAAGCTTAGACGCTTGAGTCTCCTTAAATATTTCTTGGGGGTGCATGGGGGCATCCCCAAGCTTGAGCGTTTGACACTCCTGAATCTTTTTATCATCTTCCCTCGCACACTTGAAAACTCCCTTCATACATAACTCATCATAATCTGATTAGCGAGGTTAGTACCCATAATAAAATAATTGTTCCTTGCTGGAAATAAAGATATTCTTGAAGTTCTACTGTTTCTCAAGATTGCCAAAAGGTTTTTGCAAAGAAAAAGCAAGCTCTAGGTTTGCAAAATGAAGGAAAGGCAAAACAGGACAGAATCTGTGAAAAACAGAACAACAGGTAGTAAATGATTTTTCCGGGGCACTTCTGCAACTCTAATAAAAAAACTCAGAACAGATGCACGAAAGACAATTATATAGAGCACGCTTTCGAAAAAATTCAGACCAAAAAGATGATCTGGTGATTTTATACGAATTTTTCTATCCAAGGACAGAATCTGTTTCCTGGACAACACGTCACAACTTTTGAACTTTCTTCCAATCAGAGGCTATACTTGGCACAAAACTGAAAAGTAAAGATACAATGATGTTGCTACAGTAGTGACAAACATCAAGACCACTAAAACTGAAAGAACAAACTGAAAGCAAAGATAACAAGGTTTATCTCCCTAGAGCTCTTTCTTTATAGCCATAAAGATAGGCTTACGACTTTAATGATGCTCTCGTAGGAATAAGAGTTGAAGAACAAAAGAGAGCATCAAGAAGCAAATACCAAACACATTTAAGCCTAACATGCTTCCTATGCATAGGAATATTGCAAGAAAATAAATTATTGAAGCATAAAGCAACTAGCATAGGAAGGCAAAACAAGCATAACTTCAAAACCTTCAACATAAAGAGAGGGAACTTAATATTATTGAAATATCTATAAGCATATGTTCCCTTCTCATAATAATTTTCAGTGGGATCATGAATAAACTCAACAATATAAGCATCACATAAAGCATTGTTACCATGATCCACATGCAAAAAGGTACTCTTACTCTCCACATAAGCATCATGAAGAGGATAAAACTTAGTATAAAAGAGAGACATAAGCTCTTGCCAATCAAGCAAGTGCGAGTTATCGAGAAGCTTATACCAATCTGAAGCTTTATCTATAAGCGATACAGCGAACAATGTCCTCATGACAAACTCCCTTGATACACCTGCAAGCTTAAATAATGAACATAATTGTGACAGATATAGCAAGTGTTCACCGGGATGTCTGTCTCCTGCATAACGATTAGCCAAAACATAATCGATAATACCATCTAGTATTTTATAGGGCACAATTTCAGTAGGGGGAGGAGCAACCACCACAGGTGTGGGGCGTCTTCCCACAAGCAACGATCCAATAGCAAGGTTGTCCATAAGCATAACTAGTGAAAAGACATAAAGAAAACTGAAAGGTAAACTATCAAGACTAAAAGCAAAGATAAAAGATAGCGTGCAACTCCCCTATCCTGAAGAGTGGAGTCCCCGGCAACGGCGCCAGAAATTGCTTTGCTAGGTGGCTTCTCACCCCTCGTTGGTTACCCCAAGTGGAAGGTTTGAGATGTAGTGTAGCAGAAGTTTTTCCTTGGCAATACCAAGGATCGTTTTCCCTGAGACTCCCAGTTTCAACAAGAAGGTGTCAACTGCCAACGGCGCCAGATATTAGCAATCAACGTGGACCTGCACACAGATACAAATAACTTTGCTCCCAACGAGTACAGAGAGGTTGTCAATCCCTCCGGCCTTGTAGTTTACAAAGGATCAAACGCAAGTGATAATAGTGATAGGTATAATTGCAATAGTAAATAAAAAGCGGAAAAGTAAATAGCGGATGTGATCAATGATGGTAATATGGACCGGAGTCTCATGATGTTCACTAGTGATGTCTCTCTCCCAAAAGACGATAAAACAGCTATGTGAGGTAAACGAATTACAGCTGGGCAATTGACAGGACCATGTGCGCAAACCAATGCTGACTAAGTTGCAAGAAAGGTAGAGGTTCAAAGCATGGGCGGTACGCCGAGGTAAGTAGACCGAAATCCATCTGCATCTACTACTAATCATCCACCTTGAGATATCTATCCAGAACATCTCGCTGGTATTAAGTTGCGAGTCCCACCCATAGTGTAAACTCAAAGCAACAGACAACTGCATTAAAAGAACTTTGCGTAAAGTAAACAATCCTTGCACCCGCGGGCACAAGCACCGTTGTTTTCCCCCTTGTGGCAACAGCACATCCCATAGACTCATGTTTCTGTCACTCAAACTAGTCATCGAGGGGCATGAACCCACAATCAAGCATAACGTTCCCTCTTGGAGTCACTACCTACTACTTGGACAAAGCAATAAATAACAACGGAGAACATGCAAGAATTACTTACGAACATAAATATAAAAGAGGTGAATCAAATATATTACTCAAACACAATCTGAACATAATCTCATAATCCATCGGATCCCAGCAAACTCATCACAGCAACAGCATAAGGATTACATATGTACCTTGATCATGTAGGGCAGCTCACGAGGACTAATTAGTGAAGCACAAGAACGGGAGGAGAACATCACATAGCTACTGGTCATGGACCCATGGTCCAAGGGAGACTACTCACAACTCATCCGGGAGGCGTCCATGGTGGTGGAGAAGCTCCCGGTGGTGATCCTCCCCTCCGGCAGGGTGCCAGGAAGAGTTCTCCTGGTGCTCCCGATCTTGGAAGCGGCGGCGGCGGCGGAACAGAGATGAGATCGCGAAAAAGAGTTCCCCTCTCGAGGGTTTCGGGAGACGCTTTAAATATATGCCAAAGGGGGGCATCAGCGGAGCCTCGGGGGGCCCAGGCGCCCCCCCCCAGCGCGGCCCGGGGGGGGGGGGGGGCGCCGCCAGGGTGCCTGGGGCCCTGGTGGCCCCCCTCCGGCTGTGCTTCGGGTGCCTGGTAGGTTCTGGAACGCTGATTTTTTATATAATTTTCTGGATTTTTTCTGGCAGTTCTCGTAATGTGAAAACCTGAAATATAAAAACAGCCGAAAACATAAACTGGCACTGGGGTGCACTGAGTTAATAGGTTAGTCCAAATATGATCAAAAGTGTATGGAAGTGTATAAATATCATAGCAATATCACCCAAAAGAGGCATGGAGCAAGCAGAAATTATAGATACATTTTGGACGTATCAGTATGTAACTCCTCCACCCCTCCAATTAGATTTTTGGTTGGTGGCATCATTTGTGAGTATTTAGTAGTTCTTGGTGCTGTGTAGATAAGCTTGCATGCATGTGTAGAAATTTATTTTCCAAGTTTTGATGCAAGTTTATGCTTTAGGTAAGTGAGTTGAGTAGTTTGCCTTAACCCACTTTGTTTAAATCCTTGTTTTTGTAATTTGCCAAAAATTTCAGAAATGAGTTTGTTAGGAAGGGCAAAGGGGTGGCTTGAGAAGAAGAGGCCCGCGCACTCCGATCGAGTTACTAGAGCCGCAGCCTCAGCCTCGACTACTAGGGTGAGCTACAATGAAGATCTTGTGCCCCTAGAGTTGTTGGAAGACACAAGTCCAGCACGTGCAATGATGTTTCCATGTGATGAATTCCTTGAAGCTGCGGGAATCAAGGATGAGTTTTATAATCTTTGTGCTAACGCAGGTCTGACACGGCTCGTCACGTGCCGTGTTACTCAGTATCAAAAACTCACCTCCGGTTTCATTAACAGTTTTAGATATAACCCTGATACTGGTGCTATTGAGTTTAAAATTTACAATGATCTTATCACCATGCCCTTGGGAAAGTTTTGTGAAATAATAGGTGTGCCAAACGTTGGGCGGACGGCTAAGATGACCTCTCAGCCCTCCGAGCTGAAAACCGTCTTCAGCTCTCTCTACAGCATGGGTACGAGGGATATTCATCGGTCAAAAATCTCCAGCATCTTATTCCCTCACCTCAGGTATTTTGCATATTATGTTGCTAGAGGGGTATTAGCTCGTGACAACACGAGCAACACTTCTGCGCCGGATATTGCTATCCTGGCAACCGCCCTCTCAGGGAGGTTCGATTATAATTTGGGTTCCTTAATTGCTCGACGCCTTGCTATGAACGGTAACAGGGGAGATTTATTTGGTGGCGTTTATGCCGCACTTATTTTAGAATATCTTAAAGGCACCCCACACCCTGATGATAAACCTTTTACTTATTTAAGTTTTGATCTTGCTGCTATGAAAAGGCATAAGTTTGTTACCATGACTTCTGAGCTTGGTAACCTTGTTTATATCTTGCGTTTCGGAACTACCGCAGAACGCGAGATCCGTCTACCTGCACCTCTTTTGTTTGATTTTTCTCGCAGGAACGGATGGTCCTTTGATGTTATCCAGTTTGATGAGTTCATGGCCCAGCATCAGTTTCATAGCCCCATGGAGGGGGTTGTGCCCGACGAGGAGGAGCACGGTGAGTTACCACCTTTTCAGGGGGAGACCGTCACCCAGTTTGGTGAAGGGTCTTCCTCTGCTTGGAGTACGGACCCTTCTTCGTGAGAGGATCCGAGGAGTTCGATGTATGCTCTGGAATCCTTCTACGACCCTTGGACTCACCAGCATTCTCCCGGAGCAGGAGGCTCCTGGGGGCAGTAGCTACTACCAACTTAGGCCAAAAGCCTAAGCTTGGGGAGTACTTGCCCTTCTCACTCTTCCATTGTATTATCCGTTTTATTCGCTTTGATCTTTTCGAAGTTTTTGCCCGTTCTTCTTTATTTCTTTATTTGCAAAAACAACAAAAATATTTTCTCTTTCTTTTGCTTTCGTTCAACCTTTGAAATAATCCAAAAAGATTTCCTTTCTCTCTTTAGTTTGCTTTGTTTTCAGAGTTCAGCTCGAGTCCGTGATGGCATTTAATCATATTTCCTACGTTCGATCATGCAAGTGACGAGGCAGTAATGACGAAGATCGACTCAAGGGAAGCAACAAGGGAAAACCGGTATGAACTCTTCTTGTTTCTACTTTTGTACATATGCGTGTACTTATGATCTAGAGACCAGCTTGTAGCGACATAGTGCTATGTTTACAATGCTCTCCCAGTGGTTCATGCTTTCCTTGTGGCTAGTCTCAAATAGCTAGAGTATATAATGTGTTATCGAAATGATTTACATGCATTGCACTGTCCATAGTTTGGTATACTGATGGGCCTCGAACCCCTCGTTGGTTACCCCAAGTGGAAGGTGTAAGATGCAGTAAGTAGAAGTGTTTTCCCCTAGCAAAGATGCCAAGGATCGAATCCCCAGAGACTCCTAGGTTCAACAGGTAGGTGTCAACTGCTAACGGCGCAATTAGCAATCAACGTGGACCTGCACACAGATACAAATAACTTTGCTCCCAACGAGTACAGAGAGGTTGTCAATCTCTCCGGCCTTGTAGTTCACAAAGGGTTAAAAGCAATATGATAGTAGTGATAGATATTGTTTTGCAATAGTAAGTAAATAGCGGAAAAGTAAATAGTGTATGTGATCAATGATGGTAATATGGACCGGAGTCTCATGATGTTCACTAGTGATGTCTCTCTCCCAAAAGACGATAAAACAACTATGTGAGGTAAACAAATTACAGCTGGGCAATTGACAGGACCACGAATGCAAACCAATGCTGACTACATTGCAAGAAAGGTTGAGGTTCAAAGCATGGGCGGTACGCCAAAGTAAGTAGACTGAAATCCATCAATATCTACTACTAATCATCCACCTTAAGATATCTATCCAGAACATCTCGCTGGTATTAAGTTGCGAGTCCCACCCATAGTGTAAACTCAATGCAACAGACAACTGCATTAATAGAACTTTGCGTAAAGTAAACAATCCTTGCACCCGCGGGCACAAGCACCGTTGTTTTCCCCCTTGTGGCAACAACACATCCCCTAGACTCATGTTTCTGTCACTCAAGCCAGTCATCGAGGGGCATGAACCCACAATCGAGCATAACGTTCCCTCTTGGAGTCACTACCTATTACTCGGCCAAAGCAATAAATAACAACGGAGAACATGCAAGAATTACTTATGAACTAAAATATAAAAGAGGTGAATCAAATATATTACTCAAGATCAATCTGAACATAATCTCATAATCCATCGGATCCCAGCAAACTCAACATAGCAACAGCATAAGGATTACATAGGTGCCTCAATCATGTAGGGCAGCTCACGAGGACTAATTAGTGAAGCACAAGAACGGGAGGAGAACATCACATAGCTACTGGTCATGGACTCATGGTCCAAGGGAGACTACTCACGAGTCATCCGGGAGGCGTCCATGGTGGTGGAGAAGCTCCCGATGGTGATCCTCCCCTCCGGCAGGGTGCCGGGAAGAGTTCTCCTGGTGCTCCCGATCTTGGAAGCGGCGGCGGCGGCGGAACAGAGATGGGATCGCGAAAAGAAGTCCTCTTCTGAGGGTTACGGGGAACCCTTTAAATATATGCCAAAGTAGGGCACCGGGGGAGCCTCGGGGGGCCCAGGCACCCCCCCGGCGCAGCCCAGGGGGGGGGGCGCCCACAGGGTGCCTGGAGCCCCTGTGGCCCCCCCCAGGCTGCCCTTCGGACGCAGTGTTGTTTCCGGTTCGCTGATTTTTTATATAATTTTTCTGGATTTTTCTGGGCAATTCTCGAAACGTGAAAACCTGGAATACAAAAACAGCCGAAAACAGAAACTGGCACTGGGGTGCACTGGATTAGTAAGTTAGTCCAAATATGATCAAAAGTGTATGGAAGTGTATGAATATCATAGCAATATCACCCAAAAGTGGCATGGAGCAAGCAGAAATTATAGATACGTTTTGGACGTATCAACATCCCCAAGCTTAATTCCTGCTCGTCCTCGAGTAGGTAAATGATAACAAGAATAATTTCTGTGGTGACATGCTATTAACCATATAGGACTTTCTCATAGTCATATGAAAAAAGCTTACTGAGACAATGATTCTAAAGTAATTAAGTTGTCTCAAGAGAAAATCACAAATGACTGAAAGTTTTACAACATGAAACTGAAACATCAAAAAGATTTGCAATGAACATGATGTGCAAATATGATCAAGTGATATCTAGCTTGCCCCCTTTAGTGATGCAAAACATAAATGCAAGGGCACCTTCAAGGTTTAAGTGATGACTAGATACAATCATTTCAGAATAAACGATATCACAATCACGCAAAAGACAATGCTACTTTGGGACAATGCACATTACACTCAGAATGACAATCATGCTCTCAGTAGTTGGTGCTTGAAGTGCTAGAGCTTTTTATTTTGAAACATGGAAGCAATTGTGTCAACGGTAGTAGTACTTCATATGTGTCATGCATAAAACATCCTATAAGTTGCAAGCCTCATGCATCGAATACTAATAGTGCTCGCTCCTTGTCCTAATTAGCTCGGATCCCCATGGGTTATCATTGCATTGCATATGTTTTAACCAAGTGTCACAAAGGGGTACCTCTATGCCACCTGTACAAAGGTCCAAGGAGATAGATCGCATTTGATTTCTCGTTTTTGATAGATCTCAACTTGAGGACATCCATACCGGGACAACATAGAAAATAGATGATGGACTCCTCTTTAATGCATAAGCATATTCTCACGAGAGATTGAGGATTAAGGTCCAAGCTAAAACTTCCACCATGATGCATGGCTTTGGTTGGCGGCCCAATGTTCTTCTCTAACAATATGCATAGGTATTCAACCCACGGTAAATCACCCTTACTTCAGACAAGACGAACATGCATAGCAACTCACATGATATTCAACAAAAGTGTGACAGTTGATGGCATCCCCAGAAACATGGTTACCGCTGAGCAAGCAACTCATAAGAAATAAGATACATAGGCAACATAGTCTTTACCACAATAGTTTTTAGGCTACTTTCCCATGAGCTATGTATTGCATGGTTAATTTGCTTAGTGCAAGTGTAGGTTAGCAAAAGACTGGGAGCAACCAACTAAGAGAGCAATGACGGTCATAATCATGCAGAGCGACAAAGCAATATTGAATCAGGCATGGTAGTTATATCGCTACTTAGAAACAAAATATCACCAAGGCTTGACAGACTTTCTTTACAGTCTTGAATATGCGTGAGCATACGCCAAGTCAATCAAAATAAATTCTCGAAGGAAGATATTACTAAACCATACCACATCATAGGCAAACAAACCAAGTTGGTACTCCAATAACACATTGGGAACCCCCCAGCTATCTGAGATTAACCAAAAGAAAACCTGAACTACTAAGCACCATCATGAAAGTAGCATCTTTATCATAGACACATTAACCAATGCAACGGAAGCAAACTCTCTTAATAAGGTGAGCATGGTAATTAAAGAGAGTTCAAGCAACCAACTAAACAAAAGCTCTTGAAAAGATAAGCATGAATACTAAGAGCAGAGTATGATAGTAGCTATTAAAAGACAAAGAACACACACAACATAGATAGACATGAAAATTCTATGTAATGTTCTAGGTAGAGGCGGAGAGTGTTTCTCTCCCACATAAAGGAATGCTGGGTTCCGACTCGTTATGAAAAACTAAAAAGAAAACTAAAAGCAGGACGCTCCAAGCATAGCACATAACACATGAAGTGATAAAAATATAGCGGAACGAAAGACGAACTGATAATGTTGATGGAGAAGGGGATGCACGGGGGCATCCCCAAGCTTAGACGCTTGAGTCTCCTTGAATATTTCTTGGGGGTGCACGGGGGCATCCCCAAGCTTGAGCGCTTGACACTCCTGAATCTTTTTATCATCTTCCCTCGCACACTTGAAAACTCCCTTCATACACAACTAATCATAATCTGATTAGCGAGGTTAGTACCCTTAATAAAATAATTATACCTTGCTGGAAATAAGGATATTCTTGAAGTTCTACTGTTTCTCAAGATTGCCAAAAGGTTTTTGCAAAGAAAAAGCAAGTTCTTAATTTGCAAAGTGAAGGTAAGGCAAAACAGGACAGAATCTGTGAAAAACAGAACAGCAGTCAGTAATTGACCTGTTCGGGATAATTCTGCAACTCAAATAAAAAAACTCAGAACTGGCGCACAAAATACAATTATATAGAGAACGCTGTAGAAAAAATTCAGACCAAAAAGATGATCTGGTGATTTTATACGAATTTTTCTATCCAAGGACAGAATCTGTTTCCTGGACAGCACCTCACAACTTTTGAACTTTCTAGCAATCAGAGGCTATACTTGGCACAAATATGAAAAGTAAAGATACAATGATGATGCTACAGCAGTAAACAACATCAAGACACAACTAAAGCAAAAAAATTATTCATGTGGGCTGCCTCCCAAAAGCGCTTTCTTTTATGCCTTTAAGCTAGGCATAATGCATAGATCAAGTTTTATCAAGAGTAAAAGAATAACTAGCCCGTACAACGGACTCAAAAGGTAACTTGACTTTCTTACGAGGGAAGTGTTCCATCCCTTTCTTGAGAGGAAACTGAAATTTTATATTACCCTCTTTCATGTCAATGACAGCACCAACGGTGCTTAAAAAGGGACGTCCCAAAATAATTGGACACGAAGGATCACATTCAATATCCATAATAGTGAAATCAACGGGCACATAATTATCATTGACAACAATAAGAACATCGTCGATCCTCCCCAAAGGTTTCTTTATGGAAGAATCAACGAGAACATAACCAAAAGAACAAGAATCAAAAGGTTTCAATTTAAGCATATCATATAGTCTTTTGGGCATAATAGAAGTATTAGCTACAATATCACATAAAGCAAAGCATGAGAAATTGTTTATCTTAATTTTAATCATAGAATCCCAACCATCTCCTAGCTTTCTAGGTATGGAGGCTTCTACTCTGAGTTTCTCCTCCCTAGCTTTGATGAGAGCATTAGTGATATGCTCTGTGAAGGCAAGATTAAGCGTGCTAGTGTTGGGATCCTTAGCCATTCCTTGTAGAAAGGCGACAACTTCTGAAATACTACAATTATCAAAATCAATTTTATCATTAGTGGGCAGAATTGTAGTGTCATCCTTTTTGTTTAATTCGCTCTCTATTATAAGAGTTTGAACATCTTCCCAAGTTTGGGGAAGCTCAGGAGCAATTTTAAACTGAGGCTCATATTTTTTTCCTGGAAGACCATGCCATGGGCATAACTCTCCGTCATAACTAGTGTAATCACAAGGTTTATCTTTTTTGTAAACCCCGTCAGAGATAAGTGGGGCGATGGAAGTTGGGGTGTACTCCTCCCATTTAGTGTTTTTGGTAGAACCCATAGTAGCAAGCAAGCAAGATAACTATTTTTGTGATTTTCGATAAAAGGAACTAAGGCAAATATGAAAAGTAAACTAACAAGACTAAAAAGCAAAGGTAAAAGATAGCATGCAACTCCCCTATCCTGAAGAGTGGAGTCCCCGGCAACGGCGCCAGAAAATACTCCTTGATGGGCCTCGAACCCCTCGTTGGTTACCCCAAGTGGAAGGTGTAAGATGCAGTAAGTAGAAGTGTTTTCCCCTAGCAAAGATGCCAAGGATTGAATCCCCAGAGACTCCTAGGTTCAACAGGTAGGTGTCAACTGCTAACGGCGCAATTAGCAATCAACGTGGACCTGCACACAGATACAAATAACTTTGCTCCCAACGAGTACAGAGAGGTTGTCAATCTCTCCGGCCTTGTAGTTCACAAAGGGTTAAAAGCAATATGATAGTAGTGATAGATATTGTTTTGCAATAGTAAGTAAATAGCGGAAAAGTAAATAGTGTATGTGATCAATGATGGTAATATGGACCGGAGTCTCATGATGTTCACTAGTGATGTCTCTCTCCCAAAAGACGATAAAACAGCTATGTGAGGTAAACAAATTACAGCTGGGCAATTGACAGGACCACGAACGCAAACCAATGCTGACTACATTGCAAGAAAGGTTGAGGTTCAAAGCATGGGCGGTACGCCAAAGTAAGTAGACCGAAATCCATCAATATCTACTACTAATCATCCACCTTGAGATATCTATCCAGAACATCTCGCTGGTATTAAGTTGCGAGTCCCACCCATAGTGTAAACTCAATGCAACAGACAACTGTATTAAAAGAACTTTGCGTAAAGTAAACAATCCTTGCACCCGCGGGCACAAGCACCGTTGTTTTCCCCCTTGTGGCAACAACACATCCCCTAGACTCATGTTTCTGTCACTCAAGCCAGTCATCGAGGGGCATGAACCCACAATCGAGCATAACGTTCCCTCTTGGAGTCACTACCTATTACTCGGCCAAAGCAATAAATAACAACCGAGAACATGCAAGAATTACTTATGAACTAAAATATAAAAGAGGTGAATCAAATATATTACTCAAGATCAATCTGAACATAATCTCATAATCCATCGGATCCCAGCAAACTCAACATAGCAACAACATAAGGATTACATAGGTGCCTCGATCATGTAGGGCAGCTCACGAGGACTAATTAGTGAAGCACAAGAACGGGAGGAGAACATCACATAGCTACTGGTCATGGACTCATGGTCCAAGGGAGACTACTCACGAGTCATCCGGGAGGCGTCCATGGTGGTGGAGAAGCTCCCGGTGGTGATCCTCCCCTCCGGCAGGGTGCCGGGAAGAGTTCTCCTGGTGCTCCCGATCTTGGAAGCGGCGGCGGCGGCGGAACAGAGATGGGATCGCGAAAAGATGTCCTCTTCTGAGGGTTACGGGGAACCCTTTAAATATATGCCAAAGTAGGGCACCGGGGGAGCCTCGGGGGGCCCAGCCCCCCCCCCGGCGCGGCCCAGGGGGGAGGCGCGCCCACAGGGCACCTGGAGCCCCTGTGGCCCCCCCAGGCTACCCTTCGGACGCAGTGTTGTTTCCGGTTCGCTGATTTTTTATATAATTTTTCTGGATTTTTCCGGGCAGTTCTCGAAACGTGAAAACCTGAAATACAAAAACAGCCGAAAACAGAAACTGGCACTGGGGTGCACTGGATTAGTAAGTTAGTCCAAATATGATCAAATGTGTATGGAAGTGTATGAATATCATAGCAATATCACCCAAAAGTGGCATGGAGCAAGCATAAATTATAGATACGTTTTGGACGTATCATATACTAAGGTGGTATTTCCCTTTGGAGAATTCTTGGATTGACTTGGCACATGTTTACACATGTTTAAGACTAAAAAGTCTCCTCTGCCTTGATGATCCTTGAGTTTCAGAATAGTTATATCACTTTCATGCCCGATTCAATGTTGCTTTGTCGCTCTGCATGATTATGACCGTTATTGCTCTCTAGTTGGTCGCTTCCCAGTCTCTTGCCAGCCTTCGCTCGTACTAAGCAGATTTCTGCTTGTGCATCCAAATCCTTTCAAACCAGTTATCCCATATGAGTCCACCATACCTCCCTATGTGGTATTTACCTGCCATCCTAACGAAGACTTTCTTGTACCATCTCGAAATTATTCAAATTTACCCCTGTTTTGTGCCTCTATTTTAGCTAATGAGGAAGTAGTAGTTGATTCATGATCTTTTCAAGTTGGACAAGTTTTACCCCGGGATTGCATGTCTAATCTGCAAACCCCTAATACGAGAAGGAACTGGCATGAGTGCGCCCGGCTCATAAAAGATAATACAACAAACAACCCTCCTTCACGCTTTGTTCATGAGAAATCAGAAAATTTTTGGCAGTGATAAACAAAGGAGATTAAGGGGATGTGATCGTCCCCGTGCGCGAGCCGTTCCTCGAAACTTGTCCAGCTCGAGAAGTAATTGGGTTGTCTACTAGCATTCGTTGACGAAATATGCACCTCTCAAAAACATTTTTACCTCTGTTTTCAAAACCAAGAGCTCTGGTACATGTTTAGTCTTTGCTTCCAACCATGGGTTTTCAACCTCGCCATCAAATTCCACGGTTCGAGAGTCTCCACCTTCTTTCTTCAAAGCACCAACTAAGAGAGCATAATTGTCATTCTGAGTGTAATGTGCATTGTCCCAAAGTATTACATTGTCTTCTGCATGCTTGTGATATTATTTATTCTAAAATTCTTAGTTCTAGTCTCCTTTAAAACTCTGGAGGAGTTTCTGCATTTATGTTTTGCTTCACTCATGGAGGCTAGCGAGATACCACTCTAGTATGTTCAAGCTATGTGCAATGTAATCTTGTCTTGATTTTCAGTAGTATATTATTTACTTTTAGGTATTTGTGATTGGTCACTTGAAAGAAGGATTGCTCCGTGCATTGTCCTCATAGCATTGTTTCAATACTAGCTAGACTCTTTTCGTAGTACATGCTTATATACATCTAATGAAGCAAAAGAGTTTGTCAAAGTTTTCTTTGTCGCGTCCAGTTCGTTGAACTGAATTGCTTGAGGACAAGCAATATGCTAAGCTTGGGGGAGTTGATACGTCTCAAACGTATCTACTTTTCCACACACTTTTGCTATTGTTTTGACCCCATTCTTGCATGATTTGAACTAAACTAACCCGGACTGACGCTGTTTTTAGCAGAGCTGCCTGTATGGTTTTATTGTGTGCAGGAAAACGGATTTTTAGGTGTCTCAGAAAATTCCACGAAAAATCACAGAAAATCCACGCACCCGAAGGAACCTTGTGCCAGAAGATGGACCAGAGGGCAGCCAGGGGGGCCCAGGCGCCCTGGTGGCGCGGCCCCACCCCTGGCCGCGCCGGGAGGCCGCCTCGACTGCTCCCACCTCCCCTGGTGCCCTACTTTGACCCGTATTTATCCCGTGACGAGGAAACCCCAGAACAGAGGTCATTTTCCCAGTTTCCGTCGCGGAGCCGCTGCCACCCTCTGTTCTTCTTCGGGAGGGCTAATCTGGAGGCTGATTTGGCCTTCGGAGAGGGGAGATCGTCGCCATCATCATCATCATCACCACTCCATCCTCCCTCCATGACTTCTCTTTCCATGTGTGAGTAATTCCCTGCTGTAGGCGAAGGGGATGGTAGGGATTGGATGAGTTAGGTCATGTAATAGTTTATCAGATTGTTGGGGGCATGTTGCCTATCATCTACTATGGTGTTTATCATCTTTGCTTCAACTTGTTACTCCTAATGCTTGTCACTTAGGGCCCGAGTGCCATGATTTAAGATCTGAACCATATGTGTTTGCATGAATATATTTGTGTTCTTGATCCTATCTATGAGTTGTTTGCACCTATTACGGTCCGGAACCGGCGATCCCAAAAGTGACAGCTTGGGACACCAAAGGGGATGGTCCATAGTTTGAGGATTACATGTATCCATTGAGTTTATTGCTTTGTTCCGGTGCTCTTTGACAGGAGAACCTTAATCTCCATAAGTTCCTTTTGGCCCCGTTCATAGCGGGATGGTAGGACGAAAGATGTTGTGCAAGTTCTTATTGCAAGCACGTACAACTACCCGTGGGATACATGCCTAGTGTTTGATATTTGCCTAGATGATCATTACTTTTCTGTATGCCTTGCCCTAGGTTAGATTCATGATATATCTCATCCATGCAGCGCCCAACCATCCATCTCCCTAGCCTACAGTGTTTTAAATCCTGCTGGTTACTAGTTGCTACTTTTGCCGTTTACTTTTGCTATTTACTTTTGCTGTTTACTTTTACTATTACCACCATCACTATCCTATCGCCGTTACCACTTATCTTTTGTTGCAAGTAAGTATATTTCAGGTGCGGTTGAATTGACAACTCAACTGTCAAAGCTTATAAATACTCTTTGGCTCCCCGTGTGTCGAATCTATAAATTGGGTTATTCTTACCCGCGAAGACTATCTCGATCCCTTACGGTTGAGGGTTATCACGCGCTTGCGGCGGAGGAAGGCGTCAAGGTGGGCGACGACGTCATTGAAACCGTCAACGGCGGGGGAGCCAGAAGGTGGATGCCCTCGGGGATTATAAGTTATCGCATTGTTAAAGGTCAGCCTGACATCAGCTGCAAAATCAAGTGGACTTGTGTAGGAACCAAAATCTAGCTTCTTCTTGATGGTCCCAAGGTCCATCAGGTGCTTGATAATTTCATTATAATCTGGAATATTCAGCCTTTCCATATCTACTAGAACATTAAAAATATGACTAAATTTCAGCTTCTTCAGAATAGCTTCGCACTGCTTCAGAATTGTAGCTTCAGGCAACACCGTAGACATTCCAGCCAGGGTTTTGTTGGCAAGAAGCGTCCCTTGGCACCACGGAGAACATGGCTCCCCTGTTGAACTTTTTTAGCTCGAGGGGCAGCCGACGATGAGAAACCAGATGAAGGAAATTTCGTCTCAATGTCTAAGAATGGAACAGTTCACTGTATTGTACAGCATTTGGACTGGTAATTTGGAACACTGATTCAACTTCTATAATTAGACCCTGCTAACAAATGATTTATTGGATAAATTGGACTGCTGTACAAAATTTAAGAGTGGTACTAATTGCTCAGTTTCTAATTTTTGAATTGGAATATCCACCAAATAAGGTGACCTGATTCTCTGAAGCAAATAAAACAGTGCTTGGGAAAATGCTTACAAACAATAGTAGCAAGTTAAAGATCAAGTTGGACAAGGCAAGGTCTAAATGGCATCTGTAAGGGCATCTCTTGCCTGAGGTTTTGGTGATGATGACAATCCGTGTTTGGTCTAATCGTGTGTCAATATTACTCAGGTTGATAACATGTGGCACAAGATGAAGGAAATATGCCCTAGAGGCAATAATAAAGTTATTATTTATTTCCTTATATCATGATAAATGTCTTTTATTCATGCTAGAATTGTATTAACCGGAAACTTAGTACATGTGTGAATACATAGACAAAACAGTATGTCCCTAGTATGCCTCTACTAGACTAGCTCATTGATCAAAGATGGTTATGTTTCCTAGCCATAGACATGAGTTGTCATTTGATCAACGGGATCACATCATTAGGAGAATGATGTGATGGACAAGACCCATCCGTTAGCATAGCACTATGATCGTTTAGTTTTACTGCTATTGCTTTCTTCATGACTTATACATGTTCCTATGACTATGAGATTATGCAACTCCCGAATACCGTAGGAACACCTTGTGTGCTATCAAACGTCACAACGTAACTGGGTGATCATAAAGATGCTCTACAGGCGTCTCCGAAAGTATTCGTGGTGTTGGCATAGATCAAGATTAGGATTTGTCACTCCGAGTGTCGGAGAGGTATCTCTGGGCCCTCTCGGTAACACACATCACAATAAGCCTTGAAAGCAAAAGACTAATGAGTTAGTCACGAGATGATGTGTTACGGAACGAGTAAAGAGATTTGCCGGTAACGAGATTGAACTAGGTATAGAGATACCGACGATCGAATCTCGGGCAAGTAACATACCGTTTGACAAAAGGAACAACGTATGTTGTTATGCGGTTCTGACCGATAAAAGATCTTCGTAGAATATGTAGGAGCCAATATGAACATCCAGGTTCCGCTATTGGTTATTGACCGGAGATGAGTCTCGGTCATGTCTACATAGTTCTCGAACCCGTAGGGTCCGCACGCTTAACGTTTGATGACGATCGGTATTATGAGTTTATGAGTATTGATGCACCGAAGGTAGTTCGGAGTCCCGGATGAGATCACGGACATGACGAGGAGTCTCGGAATGTCCGAGACATAAAGATTGATATATTGGACGGCTATATTCGGACACCGGAAGTATACCGGAAAAGTTTCGGATTTATCGAGATTGCCGAAGGGGGTTACCGGAACCTCCTACGAAGGGGGATGGTCCATAGTGGGCCTTGTGGAAAGGAGAGAGGCAGCCCATAGGGCTGGCCGGCGCCCCACCTAGTTCCTAGTTGGACTAGGATTGGTGGGAGGCGCCACCTCTTCCTTTTCCTACTCCATCTCTTCCTTCTTTGGTGATTCCTACTAGGAATTGGATTGCAATCCTATTCCTAGTAGGATTCCTTCCCTAGCCGCACCATAGGAGGTTGGCCGGCCCTCCTCCCTTGCTCCTTTATATACGGGGGCAGGGGGGCACCCAAAGACACACAAGTTGAATTGTTTTAGCCGTGTGCGGTGCCCCCCTCCACAGAATCACACCTCGGTCATACTGTCGCGGAGCTTAGGCGAAGCCCTGCGCCGGTGAACACATCATATCCGTCACCACGCCGTCGTGCTGACGAAACTCTCCCGTGAAGCTCAACTGGATCAAGAGCTCGTGGGACGTCATCAAGCTGAACGTGTGCTGAACGCGGAGGTGCCGTACGTTCGGTGCTTGATCGGTTGGATCGCGAAGAAGTTCGACAACATCAACCGCGTCACTTGACGCTTCCGCTCCCGGTCTACGAGGGTACGTAGACACACTCTTTCCCTCTCGTTGCTATGCATCTGGTAGATAGATCTTGCGTGATCGTAGGAAAATTTTAAAATACTACGTTCCCCAACAGTGGCATCAGAGCCAGGTCTATGCGTAGATGATATGCACGAGTAGAACACAATGAGTTGTGAGCGATACTAGTCATACTGCTTACCAGCATGTCATACTTTGCTTCGGCGGTATTGTGAGATGAAGCGGCCCGGACCGACATTACGCGTACACTTACGCGAGACTGGTTTCACCGTTACGAGCACTTTTTGCTTAAAGGTGACTGGCGGGTGTCTGTCTCTCTCACTTTAGCTGAATCAAGTGTGGCTACGCCCGGTCCTTGTGAAGGTTAAAACAGCACATACTTGATGAAACATCGTTGTGGTTTTGTATGCGTAGGTAAGAACGGTTCTTGCTAAGCCCGTAGCAGCCACGTAAAACTTGCAACAACAAAGTAGAGGACGTCTAACTTGTTTTTGCAGGGCATGTTGTGATGTGATATGGTCAAGACATGATGAGTTATACGGTTCTTGTATGAGATGATCATGTTTTGACGAAGGTGATCATGACGGTGCTTTGGAGATGGAGATCAAAAGCACAAGATGATGATGGCCATATCATGTCACATATTTTGATTGCATGTGATGTTTATCTTATTATGCTTCTTATTTTGCTTAGAACGACGGTAGCATTATAAGATGATCCCTTATTAAATTTCAAGGTATAAGTGTTCTCCCTGAGTATGCACCGTTGCGAAAGTTCGTCGTGCCGAGACACCACGTGATGATCGGGTGTGATAAGCTCTACGTTCAAATACAACGGGTGTAAGCCAGTTTTGCACACGCAGAATACTCGGGTTAAACTTGACGAGCCTAGCATATACAGATATGGCCTCGGAACACTGGAGACCGAAAGGTCGAGCGTGAATCATATAGTAGATATGATCAACATAAGATGTTCACCATTGAAACTACTCCATCTCACGTGATGATCGGACATGGTTTAGTTGATTTGGATCACGTGATCATTTAGATGACCGGAGGGATGTCTATCTAAGTGGGAGTTCTTAAGTAATATGATTAATTGAACTTTAATTTATCATGAACTTAGTCCTGGTAGTATTAGCATATCTATGTTGTAGATCAATAGCTCGCGATGTTGCTCCCCGTTTATTTTATATGTTCCTACAGAAAACTAAGTTGAAAGATGTTAGTAGCAATGATGCGGAATCGTTCCGTGATCTGAGGATTATCCTCATTGCTGCACAGAAGAAATTATGTCCTTGATGCACCGCTAGGTGACAAACCTATTGCAGGAGCAGATGTAGACGTTATGAACGTTTTGACAAAAGCTCGATATGATGACTACTTGATAGTTTAAGTGCACCATGCTTTACGGCTTAGAACCGGGACTTCAAAAACGTTTTGAACGCCACGGAGCATATAAGATGTTCCAAGAGTTGAAATTAGTATTTCATACTCATGCCCGTGTCGAGAGGTATAAGACCTCTGACAGTACTTTGCCTACAAGATGGAGGAGAATAGCTCAACCAGTGAGCATGTGCTCAGATTGTCTGGGTACTACAATTACTTTAATCAAGTGGGAGTTAATCTTCCAGATAAGATAGTAATTGACAAATTTCTCTAGTCACTATCACCAAGTTAGTAGAACTTCGTGATGAACTATAATATGCAAGGGATGACGAAAGGAATTCCCAGCTCTTCGCGATACTGAAGTAGGCAAAGGTAGAAATCATGAAAAAGCATCAAATGTTGATGGTTAACAAGACCACTTGTTTCAAGTAAAGGGCAAAGGGATAGAAGGGGAACTTCAAGAAGAATGACAAGCAAGTTGTCACTCCCGTGAAGAAACCCAAAGCTAAACTCAAGCCTGAAACAAGTGCTTATACTGCAAAGGAAATGGTCACTAAAAGTGGAACTGCCCTAGACACTTGGCGGATAAGGAGGATGGCAAAGTGAACAAAGGTATATTTGATATACAGATTATTAATGTGTATTTTACTAGTGTTCATAGCAACCCCTCGGTATTTGATATTGGTTCAGTTGCTAAAGAATAGTAACTCGAAGTGGGAGTTGCATAATGAACATAAACTAGTTAAAGGATGAAGTGACGATGTGTATTGGAAGCAGTTCCAAGATTGATATGATCATCATCGCACACTCCCTATACTTTCGGGATTAGTGTTGAACCTAAATAACTGTTATTTGGTGTTTGTGTTGAGCATGAATGTGATTTGATCATGTTTATTGCAATACGGTTATTCATGTAAGTTAGAGAATAATTGTTGTTCTGTTTACATGAATAAAACCTTCTATGGTCATACACCCAATGAATATAGTTTGTTGGATCTCGATCGTGTGATACACATATTCATAATATTGAAGCCAAAAGATGCAAGGTTAATAATGATAGTGCAACTTATTTGTGGCACTGCCGTTTAAGTCATATTGGTGTAAAACGCATGAAGAAACTCCATCATGATGGACTTTTGGAATCACTTGGTGCTTGCGAACCATACCTCATGGGCAAGATGACTAAAACTCCGTTCTCCGGAACTATGGAACGAGCAACAGATTTGTTGGAAATCATACATACTGATGTATGTGGACCAATGAGTGTTGATGCTCGCGGCGGGTATCGTTATTTTCTGACCTTCACTGATGATTTGAGCAGATATGGGTATATCTACTTAATGAAACACAAGTCTGAAACATTTGAAAAGTTCAAAGAATTTCAGAGTGAAGTAGAGAATCATCGTAACAAGAAAATAAAGTTTCTACGATCTGATCGTGGAGGAGAATATTTGAGTTACAAGTTTGGTCTTCATTTGAAACAATGTGGAATAGTTTCACAACTCACGCCACCCGGAACACCACAGCATAATGGTGTGTCCGAACGTCGTAACCGTACTTTATTGGATATGGTGCGATCTATGATGTCTCTTACCGATTTACCACTATCGTTTTGGGGTTATGCATTAGAGACAGCTGCATTCACGTTAAATAAGGGCCTCATCTGAATCCGTTGAGACAACGCCTTAAGAACTGTGGTTTGGCAAGAAACCAAAGTTGTTGTTTCTTAAAGTTTGGGACTGCGATGCTTATGTGAAAAAGTTTCAACATGATAAAGCTCGAACCCAAACCGGAGAAGTAAATCTTCATAGGATACCCAAAAGAGACTGTTGGGTACACCTTCTATCACAGATCCGAAGGCAAAATATTCGTTGCTAAGAACGGATCCTTTCTAGAAAAAGAGTTTCTCTCGAAAGAAGTGAGTGGGAGGAAAGTAAAACTTGATGAGGTAATTGTACCTTCTCCCGGATTGGAAAGTAGTACATCACAGGAAATTGTTCCAGTGATTCCTACACCAATTAGTGAGGAAGTTAATGATAATGATCATGAAACTTCGGATCAAGTTTCTGCTGAACGTCGTAGATCAACCAGAATACGTTCCGCACCAGAGTGGTACGGCAACCCAGTTCTGGAAATCATGTTACTAGACCATGATGAACCTACGAACTATGATGAAGCGATGATGAGCCCAGATTCCGCAAAATGGCTTGAAGCCATGAAATCTGAGATGGGATCCATGTATGAGAACAAAGTATGGACTTTGGTTGACTTGCCCGATGATCGGCAAGCCATCGAAAATAAATGGATCTTCAAGAGGAAGACCGACACAGACGGTAATATTACTGTTTACAAAGCTCGACTTGTTGCGAAAGGTTTTCGACAAGTTCAAGGAGTTGACTACGATGAGACTTTCTCACCTGTAGCGATGCTTAAGTCTGTCCGAATCATGTTAGCAATTGCCGCGTTTTATGATTATGAAATCTGGCAAATGGATGTCAAAACTGCATTCCTAAATGGATATCTCAAAGAAGAGTTGTATATGATGCAACCAGAAGGTTTTGTCGATCCAAAAGGTGCTAACAAATTATGCAAGCTCCAGCGATCCATCTATGGACTGGTGCAAGCATCTCGGAGTTGGAATATACACTTTGATGAGGTGATCAAAGCATATGGTTTTATACAGACTTTTGAAGAAGCCTGTATTTACAAGAAGTGAGTGGGAGCACTACAACCTTTCTAATAAGTATATGTGAATGACATATTGTCGATCGGAAATGATGTAGAATTTTCTGGAAAGCATAAAGGAGTGTTTGAAAGGAGCTTTTCAAAGAAAGACCTCGGTGAAGCTGCTTACACATTGAGCATCAAGATCTATATAGATAGATCAAGACGCTTGATAAGACTTTCGATGAGTACATACCTTGATAAGATTTTGAAGTAGTTCAAAATGGATCAGTCAAAGAAGAAGTTCTTGCCTGACTTGTAAGGTGTGAAGTTGAGTAAGACTCAAAGCCAGACCACGGCAGAAAAATATAGAGAGAATGAAAGTCATTCCCTATGCCTCAGCCATAGGTTCTATAAAGTATGCCATGCTGTGTACCAAACATGTTGTGTACCTTACCATGAGTTTGTCAAGGGGGTACAATAGTGATCCATAAGTAGATCACTGTACAGCGGTCAAAATTATCCTTAGTAATTGGATGACTAAGGAAATATTTCTCGATTATGGAGGTGATAAAGAGTTCGTCGTAAAGGGTTACGCCGATGCAAGCTTTGACACTAAATCCAGATGACTCTAAGTATCAATCTGGATGCGTATTGAAAGTGGGAGCAATTAGCTAGAGTAGCTCCATGCAGAGCATTGTAGACATAGAAATTTGCGAAATACATAGGGATCTGTATATGACAGACCCGTTGACTAAACTTCTCTCACAAGCAAAACATGATCACACCTTATTACTCTTGGGTATTAATCACATAGCGATGTGAACTAGATTATTGACTCTAGTACACCTTTTGGGTATTGGTCACATGGTGATGTGAACTATGGGTGTTATTCACATAACGATATGAACTATCGGTATTAAATCACATGGCGATGTGAGCTAGATTATTGACTCTAGTGCAAGTGGGAGACTGAAGGAAATATGCCCTAGAGGCAATAATAAAGTTATTATTTATTTCCTTATATCATGATAAATGTATTTTATTCATGCTAGAATTGTATTAACCGGAAACTTAGTACATGTGTGAATACATAGACAAAACAGTATGTCCGTAGTATGCCTCTACTAGACTAGCTCATTGATCAAAGATGGTTATGTTTCCTAGCCATAGACATGAGTTGTCATTTGATCAACGGGATCACATCATTAGGAGAATGATGTGATGGACAAGACCCATCCGTTAGCATAGCACTATGATCGTTTAGTTTTACTGCTATTGCTTTCTTCATGACTTATACATGTTCCTATGACTATGAGATTATGCAACTCCCGAATACCGTAGGAACACCTTGTGTGCTATCAAACGTCACAACGTAACTGGGTGATCATAAAGATGCTCTACAGGCGTCTCCGAAAGTATTCGTGGTGTTGGCATAGATCAAGATTAGGATTTGTCACTCCGAGTGTCGGAGAGGTATCTCTGGGCCCTCTCGGTAACACACATCACAATAAGCCTTGCAAGCAAAAGACTAATGAGTTAGTCACGAGATGATGTGTTACGGAACGAGTAAAGAGATTTGCCGGTAACGAGATTGAGCTAGGTATAGAGATACCGACGATCGAATCTCGGGCAAGTAACATACCGTTTGACAAAAGGAACAACGTATGTTGTTATGCGGTTCTGACCGATAAAAGATCTTCGTAGAATATGTAGGAGCCAATATGAACATCCAGGTTCCGCTATTGGTTATTGACCGGAGATGAGTCTCGGTCATGTCTACATAGTTCTCGAACCCGTAGGGTCCGCACGCTTAACGTTTGATGACGATCGGTATTATGAGTTTATGAGTATTGATGCACCGAAGGTAGTTCGGAGTCCCGGATGAGATCACGGACATGACGAGGAGTCTCGGAATGTCCGAGACATAAAGATTGATATATTGGACGGCTATATTCGGACACCGGAAGTATACCGGAAAAGTTTCGGATTTATCGGGATTGCCGAAGGGGGTTACCGGAACCTCCTACGAAGGGGGATGGTCCATAGTGGGCCTTGTGGAAAGGAGAGAGGCAGCCCATTGGGCTGGCCGGCGCCCCACCTAGTTCCTAGTTGGACTAGGATTGGTGGGAGGCGCCACCTCTTCCTTTTCCTACTCCATCTCTTCCTTCTTTGGTGATTCCTACTAGGAATAGGATTGCAATCCTATTCCTAGTAGGATTCCTTCCCTAGCCGCACCATAGGAGGTTGGCCGGCCCTCCTCCCTTGCTCCTTTATATACGGGGGCAGGGGGGCACCCAAAGACACACAAGTTGAATTGTTTTAGCCGTGTGCGGTGCCCCCCTCCACAGAATCACACCTCGGTCATACCGTCGCGGAGCTTAGGCGAAGCCCTGCGCCGGTGAACACATCATATCCGTCACCACGCCGTCGTGCTGACGAAACTCTCCCGTGAAGCTCAACTGGATCAAGAGCTCGTGGGACGTCATCAAGCTGAACGTGTGCTGAACGCGGAGGTGCCGTACGTTCGGTGCTTGATCGGTTGGATCGCGAAGAAGTTCGACAACATCAACCGCGTCACTTGACGCTTCCGCTCCCGGTCTACGAGGGTACGTAGACACACTCTTTCCCTCTCGTTGCTATGCATCTGGTAGATAGATCTTGCGTGATCGTAGGAAAATTTTAAAATACTACGTTCCCCAACACAAGACGGTTAGACTTTCTCTCTTTAAGGAAAAGATCGAAGACGGAGTTTCCAATGCCTTTCTGTTTCTTTTGGTCATAGGAAATCCGTACTATTAAGAGGGAACCCACATCGGAAGGTAATTGGTGAATCAAGTCACGCACACAGATTCTTTGCACCCACCATATTGCCTCCGTTCGTGGAGAGAGAGGTCCCATGTCATTTCTCCTTATTGTAGATTTCTCCACAGTGGTAGTTTCGCCCCATTGGGCGGTTGTACCGGTGGCCGGTAGTTCCGGTCAAACCACCGCCCCAAGTACCGCTCAGGGGTGATACCCTCTGTACTGGGTGCGGTGGTAGACCGGTGGTGGCCCGGAAGTACCGGTGAAACCGGTACTACCGGTGTTCCAAGCGGTAGTACCGCTCTGACTGCCACCACACAAAAACTATCTGCCAGGCGGTAGTTCCGGCCCAACCACCGTCCCAACTACCGCCCCTGGTTGAAACCTTCTGGTTTCCAAGCGGTAGTTGACCGGAGGTTGGGCGGTAGTTCCGGTTTTCTCCGGAAGACCGGTACTACCGGGCTAGCCACCGGAAGTACCGCTTTAGTGGCACGGGCGCAGGTTTCTTCACTCACCGGTACTACCGGTTGGAGCTGCGGAACAACCGATCCTATGGAAATCTGCACATAACGGTTGGATTTGTGGTGACCCTATTTAAGGCCCCCTTCTCCCACCTCCACCTTATCTCTTACCTCTCTCTCTCTCCACCATTAATGCCATTGAAGCTTTCTTGCCCGATCTCTCTCCCTAGCCAACCAAACTTGTTGATTTGCTAGGGATTGAAGGAGGAGACCTAGATCTACACTTCCACCAAAGGAAACTTGATTCCCCCATACTTTCTTGTGTGGATTTTGTTACTCTTGGGTGTTTGAGCACTCTAGACGGAAGAGGTCACTTCGGAGCCACAATCCATTGTGGTGAAGCTCCGGGGTTTCGTTGGGAGCCTCCAATTAAGTTGTGGAGAGAGCCCCAACCTTGTTTGTAAAGGTCCGGTTGCCACCTTCAAGGGCACCACTAGTGGATTCACGGCACCTTGCATTGTGTAGGGGCGTGAGGAGAATACGGTGGCCCTAGTGGCTTCTTGGGGAGCATTGTGCCTCCACACCGCTCCAACGGAGACGCACTTCCCCTCAAAGGGAAGGAACTTCGATATCACATCCTTGTCTTCACCGTCTCCACTTGTGGTTATTTCTTACCTTTACTTGTGCAAGCTTTACTTGTTCAATTCCTATAGCTTGCTTGTGTTGTTGTTTTCCTTTCCTTCCATTAGTTGTCATCATAATAGAATATCTAGACAACTTACTTTGACGCTTAATTTAAAGTGGTTAAGAAAAGCAAAAAATTGTTAGTTGCCTATTCACCCCCCCTCTAGTCAACCATATCGATCCTTTCAATTGGTATCAGAGCCTCGTCTCTTTTTAAGGACTTTATCGTCCAAAGAGTATGGGTGACAACGTAGTCGAGACAGAGGACCATTCCGGTGGAACTCCGTCCTTGGCTACGCCTGATGGGGGAGCCTCGGTCTCTCGTGAGGAGTTCAATGTGGCCTTGACCACATTGAAAGAATCACTAGCGAGCGAGGTCAAAGGCATGTTTAAAGAATTGCTTGAGGGGCTTAAATTATCCACTACACCGTTGGAAGTGGCTCGTCCCGCTACCAACGTGTCGGAGGCTAATCCCGACAAGGGAGAAGCTAGTAGTGAGCAAGCCCCTATTTCTAAGAATGGGAATGGGAAATTTGCCCAATCTGCTCCTCCTACTCACTATGGAGGACCCGTTCCCACACCACACTTAAATTCCGTTGGGCCCCCTCCCAAGTTTATCAAAAATACTGATTTTGCTACTTGGGTGTTTCGTTTCAAACGTCATATTAATCATTGTTCCACTAACCTTTGGAGAATCATTGAGCAAGGTTTTTATCCGTATGATCCCGACAACATGACTCCAAGAGAAACTGCAGATCATCAGTTCAACGAGTCTGCTCTTTGCATTCTTCAAGATTCTATCCCTCCAGAAGACATTGCACACCTTCGACCCTTCACTGTGGCCAAGGAAGCTTGGGACCATGTTGGCACGATGTACAAGGGAAGCACCAGTATTCAACGCTCCAACTATGAAGTGGTGCAAGATGAAGCTGATGAGTTTGCTATGATCGAAGATGAAGATCCTCGTGAACTTTATCAAAGATTAACTATCCTTGCGGTTTCTCTCCGAGATCATGGCAGCAAGGATACGGATGACAATTGGATCAAGTGCAAGTTCCTCAAGAGCCATGTCCTCTGTCATATGTCAGAGACCGGACTTCCACACTTTATCCTCAAATGAAGTGTTGGATGAATTTGTTGCCATGAGGATCTTGGATGTGATCGCCGACAATGCGGTCTTAAGAGCTCAACGATCAAAGAAGCCTAATCTTGCACTGAAGGCCAAGGCTTGTGTGGAAGAGGAGGAAGTAGAAGATGATGATGAGTGTAGCCCCGAGGACACCAAATATGCCTATCATGAGCACATGGCTCTTGCTTCAAGGCAATTCTGGGGCAAGAAGAACACAAAATCCAACTTCAACAGGAACAACTCAAGTGGGAACAAGGGAAAGCAACTAGTAAGGACATGCTTCAACTGTGGAAATGTAAGTCACTTCGTTGTGGATTGCCCATATCAGAAGAGAGAAGACTTTGGAGGCAAGCTTATTCGGAAAGACAAGTCAAAGTCCTACCCCAACAAGAACAACTTCATCAAGAAGACTCCTCCGAAAGTGTTGGTGGCCCAAGTAGAATATGTGGAGGATGATGATAATGATGAAGACGATGAGGTGACCACTATGGCCACAATTGCAATTGCAACTACTCCGCACTCATCTCTCTTCGACTCGCCAAACGAGAACATCACCGCCAAGTGCCTCATGGCTAAGGCCACCAACAAGGTAATCCCAAACATCAATACTACTATCTCTTCTAATCCCTCATTGACCAATTGTATTGATGAGGGTGAGGGTGTTAAGGAGGGAGAAAATGAATTTGAGTTGTTCATGAAAAATCTCAAGGGCAAACCCAAGAAGCATTTTGTTGCTCTCTTGGAACAACTCGGTGAGGCCAATGACATGATCGAGGCTCACGAGGAAACCATTACTAAAATGGAAGGACATAGTCGAGACTATGCCGATGAGATAACGGATCTCTCTAACGCCCTGGAGGAAGAGCGTGGTCTTCGTTTGGCTCTTGAGGAGTCACACAACGATGGTCATGCTAAATTAAAGAAAGATCTTGATCATGCTTTAGTTGTCTCTCGCGTCCTTAACTCCGAGAAGGCAAAACTTGAGGTTGATCATGCTAAACTCAAAGAGGAGTTTGACATACTCGACAAGTCTCACAAGGCCTTGAAAGGAATGCATGCTACTCTCAAGGAGTCTCATGATCAACTCCAAGTTTCGCTAACCAAGGAAAAGGCTATCTTTCCTCGCATGGTTTTAATTGATAATGCAAATAAGACTAACCCATGTTGCGAGCATGTGCATCTTGTTGAAGAGAATGCCGAGTTGAAGAAGCAACTTGAGAAAGGCCTTGTGACTTGCATACAAGGTGAGAAGAACCTCAACGCCCTTTTGAGCAATCAAAAGGAAGTTGTGGCAAAGGAAGGAATTGGGTTTGTTCCTAAGCCCAAGAAGAAGAAGAATGACAAGACCAAGCAACCACCCCCTCTCCGACAATCCTTTGTGAAAGAAGGAGAGGGCACGTCAACCAAGAAGATAAGTGGTGGTGTCAAGAAAAACTCCACCATACCATCAAACATGGCTGGCGATTTTAATCCTTCATATGTTTTATGCCGTGCTAGTGATGGCCATGTGTTTGCTAAATTTGTTGGTTCTTCTTATGAGTACATTGAATGGTCCATTTGGGTTCCTATGACCCTTGTTACTAACCTCAAAGGACCCATTACCAGATGGGTACCTAAATCCAAGCATTGATCTATTGTAGGAGTTTGCTTCCGGTGGGGGATCATGGTTGCTCGATAGCGGAGCCACAAATCATATGACCGGAAGCAAAGACTTGGTGGTGGACGTACATCTCGGTTCATCTATGGCCACCAACGTCGAATGGGGTGATGCTTCATCTTCTAAGGTATTGGGACTTGGCAAGGTTGTTGTCTCTCATGATCTCACGATCGAGAAAGTCATGCTTGTTGAGTCCCTTGCATACAATTTACTTTCTGTTCGCCAACTTGCACTCATGGGCTTTGCTACATTCTTTGATATTGATTCTGTGGCCCTCTTGTGGAGCAAGACTCTTAAAGTAGCCTATGTTGGGCATGTCGAGAATGGTCTTTATGTGGTTAACTTCTCGAAGCAACCCACTAAGGCCGCGACATGCCTAATGGCTAAAGTTGATGTGGGATGGCTTTGGCATCGCCGTTTGGCCCACGTCAATATGAGATCTTTGCAAAGTCTTCTCAAGGGGGACCATGTCCGAGGACTAACAAATGTTAGCTTTGCCAAAGATCGTGCTTGCAGGGCGTGCATTGAAGGAAAATTACATGAGAAGGCTCACCCTCCCACGACTATCATCTATTCAAAGAGACCCCTAGAGCTCCTCCACATGGACCTCTTTGGGCCTCCTACTTTTGATAGTCTTGGGGGTAGGAAATATTGCTTGGTGATTGTGGATGATTACTCAAGATATACCTGGGTATACTTCTTCAAGAAGAAGAGTGAGACCCAACAAACCGTCATCAACTTTGCAAATGAAGCTCAACGACAACATGAAGCAAAGATTTTGATGATCAGAAGTGACAACGGCACCGAGTTCAAGAACTACACCTTGGATGAGTTTCTTGGTGATGAGGGGATCAAACACCAATATGCAGCCCCATATACCCCTCAACAAAACGGTGTAGCGGAGAGAAAGAACCGGACTTTAATAGACGCTGCAAGAACCATGATGGCTGAATTCAATTCTCCATACAACTTTTGGGCCGAAGCCATCAACACCGCTTGCCATGCTTCAAATCGTCTCTATCTCCGCAAAGGCTTGAACAAAACTCCGTATGAGATTCTTACCGGAAACAAGCCCAATCTCAAGTACTTCCGGGTATTCGGGTGTAAGTGTTTCATACTAAAGAAAGGTGTTCGTTTGTCTAAATTTGAATCTAGAGCTCATGAGGGCATATTTGTTGGTTATGCTACAAACTCTCATGATTACCGTGTCCTCAACAAGTCCACTGGACTCATTGAGGAGACGAGTAACGTAGAGTTTGATGAAAATAACGGCTCCCAAGTGGAGCAAAGTGGTACTTGTGATGCAGGTGATGAAATTCCTCCTCAAGCCATAAGAAGAATGGGTGTTGGATATATCCTACCCATTGAGGAACCCCTTGTGGCCGAAGGAGAAGGACAATGTTCCACTCATGTGGAACCATCACCAACCCAAGACCCACACGCTTCCGAAGAACAAATTTAAGGCCCTCAACCTGATGAACAAGGCCAAGTGCAAGATCGATCTCAAGTTGGTGGGGAGCCACCAAATGATGCACAAGGCCAAGTTCTGTCCCCCGAGCAAGATCAAGGTCAAGAGGAAGCTCAAGAACGAGATCTAGCTCCTGATGATGCTCAAGATGATCAACTCAGTGCTCCTCAGTTAACACTTGAAGAGCAATTAGAGCGTCATGCTGCAAAAGTTGCCTCCAGGCTTGCTTCCAACGAGCATCACATCGAGAACATTTTAAGAAGCATCAAAAGGGGGGGTAAGCACTCGTAGACAATTAGCAAACTATTGTGCTCATCAAGCTTTTGTCTCCTATGTTGAACCTCAGAAGGCTTATGAGGCGCTCGAAGACCCTGATTGGCTCAATGCCATGCATGAAGAACTCCATAACTTCGAGCGCAACAAGGTGTGGCGTCTGGTGCCAAGACCAAAGGAAAACCATAATGTCATTGGAACCAAATGGATCTTTAAGAACAAGCAAGATGCCCATCGCATTGTCATCCGCAACAAGGCTCGTCTGGTGGCTCAAGGCTACTCCCAAGTCGAGGGTATCGACTACGGTGAAACCTTTGCCCCCGTTGCTCGTCTTGAATCCATTCGTTTGTTGCTTGCCTATGCTTCCCATCATAACTTTAAATTGCAACAAATGGATGTGAAAAGTGCATTTCTTAATGGTCCCATTAATGAGTTGGTGTATGTTAAACAACCCCCGGGGTTCGAGGATCCTAAGTTCCCCAATCACATGTACCAACTCGATAAGGCACTCTATGGCCTTAAACAGGCCCCACGTGCGTGGTATGAGCATCTTACCGAGTTGTTACAAGATCGTGGGTTTGAAATTGGGAAAATTGACCCCACTCTTTTTACTAAGAAGGTCAAAGGGGAGTTGTTTGTATGCCAACTATATGTTGATGATATTATCTTTGGTTCTCCTAACAAAGCTTTCAATGATGAGTTCGCCGCTCTCATGACCACACATTTTGAGATGTCCATGATGGGAGAGTTGAAGTACTTCCTTGGATTTGAGATCAAACAAAGAAGAGAAGGCATCTTCATCAAGCAATCCAAGTATACTCAAGACATGCTCAAGAGGTTCAATCTAAGTGATGTCAAGCCGGCTACTACTCCTATGCCAACCAAATGCCAACTTGACATTGATCCCAATGGTAAAGCGGTGGATCAAATGGTATATCGCTCTATGATCGGATCCTTGCTTTACCTTTGTGCATCTAGACCGGATATTATGTTGAGTGTGGGAATTTGTGCACGGTTTCAAGCCTCACCTAAGGAGAGTCACTTTGTGGCTGTCAAACGAATCTTTCGATATTTGGCTCATACCCCAAACTTTGGCTTATGGTACCCGAGAGGAGCAAATTTCAACCTTGTAGGTTTTTCTGATTCTGACTGGGCGGGAGACAAAGTGGATAGGAAGTCCACTTCGGGAGGGTGCCAATTTCTTAGTTGCTCTCTTGTTAGTTGGTCTTCCAAAAAGCAAAGTTGTGTATCTCTCTCGTCCACCGAAGCAGAGTATGTGGCTGCTGGCAGTTGTTGTGCCCAACTTTTATGGATGAGGCAAACTTTAAAGGATTACGGTGTCACTTGTGACAAAGTGCCTCTTTGGTGTGACAATGAAAGTGCCATCAAGATTTCTCTCAACCCGGTGCTACACTTCAAGACGAAGCATATTGAGATTCGGTATCACTTCATCCGGGATCACATTCGGCAAGGAGAGATCGAGCTTCACTACGTCAACACTCATGATAACCTTGCAGACATCTTCACGAAGCCATTGGATGAAGCAAGATTTCGCGAGTTAAGGCATGAGCTAAATATCATTGATTTGAGCAATGTGGCTTGAGCACGTGCACACCCCACCATACTCATCATATTGTCTATTCTAGGTGTAGGCATGGAAATAGGGGGAGTGATGTTCTCTCAATGAACTCACCCTCCCCCCACTATGCATAAATTGATACGCTTTTCACATTCGTCATTTATGATGACACTTGTGTTTCAAAGACGAGTTATGGTTATGGGCCCATGGATAATTCTTCGCGGTGCCATGCCAGTTGACTCTAACATTGGTGGCTTCGGCCACCACCCTCCGTTTTCTCTCTGTTTGGTTTTTGGTCTTCGTGTTTTTCTCGTACTACAGTGACTTACTCCATCCCAAGCCATCATCTCAGCCATCCTTTCCAAATGTACACAAGCTTGTTATCATGGAGTGAGTGGGCACACCCTGGCAGTACAACCGGTGGTTCTAGCGGTTCTACCGCTTAATCACTGGTTTTCAGCCCAGCGGTTGTACCGGTCTAGAGCAGGCGGTACTACCGCTGGTGCTCTGACCTGTACCCCCAGCCGGTACTACCGGTGTTGCGTAGTGGAACTACCGCCTGGCGCGGAAGTACCGCTCCAACACCTGGCAGCTGCCGGGCCGGTACTACCGGTCCCTGGACCGGTACTACCGGTGCTGATCTGGGCAGGTATATAAAGCGCGGGTTGAGGGGGTTTCCTTCCTCACCCGTTCGTTATTCCGCCCCAGCCGCCGGTTACTCCGCTCTCTGCCCCGTAGCGCCCTCCGGCTCTATGGATCCGTCGGCCCCTCACTGGATCTGCTCCGTGGCGGCCGCTTCTCCTTCGATCTCCTCCCATGGATACCAGTATTGCCCTGCTTCTTCTTGGTTTTAGGGTTCTTCTTGAATCCTCTTTCTAGGGCAATGCGTGTAGTCCTTCATTTTTGGCTAAATGATTTGAGGGAGAGGTCCGTATAGTTTCCTATTCACTTGTGCGTAATTAGAATAGACACCGTGCATGTAGTTTTTGAGATCGGGTAGGTTCCTTCATCTTTGTAGATCCGTTCTCAGCGGTACTACCGGTCTCTCGACCGGTACTACCGCTGGCCGGAACTACCGGTGCTCATCCCGGAACTACCGGTTGCTCTGAACTTATATGCATTGCCTCTATTCTTTGTACGTACTAGTGAATTATTCTTCCGCTCTTGTATACATTCCTCTCATCTTTTCTGGGTTGCTATGTGTTCTTCGTGTGCGTTTGCAGGTGGCTCTAGCTCTCGCTCTGGTCAGTTCGCCAAAAGGAAGGCCCGTAGGGGCAAGAGGCCTGCCGATGATGAAGATGTTCCCGAGGTTGTGATCCCCTCCAAAAGAACTCGCCGGGAAAAGTCAGTGGCAGCCAAGCAGCGTGTAGCGCTTCTGATGTACAAATGGAAGCTTTCAGACTGGGAGAAATTTCGGTTTCAAGACCCCTACACCGCACCACCTCCTCCTCGTTGGAATAATCCTCGTTTCCGCAATGAGATGCAATTGAGGATTGTGGATGACATCTTTGAGCACCACAAGAACAAATTCACCCGTATGTGGTCAATTGACCTTGCCAACTGGAGAAGCAACCCTGCTTACTTTGGAGAGGCTCTGGAAGTCTGTGAGGAGTTTGATTTAGTCAAGCTCATGGAGCTGCGTTGTGACTTTGATGTGGAACTCATTCATCAGTTCTATGCTACTATCCACTTCGGCAGCGACGATCAGCGTCACCTCTCGTTTATGTGCCGGGACGAGTTCTTCCATGTTCCCTGGAGTGCTTTCTGCAATGCCTTGGGCTATGAGGACACTGGCTTGGAGGGCCAAGGTGGTCTCCGTCCTCACGACCGGGCCCAACCCATGGATAAAGTGAAGCTTGCTCCTCTCTACATCCCTGGTCATGGCATAGTAGGTAAATCCAATGACCTCCTGCCTGTTTATGACATCCTTCACCGTGTGTTCCGGTGTGTGCTGCTGCCCAAGGTTGGGAACCAGGATGATATCTATGGCTATCTTGTGGATCTGCTTGTAGCAATGAAGACAAAGCGTGGCAAGGGCATTACTTTTGATGTTTCCAAATGGATGTGGGAGGAGATGTACAACTGTGTTTGGTACCGCAAGGTACCAATCTACGCTCCCTTTGTGATGCGTTTCCTTTACTCAGTGTGGGAAGTGAGGAGGCCTGGAGTGCCTCTTTCTACTCCGGACAGGCTTACGGAGCATGAGGTCAAGGTTCTGAGACAGAAGAAGCATAAGACTCCTAGGTTCGCTGCGGGCAATGAACAAGATGTCTTTGCTACATCAGATGATGATGACTTTGAGTTAGAGGCTGGGGCCAAGCCCTCCTGGGTGGAGAAACTTACTGCCAAGGTCAAGAAGACCTTCTGTCTGCAGGCTCACGTCCAGAAGAAGCTCTACAAGGCTCATGTGAATGAAAAGATGGCGCGACGCCGGCAGATTCAGTTGATGAGGCACCTCAATGTGCCTGATGTGAAGAGCGGTTCCGAGAAGAGCATCACTCCTGAGGACAAGTGGTGCATTGCCAACTGTCAGTGGTCAGATGACGAGCCCACCACCTCCACCACTCGAGCGACTGCGGATGCAATGGAGACTGAAGCTGAGATTGCTGAGGATGACGAGGACACTGAAGGCTTTGACGATGGTGACTCAGATGACTCTCTGGCGACTGGCGAGGAGCTGTACTGAGCCCTGGGGCGTTAGTCTCGCTCTTTTCCTTTTTGGTGCTTGCTGCCAAAGGGGGAGAGTTGAGTATTGCTAGGTCACGGGAGTTGCATGGGAGTGTTTCTTGGTGTTTGTGTTTATTTGTGCTTCTCTGTGAACTTCCTTGAACTTAGTTTCGATGCTCTTTGAACTTCGTTACCGTGAACTCCAGTTGCATGGTGTAAGACATGTGCCTCTATCTTATTTATCCATGCACTTTGCTATCTTATGATCTGTTGTTTATCTGTTTTTATGTTAAGTCACTGGTTGGTTTATAAAACCTAGGGGGGGCATAGATCCTAGTGTCAGCACTTTTGCATTCCAAAAGCAAACTCTATTAAGTGCTCACATTCAGGGGGAGCTCTACCTTTATTCTATAAACTCCCGTGATCGTTTCGTGGTTGTCATCATTCACCAAAAAGGGGGAGATTGTAAGGGCATCTCTTGCCTGAGGTTTTGGTGATGATGACAATCCGTGTTTGGTCTAATCATGTGTCAATATTAGTCAGGTTGATAACATGTGGCACAAGACGGTTAGACTTTCTCTCTTTAAGGAAAAGATCGAAGATGGAGTTTCCAATGCCTTTTTGTTTCTTTTGGTCATAGGAAATCCGTACTATTAAGAGGGAACCCACATCGGAAGGTAATTGGTGAATCAAGTCACGCACACAGATTCGTTGCACCCACCATATTGCCTCCGCTCGTGGAGAGAGAGGTCCCATGTCATTTCTCCTTATTGTAGATTTCTCCACAGCGGTAGTTCCGCCCCATTGGGCGGTTGTACCGGTGGCCGGTAGTTCCGGTCAAACCACCGCCCCAAGTACCGCTCAGGGGTGATACCCTCTGTACTGGGTGCGGTGGTAGACCGGTGGTGGCCCGGAAGTACCGGTGAAACCGGTACTACCGGTGTTCCGAGCGGTAGTACCGCTCTGACTGCCAGCACACAAAAACTATCTGCCAGGAGGTAGTTCCGGCCCAACCACCGTCCCAACTACCGCCCCTGGTTGAAACCTTCTGGTTTCCTAGCGGTAGTTGACCGGAGGTTGGGCGGTAGTTCCGGTTTTCTCCGGAAGACCGGTACTACCGGGCTAGCCACCGAAAGTACCGCTTTAGTGGCACGGGCGCAGGTTTCTTCACTCACTGGTACTACCGGTTGGAGCTGCGGAACAACCGGTCCTATGGAAATCTGCACATAACGGTTGGATTTGTGGTAACCCTATTTAAGGCCCCCCTTCTCCCACCTCCACCTTATCCCTTACCTCTCTCTCTCCACCATTAATGCCATTGAAGCTTTCTTGCCCGATCTCTCTCCCTAGCCAGCCAAACTTGTTGATTTGCTAGGGATTGAAGGAGGAGACCTAGATCTACACTTCCACCAAAGGAAACTTGATTCCCCCATACTTTCTTGTGTGGATTTTGTTACTCTTGGGTGTTTGAGCACTCTAGACGGAAGAGGTCACTTCGGAGCCACAATCCATTGTGGTGAAGCTCCGGGGTTTCGTTGGGAGCCTCCAATTAAGTTGTGGAGAGAGCCCCAACCTTGTTTGTAAAGGTCCGGTTGCCACCTTCAAGGGCACCACTAGTGGATTCACGGCACCTTGCATTGTGTAGGGGCGTGAGGAGAATACGGTGGCCCTAGTGGCTTCTTGGGGAGCATTGTGCCTCCACACCGCTCCAACGGAGACGTACTTCCCCTCAAAGGGAAGGAACTTCGATATCACATCCTTGTTTTCACCGTCTCCACTTGTGGTTATTTCTTACCTTTACTTGTGCAAGCTTTACTTGTTCAATTCCTATAGCTTGCTTGTGTTGTTGTTTTCCTTTCCTTCCATTAGTTGTCATCATAATAGAATATCTAGACAACTTACTTTGACGCTTAATTTAAAGTGGTTAAGAAAAGCTAAAAATTGTTAGTTGCCTATTCACCCCCCCTCTAGTCAACCATATCGATCCTTTCAGCATCTCCCTTTTTATAAAAGTCAAAAAGATCTTAATGGCCTCATGACTGAATAAGATGTGCATTAGCTGCTCAGTACAATGATACGTCTCCAACGTATCTACTTTTCCAAACACTTTTGCCCTTGTTTTGGACTCTAAATTGCATGATTTGAATGGAACTAACCCGGACTCACGCTGTTTTCAGCAAAATTGCCATGGTGTTGTTTTTGTGCAGAAATAAAAAGTTCTTGGAATGACCTGAAAATCCACGAAGAATTATTTTGGAAAATGTAAAAAATATCTGCGGAAAGATCTACGTCAGGGGGCCCACACCCTGTGTCAGGGATATGACTAGCAGGTATGAACCGACTAGTGTAAACCGGCTTAGTTATATTATACTTGGTTGTAATATTTAGTAAAGGCTACGGCCCACGAGATCTTAGGGCCCATGTATAGAAGTGTGGTTTGTAAACCGCCAAGCGATGTAACTTGAGAGATAAGGAAGAAAAGACAGAGACCGAGGCGGACACAAGTATGAGCCGGCCTCGGGACTCTGTAAACCGGACCAGGCGTCACCTCTATATAAAGGGACGACCCGGCGACGGTTCAGGGACAAGCAAGAATCAACCCATCGAGACTACAGGCAAGCGATCCGCTCCCTGTAAACCGACGCCCAAGCAATACCAAACCAACTAGACGTAGGCTTTTACCTTCATCGAAGGGGCCGAACTAGTATAAACTCTCTGTGTCCTTTGTGTGCTATGAACCCCTTCAAGCTAACCCGTGCAATGGTTCCATCATCAAGTCCGCTAAACCGGACATCTGCCGTGCTAATTCCACGACATTTGGCGCCCACCGTGGGGCCTCCGCACGATGGTTTCAAGTTCTTGAAGGGCAGCTTTGAAGGGCTCAAGGGTTACGCGGTCGGCCGGATGACCAAGAGTCGCCGCGGCCGGATCTACATCGACGACGCAGGTTGGGGACCGGAGGCCGATTCAATCGAATACGGGTACCGGGTTCCTTTCGGCGGCATCCAAGTCTTCATCGGCAAAATCGGCGAACCGGGACCGGAGCCGGACATCTTCCCCAACATCATCGAGCCGGCTCAGCGTGCGAGATCGGCCCGGATTCAGCCCGCCGAGAAGCGCGTGTTCGTTGGAGCAATCCACGGAGTTCGAGCCGCAGACGGATCGGAATCCGATGGTGCAACCGTTGTCTACTCCGACGACGAATCTTCATCCAGAGAAACTGAATCTCTGTATCAGTTGCAGGACGGCCGGTCTGAGGGCGAGTCCGATGGAAACAGTATTCCGGACCCCTTCGACCCGCCAAACCGGGTGGCGGTCTTTATGGCCGGTTCACAGCCCCCGGTGAATGGGACGACAGTAGAGGCTGGTGTAGGGGGGAGCGGCACGACCCTCTCACCTACTGACGTTCTATGCACCTTGATCGATGAGTTCATAGCTAAAGCAGTGGAAACAGTAGCTCCGGCAAACAAGGCGCAGCATGATGCAGAGCTCCTTCAGTTAAAGGGCCGGATTGATCAGTTAAAGGAGGATCTGGAAGCCGAGAAGGCAATGATAGTCAGGAGGCAAACAGAGTTGGATGATCAAGCTTTTCACCTAAGGATGGAACAGGCCTCTACGTAGGGAGTAAGAGGTCGGAAGTATCAATCTCGTATACCGCCGGTTTATGAGGCAATGGATCTGTTTAGAACACCAGGCACAGGGACCAGCAATAATCCCACTTTAAACCGAAGGGCACCCCCGGTCAGGGATGAGCCGGTTCAACAGCCTGTTGCGGAGCAAGACCGGCGGATCACATCTGCACCTCACCCATCAGGTCACTATTCAAACCCGTTGGATAACATCGTTGCAGCTGCAGCACGGTTGGCCGCTTTACCCGATGAGGGGACGTCCCGTGTAGCAGTGGAGGGTCGCCGGGTCAAGGAACTGCTTAACACGGCGTTAATACATCAGCAAGCATATTCTCATAGCAGGGAAAGGCTACATTCAACACCACGCCCCAGCCGGAGTTATACTAGGCATTGGGAAGAACCAGAAGTGTCTAGCAGCGAACGCAGGAGGCATCAGCGCAGACAGGATAATCTGGCGGGTGCAGCAGCACCAGCTCCAGATGTAAACCGGGTTAGATCAGGAGCCCGGGAGGAGGTTCGCCAAACGACGCCGGTTCACACCGCTACAGCGGAAACAGGGGCTATGACGTGTTCCTTTGGGGTGCAATGTCTTATCCCCGCTTTACGGTGTGTCAAACTGCCTAAAGATTTTAAGGGGCCCCGCAAGGTACCTAATTACACAGCAGATTTAGCTCCAGAAGCTTGGGTTGAAAGTTATGCGATGGCCATGGAGATGCTGGACGTGGATGAATCGGCTTGTGCAAAGTATTTTACTATGATGCTTGAGGGTACGGCCAGGACTTGGCTAAAGGGATTGCCCCCGAACTCTATCGGGTCATGGGGGGAGCTGCGCAGCTAGTTTATCAAGAACTTCAAGGATACATGTAAGCAACCAATGTCAGTGGTGGATCTGGCAGCTTGTGTACAAGGAGAACAGGAGTCTACAGCTGCTTGGGTGAGGAGAGTAGCGGAGATCTTATACTCTTCGAATAGTATCAATCCCAGTACGACGATAGTGACTTTGGAAAACAATTGCCGGTTTGAATCTTTAAAGTTAAAGCTCGGACGACTCAAAAGGGATTGTAATGATATGGGAACTCTCATGAGTGCCTTGGTAAAATATGGGGACTCTGATAATACCAAGTATCCAGAAGCGGAAGGAGACAAGACGGGGAAGGTTAGCAAGTCTGGTAAACCGGCGCAAGTTAATCCGGCTACCACGAGTTTTTTGGGCAAACTGAAGGCAGAGGGTGGCTCTGACTTCGTGGCCAACACTCAAGTTCAAGGGGATTTTCAGCGTAGCCTGGGAAATCCACCTTCACAAACCGGCGGAGGAACTCTTAGCTGGGATCAAGAGTTAGATCAGCCTTGTCCGAAACATAGCATGAAAGGTCGACCGGCAAAGCATACCATAAGGGAGTGCAGGCCCCTTATGAAGGCAATGGCGGGCCGCTTCAATCCTCATGACAGGCCTCCAAATGGCGGTTCAGGTCCTAGATTTTATGGTCCGGGTCATCAGGGGAACAACTCCGGATCAGGGTATAGGGGCAATAACAATGGTTATCAAAACCGGACCGGTAATCAAAATAATCAAGGAAGTTATGGTAACCAGGGCAATCAGCCGCATCATCAAGGTGGTTACAATAACCAAAGCAATCAACAGCAGGGCCAAGGAAATTACAATAGTCAGGGGAATCAACAGCGTCAGCAACAGCAGCCGCAATCCGGATATCAAAGTAATCCGAAGGAGTTGAGCAGTGGACAATATCACGTCTTCACCACAAGTCTGTGTAAACGAGATCAGAAGGTTTTGAAGCGGGCCGTTAACGCAGTTGAACCGGCAACACCGCAGTTTCTGCGCTGGTCAGAACAACCCATTGTGTGGAGTAGAGAAGACCACCCGATGCGGGTGGATAATCCGGGCCACTTAGCCTTGGTGGTGGCACCCCAGGTGGGAGGTTACAAATTCACTAAGGTTCTCATGGACGGTGGTAGCAGTATCAATATCTTGTACTATGAGACTTTTCGTCGTATGGGTCTGACGGATAAGAAGTTAAGGCAATCAAACACAGTGTTTCATGGAGTAGTGCCAGGTAAGTCGGCTTATCCGGTGGGAAAGATTGACTTGGAAGTTACTTTTGGAGATGAACATGATTCCAGGTCGGAGATGATAACTTTTGAGGTCGTCAAAATCAAAAGCCCTTATCACGCTTTGTTTGGAAGGACGGTTTATGCTAAGTTTATGGCTAGGCCATGTTACGTTTATCTGCAGCTTAAAATGCTGGGTCATAAGGGCATGATCACGGTTCATGGAAGTCGCAAGATAGCAGTGGAATGTGAAGAAGGAGATGCAGCCTATGCAGAAGCAGTATGTGCCACGGAAGAGTTGCAATATTATAAAGATAATGTTGATCCGGCAGATATGACTCCGCTGAAGAAGCCAACTACAGAGCATGATCCGACGTTGAAGTTTAAATCAGCAGAGGAGACCAAGCAAGTTGATTTTGTGCCTGGAGATTCGTCTAAGCAGTTCACTATCAGCGCTAACCTTGATCCCAAATAGGAAAGCGCGCTCATCGAGTTCATCCGTGAGAACCGGGATATCTTTGCATGGAAACCTTCTGACATGCCAGGTATATCGAGGGAACTCTGTGACGCCCGAGACCGACGTCCCAGAAGATACCAGAAGATTCCAGATGTTCCGGGGTCTCCCGTGTGTTCTTTATGCTTGTGTTATTTATTTTTGCATTGCATCATGTCATCATGCCATCATGTCATTTTATTTTGCATCTCAACCTAATAAATTGTGTGGGCCTTCGGTCCATTTAAATCGAGGGAAGATGTCTTCTCTTTATAACATATAAAAGCCTCCTAATATTTATGGAGCTATATTAATAATTATTCCATTGCTTCGGAATCACCATAACACACTTGCATATTTTCCCCATGCCTCTTAATTCAAGTTTCACCGTCAAAATTCTTCCCTTTATTCCTTTTCTCGTTATCGAGGCTCCTCCTAAATATCTAGACTCCGTTCAAACTCCTTTTATTTTTGCAACCTAAATGTTTTAGTTTGCACTTCCCTTTTGTTGGAACTATTTTTGTTGGGTTGGTAATAACCCGTAAAGCCTTACAAAAATGTCCCATCTTTTATTTTCTGTTCTTTGCCTCTTTCCTTTTTATTTTTTGGCTCTCCTTATTTGTTTTATTCTGCTAAGTAATAAAAAGAGGCAGTTAGCCTCTAGGCCTCCTTCTTTCCTTCCCTCCAGCCTCTCAGGCCTCCCGCGGCCCAGCCGGCCCATCTCCTTCTCAGGCCTGCGGCCCACATCCCTCTCTTGCCCCTCCAGCCCGACCGAACCCTAGCTTCGCTCCTCTCCCTTTCTCCCTATTCCTCCGCCGCCACCCTCTCGTTCGCTAGCCCCGTGCCCGACCACTCCTTTCCTTCTCGCCCGCACCCCGATCCTTCCTCCCTCGCTCTCCTCGCTCGTCCCGCACCCCCTCGCAGCTCGCCCGACCGCAGCGTCGCCCCCCCGATCCTGCTCCCTCACCAGCGCGACCCCGAGGCGCCCTCCAGCCTCGACCATCCCCGCGACCTTCGCCTCGACGCCGCGCCTAGCCAGGGCCGGCCAGGCTCCCTCGCCTCTGGCCCCGAGCGCCTCGACACCCCGTTCGCCCGGCCGTCCAGCCGCCATGGACGGGCAAAGCCGCGCCCCAGCACGCGCCGGTCCCCAGGACCCTCCCTTCTCCAGCCTCCGTCGCCAAGGTGCCCTGCTGGCCGCCGCCGCGCCATGGCGCCTCTTCCTCGCCCTCCGGCCCGCGGCCTCCTCCCCCCCGGCGCCCGTCTCCAGGGCTGCAGCAGCACCGCAACGGCGCCCAAGCCCCGTCTCCAGTACATCCAGGAGCCGCGCCCGTGCTACTCCTCGCCAGCGCGAGCGTCCTCTCCGTCCTCGTCGCCAAGTTGCGTCCCGTCCTCCCCGTCCTCGAGCCGCTCGTCCTCGTCGCCAAGACCGTGCTGCCGTGTTGCCTCCTTGTTGCCGTCGTTGTGTTGCTGTTGTTGTTCGCCCGGAGCCGTGTTGTTTTTGTTTTTGCTGCCATGTTTTGCAGCGCCTCTTTTGCTTGCTGCCGGACGCCAAGAGCTTCGAACGAGGAACCCCGAGACCCTCGAGTACAACTACATGAACGAGTTCAACTACACGATGAAACGACAAGTACCCCTCCGATGGCATGTACCTCTACGAACGGGAACACCTACACGACTACACGATGTACCACGACATGACGGATGAACATCTACAAACGTGTACCACGACGACCGAGTACATCTACGGCCCGAACGTCTACCGTCGCCCCGTGTACCACTACGGCTCAAGTTCCTCTCCGATACGTCCAAGTACCACGACACCGACCCGAACATCTACGGCTACGGAACAAGTACCACTACATACGTGAACAACTACATGGCGATGCGACAAGTACCACTACTTCCGCAACCGTCGCCCGAGTACAACTACCGCCACGTGAACCACTACTTCCTCTACGAACCGTGTTCCACTACTTCCACTCCGACTCGAACCGTCCCGAAACGCATGTTTCGAAGGTATAACCCCGAGACGTGACCCGTGTGATGCTTGTTGTGTTGTATGAAATGTCTCCCTTGTGTGCTCCGTGCCGTCGTGCCGTTTCACCTTTTGTCATGTTCCTCGGTTGCCTCGTCGCCGACCCGTGGGAACCCGGCAACGGGATCACCCCACCTTTCTTCTCGTGTGACTCGTTCACGCCATCTTTCTTTTGCCCGGTCTCGCAACGAGTTACCGGCACCGATATGATGTCGTTGCATCATTTTCGGATCGTCGCCGTGGCACCCTTTTCCATTCCACCACGGTGACAAACACTTCATGTCTTCCTTTTAAGTCAACCTTTTAAAATTGCATAAAACTTGATCATGTCATCCGCATCAAGTTAACAACACTAAAATGTTTAATTGTTGTTGCTTTATAATTATTAAACATGCTCATGGGGATTTTCCGGATATGTTGTTGTTATTTTCCGGCCTCATTTAAAATGTCTAAATAGTGTAGTTTCTTTATGTTTCACCTCTTGCCATGCTAAAAACATTTAATCTTGTCTTGTTAATAAACGAGAGTCAACTAAATAATTAAATGTGGTGTTTCGTCAATATGCAACTCGTTGCATATTGAGCTCCACTTAACTTGTAGTATTTGTTTGTGCTCTTGCCATGCCATACATATTTAAACCGGACATGCATCATACTTGGATGTGCATCGTATGCCATGTTTATGTTTTGTGTGTTTATCGTGTTGTTTCTTTCTTTCCGGTTGCTTCTCTTGTTAGCTTCGGTTGCGTTCCGGAGTTGTGAGGATTCGCTCGACTGTTGCTCCGTCTTCTTCATGGATCCGTTCTTCTCCCTTGTGGAATCCCAGGCAAGATGATCATACCCTTGGATACCTTTACTACCATTGCCATGCTTAGTTGTCTCGATGCTATCGTTAAATGTCGCGATACCCATCTTTTGTGTCAGCCTCTCCTTGTTGCCATGAAACCTCTAACCTTGAAACCTTCCTAGCAAAACCACTGTTTGGCTATGTTACCGCTTGCTCAGCCCCTCTTATAGCGTTGTTAGTTGCAGGTGAAGATGAAGTCTATTCCAGGAGGGAACTTGTTGTTGGATATATCACAATATCTATAACTATTATTAACACACATATATACTGGGCATGGGTGGAAGGCTTGGCCTTCTGCTCGGTGTTTTGTTCCACTCATGCCACCTTAGGCGCCGATAAACCGGCATTATGTTCCTTGATTTTGCGTTCCTTACACGATGGGTGGATGGGGACCCCTTGACAGTTCGACTTTGAATAAAACTCCTCCAGCAAGGCCCAACATTGGTTTTATTTGCCTCATAATAATAACTTAATTAATTAATTAATTTTGCATAAGGGGGACGCTCCTTGGAGATTCTTAATTCTACATAGCAGGGGGGGCCAGTGCTGATGGTGTTGGTCCCAAACTAGAGTCACTTGCGGTACCACCCAGTTATCTGGGGTCTTCGGTACTGTACGTAGCGCTCATCCGGACGTGGCCTGAGACGAGATGCGCGCGGCTACTATCAGGGTGTCGGCACGCCGGGAGGTCTTGCTGGACTTGTTTTACCATTGTCGAAATGTCTTGTGCTACCGGGATGCCGAGCCTGATCGGTTTTCCCTAAGATAAGGAGTGATGATATTATATTTATCACTTCAGCTAATCGTGAGAGCTTGTGATGGGCTAAGTTGGAACACCCCTGCAGGGTTATGATCTTTCGAAAGCCGTGCCCGCGGTTATGTGGCAGATTGGAATTTGTTAATGTCCGGTTGTAGAAAACTTGACAGAGGATCCAAAGTAAAACACACAACTGTGTGAGTAACCGTGACTGTCTCTTTTCACTTTGAGAAGAGAACACGGTGGGGTTATGTTTGACCGTATGTAGTTAGGATCTTTAGCGATCACTACTTTTGCGACCGTTTGCGTAGCTTCTCATCTTATTCTGGTACTCGTAAGTTAGCCACCATATTATGCTTAGCCGCTGCTGCAGCCTCACCATTTTACCTCTTCCTACCCTTAAAGCTTTGCTAGTCTTGATACCCATGGTTATGGGATTGCTGAGTCCTCGTGGCTCACAGATACTACAACACCAGATGCAGGTTCAGCCGAGTTTGAAGCAGAAGCTGGTTCAAGTTCTGTCAGGCTCACTTCTGGGAAATAAATCACAGAATAGCCTTAAGTCACACTGGCTCCCAAGCACAACCAGTGGACAACCTTGATATAGATAACCAGTACAATAATATTACACAGGGTTGAGTCAGGGTGACTCAACAATTTATTACAACAACTCAACGCACTAGGGTGGCGGAATATGACAGTGGGTGGTGGAACTCAACACTGAAATACTAGCATAGAGTCAAGCGTCAGTGTGAGGCTTGACTATTTTATTGGTGTGGCGGAAGCTTGACGGATGATACAAGTGATAGACTCCAAGACACAGGTGTGCTGACTGGGAACCTTCTAAGCGTCGGCCTCGCTAGCGCAATTCTCCTCCAAAAGCTCGTCCTCCTCCAAGTCTGGCCAAGTAAATAGCCAGGGACAAGCCAGTGAGTACTTTGAATGTACTCGCAAACATTATGAACATAAGGTATACCGAATGCGAATGCCATGGTAAATATACTATATGCGTGCAACAATTATCAAGACTTGGCATGGTGAAACATGGTTAGTACAAAAATAAATTTTAGTCACAATAATATAAAAAGATAAATGGAATGCCGGTCGGATGTCAAGTGACATCACGGTAGGACTTGAAAAGAAATGCCAATCGGGTGTCCACAAGAGTAGTGGCGTGATAAACCGCCTGACACTCGAGGGACGCCACAAAAAGGACTTTTAAAAGAAATGC